>QJSC01002721.1:0-30783 GCA_003697955.1 Calidris pygmaea | reverse complement strand
CCAAGGCCAATGGGATGAGGTTTAATAAGGCCAAGTGCCGGGTCCTGCATTTCGGTCACAACAACCCCAGGCAACGCTACAGGCTTGGGGAAGAGTGGCTGGAAAGCTGCCCAGCAGAAAAAGACCTAGGAGTGTTGGTGGACAGCAGGCTTAACATGAGCCAGCAGTGTGCCCAGGTGGCCAAGAAGGCCAACAGCATGCTGGCCTGTATCAGGAATAGTGTGGCCAGCAGGAGTAGGGTACTTGGCACTGGTGAGGCCTCACCTCGAGTACTGTGTTCAGTTCTGGGCCCCTCACTACAGGAAGGACATTGAAGTGCTGAAGCGTGTCCAGAGGAGAGCCACCAAGCTGGTGAGGGGTCTAGAGAACGAGTCATACGAGGAGAGGCTGAGGGAACTGGGCATGTTTAGTTTGGAGAAGAGAAGGCTGAGGGGAGACCTCATTGCCCTCTACAACTACCTGAAAGGAGGTTGTAGAGAGGTGGGGGTTGGCCTCTTCTCCCAAGGGAATAATGACAGGACCAGAGGAAATGGTCTGAAGTTGTGGCAGGGGAGGTTTAGATTAGATATTAGGAAGAATTACTTTACTGAGAGGGTGGTCAGGCACTGGAACGGCCTGCCCAGGGAGGTGGTGGAGTCACCATCCCTGGAGGTATTTAAGAAATGTGTAGACATGGCTCTTCAGGGCATGCTCTAGTGCCAAGATTGTTGGGCTTTGTGTGTATGGTTGGACTCGATGATCTCAGAGGTCCCTTCCAACCACTAAGATTCTGTGATTGTGTAATTTTAACATAAAATCACAATAAGAAATTAAAGAAAATTGAAGACTACCACAAATTAAGAAATTAGAAGACAGCTAGTAACTATATTCCCTATTTATCAATAGTAGTTCAGGTGGACAGCACCTTGTGAGAATGTGTTTGGTTTCAGAAGCAAAACTATAGTTTTCATTAGTGTGACTTCGCAGAAAAGTTAGGAGATTTTATGCTGCTAGTTTTGCATCCTATAATTATTATTTTGAAATATATAAATAAGTGTTTCTTCATATTTTTTTCCATGGGACTATCTCAACAGCTGAGATGTAGCCAAAGAATCATGTCCCAGATGATTTAGACTCTGGGCAAAAACTCTAGGTTACAGTCTGATTCGGAGTGAAAACACAGAATCATAGAACAGTTTGGGTTGGAAGGGACCTTAAAAGACCCCCTTTTAAACCCTGGGGATGTGTCAATGTAGAGAGAGATTCTCTCACACAGTATGGGTGTGACATCAACCCAGAGAAATGACAGAGACAGGAAGAGGGTGGCCCAGAGGGAGTGAGCAACAGGAAAATTGAGGGGAGGGAAACCCACAGAGTGGGAGAGAATGAGAGATGAGTTGAGGGCAAGAGCCAAGAATATGATACAGATAGACTGGGGTGGGGAAGAAGGTGAGCCAAAAAGGGGGTGGGGAACCAAAGGGAGAGAGAGTGGGCAGGATAAAAGTCAACCCAGAGAGAGATGGGGGGGCAACCAAGAGGGAAATACAGATAAAGGTTGGCTCAAGGAGAAAAAGAGATGGAGGAGGGGGTGGGGGAAATGACACACATGGCTCAGAGAGAGAGAGGGCATGGGAGAGGGTGTGAACCCAGAGAGAGGGAATGCATAACCCAGAGAAAGAGACAGAGCACAGGTAACCTGGTGAGAGGGAGGGACAAAGCGAAACTGGTAGTTTGACCAAAGACAGAGAGAGCATGATCAACAGATGTGGGGGGAGGGGGGACCCTGCCAGAGAGAAGGAGAGAGGACAGCCCAAAGGAACTGTCAGCAACCCATAGAGGGCAATTCACAGAGGTAATGAACAAGTATGACGCAGAGGAAAGAGAGACAGTGCAGCCAGGGAAGGGGGGTGGGGGAGAGAGCTAGAGTGCCAAAGATGGGAGGGGGGGGAGAGATTGGCCAAGAATTTACAAAAAAAGATAAAACAGTCCAACAGGGGGAAGAGATATACATATATACCCAGAGAGAGGGATGGGGGAGCAACAAAGAGAGAAATACAGGTAAAAGTTGACCCAAGGAGAAAAATAGACAGATCATGCGACCCAGAAGAAGAGAGAGAGTGTGACCCCAACAGAGAGAGAGACTGGGGGCAAGGGGAGAGCATGACCCAGAGAGGGAAAGACCCAGAAAGAGGGTGTGCCCTGAGAGAATGACCAGGAGAGAGAGATGGGGGAGCAAGGGGGGGGTGGGGAGACAGAGACACTGACCCACAGGGAGAATGCATGACACAGAGAGCGCACGCACAATTCAGTGAGGGAGAGAGAGCGAGCACACTTGAACCAGAGATACAAATAGAATGCATAACCCAGAGAGACAGAGTACCCATGTGTGACCCAGAGACAGAGTGCACACATGACCCAAAGAGCAAGAGATTGCACAGGTCCCAAAGAATGTGACCCAGAGAGTGACAATGTGTGCATGCAACCCAAAGCTTATGACCCAGAGAGAGCAAGCATTTGACACAGAGAGCAAGAGTGCGTACCCCCTTGAGAGAGAGCTCGAGCATAATAATATGTAATTATAATATCAGGCTTGCTCATGACAAGTGGTGGGATGACACACCAAGGTTAGAGGGACAGGGTGCTAAGCAAGGGTCCTCATCCTGTTGCTCTGAGATGTGCTGGCTACACTGCAGCACACTTGAAGTCTTCCGGAGATGAGACAGGCTCCTGAGGTAATGGAAGCCAACAGGCAAACACCAGTGAAATACTTCAAAGGAATTAAGGGGGGGGGGTCCTCTAAGAAGGTGACACAGCCAACAGCCCAGCTGAAGTGCCTCTACACCAATGCATGCAGCATGGGCAACAAATAGGAGGAGTTGGAAGCCACCATCCTGCTAGAAAGCTACAACCTAGTTGCCATTACTGAAACCTGGTGGGACGAATCTCATGACTGGAGTGCAGCTGTTGATGGCTGTTCAGAAAGGACAAGTGAGGAAGGAGGGGCAGAGGTGTTGCCCTCTACATCAAGAAATGGATAGTGTGTGAAGAGCTGTCTCCGAAAAATAGCCATGAGCAGATTGAAAGCTTATGGGTAAGAATTCGAGACAGAGGCAATGAAGGGAACCTTGTGATTGGTGACTACTACAGGACACCTGATCAAGGGGAGTCATTGACAAAGCCTTCTTACTCCAGCTCCAGAAGGCATCACGCTCGCAGGCTCTCATCTGCTGGGAAAGTAGCATGGTACAGGCAGGCTGTAGGCAATCCAGGAGACCCCTGGAATGCATTGAGGATAACTCCTTAAGCCAGGTAATAGACAGCCCCACCAGAGGGGATGCAATACTGGACCTGTTGGTCACCAGTGCTAGTGAGGTAACTGATGATGTCAAGATTGGAGGCAGTCTGGGCTGTCATGCACCGGTGGAGTTTGCAGTCCTGAGGAAAATAATGGATCAGGTGAAGAGTGAAGTCAGGACCCTGAATTTTAGGAAAGCAAACTTCCAGCTTTTCAAGGAGTTAGTCAATAGGAGCCCTCAGGGACAAGGGAGCAGAACAGAGCTGGCAGATCTTTGAAGATGCTTTCCATAGTGCGCAAGAGCTCTTGATCCCCAGGTGTAAGAAAACAGGAAAGGAAGGCAAGAGACTGGCATAGATGAGCCAAGACCTGCTGGTCAAACTAAAGGGCAAGAAGGAAATGCACAGGCAGTGGAAACAGGGCCAGGTATCCTGGGAAGAGTATGCTGCCTGGTTGTGTAGGGATGGGGTCAGGAAGTCCAAGGAGTGTCTGGAGCTGAACCTGGCAAGGGATACTAAGAACAACAAGAAGGGCTCCTACAGGTATGTCAGCCAGAAAAGGAAGGTTAAAGAAAGCATACCCCCCATGATGAGCAAGAATGGCAAACTGGTAAAAACAGATGAGGAGAAGGCTGAGGTACTCAACGCTTTTGCCTCAGTCTTCACTGGCAACATCTCTTCCCACACCTCTTGAGTGGATAAACCTCAAGGCAGGGACTGGGGGAGCAAAGTCCCTCCCACTGTAAGAGAAGATCAGGTTTGTGACCACCTGAGGAACCTGGACATACAGAAGTCTATGGAACCTGATGAGATGCATCCCAGAGTCCTGAGGGATTTGGCTGATGTAGTTGCTAAGCCACTCTCCATGATATTTGAAAAGTCATGGCAGTCAGGTGAAGCCCCCGGTGACTGGAAAAGGGGAAACATTGCACCCATTTTTAAAAAGGGTAGAAAGGAGGACCCTGGGAACTACTGACCTTTCAGGCTCATCTCTGTGCCTGGAACAGATCCTCCTAGAAGGAGGCACATGGAGGACAGGGAGGTGATTTGAGACGGCCAGCATGGCTTCACCAAGGGCACGTCCTGCCTGACCAACCTAGTGGCCTTCTATGATGGAGTGACTACATCAGTGGACAAGGGAAGAGCTATGGATGTCATCTGTCTGGACTTCTGCAAGGCCTTTGACACAGTCCCCCACAACATCCTTCTCTCTAAGTTGGAGAGATATGGATTTGATGGGTGGACTGTTTAGTGGATAAGGAATTGGCTGGATGGTCGCATCCAGAGGGTAGTGGTCAACGGCTCAATGTCTGGATGGAGAACAGTAACAAGTGGTGTCCCTCAGGGGTCTGTATTGGGACCAGTACTGTTCAATATCTTCATCAATGACATAGTGGGATTGAGTGCACCCTCAGCAAGTTTGTGGATAACACCAAGCTGAGTGGTGCAGATGACACACCTGAGGGACAGGATGGCATCCAGAGGGACCTGGACAAGCTTGAGAAGTGGGCCCATGTGAACCTCATGAGGTTCAAAACAAGGCCTGCACCTAGGTTGGGGCAACCCCTAGCATCAATACAGGCTTGGGGATGAGAGCAGCCCTGCTGAGAAGGATTTAGGGGTACTGGTGGATGAAAAGCTGGATGCGAGACAACAATGTGCACTTACAGCCCATAAGGCTACCATATCCTGGGCTGCATCAAAAGAAGCATGGCCAGCAGGTCAAGGGAAGTGATTCTGCCCCTCTGCTCTGGTGAGAGCACACCTGGAGTACTGCGTCCAGCTCTGGAGTCTTCAGTATAGGGAAGACGTGGACCTACTGGAGCAGGCTCAGAGGAGGGCCATGAAGATGATCAGAGGGATGGAACACCTGTCCTATGAGGACAGGCCAAGAGAGTTGGGGTTGTTCAGCCTGCAGAAGAGAAGGCTCTGGGGAGACCTTATTGCAGCTTTTCAGTACTTAAAGGGGGACTAGCAGAAAAGATGGGGACATACTTTTTATCAGGGCCTGGTGCAGTAGGACAAGGGGTAATGGTTTTAAACTAAAAGAAGGTAGATTTAGACTAGATGTAATGAAGAAATTTTTTACAATGAGGGCGGTGAAACACTGGAACAGGTTGCCCAGAGAGGTGGTAGATATCCCATTCCTGGAAACATTCAAGGTCAGGTTGGATGATCTAGCTGGAGATGTCCCTGCTCATTGTGGGGTGGAAGGGGGGGGGGGGGGGGGGGGGGGGGGGGAGTTGGAATAGATGACCTTTAAAGGTCCCTTACAACCCAAATGATTCTATGCTTCTGTGATGCTATGTGACCCAGAGACAGGCAGAATGCATGCCCCAGAGTGTGACCATGACAAAAGTATGCATGACAAAATGAGTGTGCACATGATCCAGATAGACCAAGCAGGTGCCCACCACCCAGAGAGAGCGAGCATGAGCATGCACAGCCCAGAGCAAGAGAGAGATTGTAGCCTAGACCAAGAGTGTGTGTGCGCCTGACCAGGGGGGAGAAAGAGCTTATGTGACCCAGAGTAAGAATGCACATGCACAACCAAAAGCAAGTGCATGTGCACATCCCAGAGAGAACTCAAATGGCTCACAGAACAAGCACATATATAACCCAGAGAGATCATGCAAGAGTGCACACAAAACCCAAGGAGACAGCGCGTGCCCAAAGGAGAACACAATGTACTCAACCAAGAGTGTACAGAATCACAGAATGATATGGGGTTGGAAGGGATCTCTGGAGATCATCTAGTCCAACACCCCTGCCAAAGCAGGTCCACCTAGAGCAGGTTGCACAGGAACTGGACACAGTACTCCAGATGGGGCCTCACCACGGCAGAGTAGAGGGGCAGGATAACCTCCCTTGACCTGCTGGCCACGCTCTTCTAGGTGCACCCCAGGATGCCACTGGCCTTCTTGGCTACAAGGGCACATTGCTGGCTCATGGTCATCTTCTTGTCCACCAGGACTCCCAGGTCTTTTTCCTCAGAGCTGCTCTCCAGTAGGTCAGCCCCCAATCTCTATGGGTGGATGGGGTTACTCCTCCCCAGGTGCAGCACCCTACACTTGCCTTTATTGAAGTTCATCGGGTTCCTCTCTGCCCAACTCTCCAGCCTGTCCAGGTCTCCCTGTATGGCGGCACAGCCTTCTGGTGCTTCTTTGCCACGAGACGGAGAGAGTGTACATCCCAGAGAGATCATGTGCAACACAGACTGAGAGAGGATCACACAAGGCAGCGGGCACAAGACCCAGAGAGAGTGTGTGAGAGCATGCAACCCACAGAGCAAATGCACACTCCAGAGAAAGCATGAATTACCAAGAGAGCACAACCCAGAGAGAGAATGCAAGACCCAGAGAGAGAGCAGGAGTGTACAACCTGTGGAGCACAAAATGCAGTGATAGAGGCATATGCAATGCAGGGGGAGACCATATACGTGTGCATGCCCCAGGGAGAGAGAGCACATGCACATGTCCCAGGGCAGAGAGGGGGAAGAGAGAGAGAGAGAGCAAGAATGCAACTCACTGAGAGGGAGAGCACGCGCATGCAAGAGTGGACAACCCAAAGAAAGAGCAAGAGTCCATGTGACCTAGAGTGGGCAAGCATGAGAGCATGACCCAAAAAGCATGACAGTACACACAAGACAGAATGAGCCAGTGTACATAGCAGAGTCCCAGACTGAGATTAACAGGAAGAAAGACCAACACAGACTGAGACACTGTGTTCCAAAGAGAGAAAGAGTGCATGACCATGCCAGAGACAGAGAGAAGAAGGGGATATGACTGATAGAGAGCATGTGACTGCAAGAAACAGAGCGCATGACCGAGAAAGAGCGCAAGACCTTGATCAAGAAAGGGAAAGCTAGCAACAGCAAACACGTGAGAGGGAGAAACCACAAGCAAGAGAAACCTAGCCCGACTTGGAGAAATGTAGAGCAGGTGACCAGGTGCAAGAAGCGCAGGAGGGAGCAACAGAGAGGGAGAACAAGCATGTCCCCCCGAGAGTGAGACAGAGAGAGAGGAAGGGAGCATACATGGCCACGCATGAGATACAGGGAGAACGTGACCCAGAGAGGGAGAGCAAACATGACTGTACACGATGGAGAGCATGCATGCAGAGCACACATCTGTGAGAGAGGGAGCTACAGACATAAAGAAATTGTAACTCAGCGAGGGACAGCATGTGCCATTACACCCAAGAGAGGAACAGCACGCAAACCTAGAGAGGGAGAGTGAGCACAACCACGGACAAGGTTGAGCAACAGGGAGCACATGACTATTAGAGTGAGAAGAAGCAAGCAAGAAGCAGCTCATGGGAGCACAGCTGCACATGAAGAGGGAGCGTAAGCACAATCATGAGAGAGTGAGCAAGCAAGAGAGAAGGATAACACATGAGAGACAGAGACCACGTGTGAGAGGGACATCACAACCTAGATAGAGAGGGAGAATGAGCATGACTGCATGTGAGGGAGAGAGGGAAAGCAGGAGAGCGAGTGGAGCCACGCACAAGTTTGATTGGGAGGGGACACACAAAAATGAGAGGGAACACGTGACCACATGTGAGGGAGGGAGAGTGCACAACAGCACAAGAGCAGCTTGTGACCACGCAAGAGACTGCAGAGAGCACGTGTGACTGCCCACAAGGGGGAGAGAGAGAGAGAACGAGCATGGCTGAGTGTGAGGCTGAGCAAGAGGGAGCACTCAACAGCAAGTGTGTGTACCTGACAGCAAGAGAAAGAGATCAAGAGAGGACAAAGGAGAGCGTGAGCAAGGAATTGATTGACTTACCAGCATGAGCTTTGAGTATATGGCTTTTCAAGCGGCTATTGTAAGAGGACTTGAATGGACAGAGCTTGCAACGGAATGGCTTATGGTGTCCATGATGAGTCTGCATATGGCGATCCAGGCTGATCAAAAGACAGACAAAAAAAAAGGAAACAAAACAGTAAATCATTTTAGCTATTCCTTCAGATGCAAGCCAAAAACCTAGTAACAAAAATAAATTTTAAATAAGAGCAGGCCAGCCTCAGCTACCAGACTCATGCTGGTTCTTTATATCCAACAGGTCTGCTTATAGAACAAGGTAGAGTCTAATCTTAGGAAGAATGAGATCCATGACCTATTTTATCACATAGAATGCAAGCCACTTAAGCTTAATAGGGCAAAATTACTATCAATTAAATTTTACCCAAGCCAGACTAACAAGAGTGTCATTTATAGGATAAAGGCTATTTGAGGAAAAAAACAAAAACAAACAAGAAAAAACAAAACCAGAACAATAAAAATACTAGTACAGGATTTTTCTGTGAAGTGTTTTTGTGAAAATATGACCCTTTTTTGTCCTCCCAAGGAAAGGAAAATATTTTTCTAGCTCTACCATGATTTGGTTATGGCAGCAAAAGCAGATTAGACAGCCTACTCTGGAGGGAAGGTACCAGCAAGCTGTCTATAGTCAATGATTTTAGGAGTAAAAGGTGGCAGAGTTTCAGATGTAATGGACTGTGAAACCCTGCATGAAGCTCAAAGACAGAAGAATCACAGAAACACAGAATGATATGGGGTTGGAAGGGACCTCTGGAGATCATCTAGTCCAACCCCCTGCCAAAGCAGGTCCTCCTAGAGCAGGTTCCACAGGAACGTGTCCAGGCGGGTTTTGAAGGTCTCCAGAGAAGGAGACTCCACCACCTCTCTGGGCAGCCTCTTCCAGGGTTCTGCCACCCTCAAAGTAAAGAAGTTCCTCCTCATGTTTAGATGGAACTTCTTATATTCAAGTTTGTGCCCGTTTCCTCTTGTCCTGTCACTGGGCACCACTGAAAAAAGACTGGCCCCATCCTCTTGACACCCACCCTTTAAGTATTTATAGGTGTTGATCAGATCCCCCCTCAGTCTTCTCTTCTCCAGACTAAAAAGACCCAAGTCCCTCAGCCTTTCCTCATAAAAGAGATGTTCTAGTCCCCTAATCATCTTTGTATCCCTTTGCTGTACCCTCTCCAGCAGTTCCCTGTCCTTCTTGAACCGGGGAGCCCAGAACTGGACACAGTATGCCAGATGGGGCCTCATCAGGGCAGAGTAGAGGGGCAGGATAGCCTCCCTTGACCTGCTGGCCACGCTCTTCTAGATGCACCCCAGGATGCCACTGGCCTTCTTGGCTACAAGGGCACATTGCTGGCTCACGGTCATCTTCTTGTCCACCAGGACTCCCAGGTCTTTTTCCTCAGAGCTGCTCTCCAGTAGGTCAGCCCCCAATCTCTATGGGTGGATGGGGTTATGTCCCGGTTTGAAGTAAAACTCAACCAATTTTGTGTTCTGTAATTTTACATTTTAGCTAGGCATCCTCTAACTCTCTGAAATTAACGGCATATTGTGGAGAAAACTGCTCGTTCTCAGAATTATAAGACCAATGTTTGTGCTAAATGCCAAGGAATGGTATGCAGAGAGGCCCTTGCTTATAGTTATTGCTATAACAACCAAGGTCAGCCAATTCTCATTATTTGCCCCTTAGAGGGTCGGAAACGGAAAAAACGTAGAGGGGTCACATCTGTGGGGAGGAACGGACAGGACAGGTGACCCAAACCTGACCAACAGGGGTATTCCATCCCATCTGCCCCATGCTCAGTATAAAAGCTGAGGGATCCAAGGGTCAAGGCTTTTCCTGCGACGGCTGACATCTGAAGAGGACTCTGTTTGTTCATCTGCCTTTGATCCTGATCCGTCTGTTCCTGACTCCAGAGCTGGAATCCAGTTCCCATCCGTCGCTGAGTCCAGTCTGGGACTTCCCCAGTGCCTGCTGGTGATGTGACTGTCATCCTGGGAGCTTGATACGGTTTTGTATATATTGTATCTATTTCCTTATTTTCTTCTTTTTTATTTTAATATTAATTCTTCATTAAAGTAGTTTAGTTCATTCTAAACTTCTAAATCTCCTTATCTCTTCCTCTCCTCTTTTGGGGGGGGGGGGGGGGAAGGGCCATCTGTCGGTCCGGTTTTGGTGATTTTGGCTGAAACCACGACAGGCAGGGACACCTCCCACCAGACCAGGTTGCTCAAAGACCCATCCAGCCTGGTCCTGAACACTTCCAGGAATGGGGCATCCACGACTTCCCTGGGCAACCTGTTCCAGTGTCTAACCACCCTCACAGTAAAGAATTTCTTACTGATATTTAAAATTTACCCTCTTTCAGTTTAAAACCATTACCCCTTGTCCTGTCACTACACTTCCTGACAAAGAGTCCCTCCCCATCTCTCCTGTAGGTCCCCTTCAGGTACTGGAAGGCCATTGTAAGGTCTCCCCGGAGCCTTCTCTTCTCCAGGCTGAACAACCCCAACTGTCTCAGCCTGTCTTCAGAGGAGAGGTGCTCCAGCCCTCTGATCATCTTCGTGGCCCTCCTCTGGACCCATTCCAGCAGGTCCATGTCCTTCCTACCAAATGGAGACTACCAAGATGGCAAAGGCTGGAAGCTTGTTATATCTGGCACTGGGAGGACAGCTCCTGCTGCAGCAGATCTGCAACTACAGAACAGGTTCCATAGTTCTGCATCTGGTTGCAGATGAGAGGATGGGAGCTCTGTCCAATGAAGCATCAGAGCTGGCTGCGCCTGAACCATGCAACAGCACCAGGGGGAAGTGGTGAGCAACAGTAGTGGAAGACTCCCTTCTGCAGAGGAGATGCCAACCTGACTTGCTGTACAGGGAGGTTTGGTGCTTGCTAGGAGCTCAGATCCAGGATGTTAATGAGAGACTGCCAAGGCCTGCCCAACCCTTGGACTATTATCCCCTGCTGCTCACCCACATAGGAACCATACTGTGATACCAACAGAAATGCTGCTTTTCTAACACAAGGGTTTATAAATATTTCTTACATCATGCTTTCTTTCCCACATACTTTTAATTGCAGAACAGTAACAACTTCACTCAATTTAAGGGTGACAGTGCTATCAATGCCTATGTTAAACAAGCACCTGGATCTCTCTTCTTTGGGGGGAAAGGGGATGGACACAGGATGGAGGAATGGGACAGTTCTTCCCCCCCCAGAGGCTACAGAAATATGTACATGCATTTGTCAGTCTAGGATGTCAGTAAAAAAAAAATAATCCAACAAACCTAATTTCTTTGTGGCAAGCCATGAATAAATATGATTAAAAGAATTCTAAAGCTTCCTAGCTGTAGGCAAAGAAATAAGTCATGAGGAACTTGATTATTTACTATGACCATGCATTTTTCATGGGTCACAGCAGATAAGGGGTGATTTCCTCAACCCACTTCAAGTATACCACACTGATGTGAAGACTATGTTCGTAGACTGAAATTGCACAACACAATTAAGAAAAAAAATCTAACTTTAAGATTAGTTTGTGATAACTGTTCAACACTAGAAATTAAATCTCTCTCAATCAAATAAGAGTCACAGTACTACTTAAAAATAAGGTAGCTACATGAAAGGCTGGTGAAAAATACTTTTTCCTCTTTATATTTTTTTAAATTCCATGCATTGATAGGACTGCATAAATGGTGGGCATCTTTTGCTTGGTGTGCATTTGCCCTACACACAACAAAAAGAGAACTTGAATTCAAGAAGATATAAAAATGGGTCTTTTTATAATCATGGGCAATGGTAAAAAGTTTGGGGGCATAGAAAATACCTAAATCCTGAGATACAGAAAAACATGTCTTGAAATCAAATTGAGTGTGCTCTCCTTCAATGTCAACCAACATAAAAAACAGTCATGCTAGTCTGCACTTCTGTTGAAAACAAATCATAACTTACTTGTGCCTGAAAGCAGAGACAAAGGAACAATAATGGCAGCTGTACTTGTCTTCCTGGGGAAACATGGCCAGAGCCAAGTGACTCCTCTCATGAGATCGCAGACCCTGCATAGACATCAAAACCCGGTCACACTGGCTGCAGTGGTAGCCCCCAGGCCTGGTTTCATCTTCCAAGGATGCTCCAGATTCAGCTTCTTTAAATTCCACAGTGCCAGGGTCTTTGGCTCCCTCAAAACCCTCCAAAGTTGTGCTTGAAGAATCTTCAGCTTCCTGCTAAAAAACACATACCCCCCACAAAGCCATCAATTCTCTCTCCCTTCTGTCCCTCAGTCTCTCCTACGTATTAATTTTAATTTCTAGGTTTCCTAGACAGGAATGCTGTTTCCTAGCATTTACTTTGTAAAGGTATCCCTACCATACTGCACTAATGACTTTCTGTATAAAGAGAGCCTAGTCTTTAATTATATATACATATATACATTAAAAAAGAAACAACCCATCTCTTGGTCCCTTTCCTAAGTGTTAATTAGCATAGCATGCTAATAGCATAGCATAGCATATTGCAGCAATATTAAAACTGAAAAGTATATTTATATCATGTTTCTTGGGTCTTGGATTTTAGTTTTTGTTCTCTACTGTTTAGTACCTACTTGCTCAAAACATGGTATTGACCCCACATAATCTTTACTTGAGAAGCCAAAAAAGAGCAGGAATCATTTGATAGAACGGAAGCATCCCATTCTGTCAGTAGTACTGGATAAGCTAAAGGAAGGTCAGTGGAAGGACAATTAAAGCTCTTAGGTAGAACCGTTTAGATTCTGAAGGACTCAGATACTTTACACAGCACACGGTTGATATGAAACAGGCATGCTTTAGGTCATGTTTATGGACTACAGAATGAGATTTTGCTGAGTACTCACTGCAGCAAGAAAAGGAGAGCTGCATGACCAGTTCCTGCAACCTTACTGCACCTGAACATCCCCTGTTGATATCCTGTAAAGCTGGCTGTGGAGCACAGCCTGTCGCATAGGGAGGAAACAGCAGCACATTTACAATTAACCACTTGAATTGGACCCCTGGCTCAGCTTGCTATTTGAATGTGTGTTTGCAGCACTATAATTTCACTTTTGCATATGGGTTGAAAAAAAAAAAAAGAAAAAAGAAAAAGACCCCACACTTTAAGGGTCTAAGAAAGCAGAAAAGTAGCCCAGAACAGCTGAGGGAGAAGCTCCTGATCATAAATCAAGCCTTTCAGTCATCTGTGATATCAATTCCTTTGTGACAAATAAGAAATGTGAATTAAATAGTTTTTGTGCCCCAGATGAAGAGCAGAAGAAAGTCAAAATATCTTTAACAAAACGTGCTGCAGAAACCTGAAGAATTAGATTAGAATGTCATGCTTAACGGTTCAGAATATCCAATCCAAAACCCATTTGACTCGATGGGAGCCCTCTATGGGCTTTCAGTTAGGCCTCAATATGAAACAAAAAATGTTGTCGGTTCACAGAATTCTCACCTTTACTGTAGCTGACACAGAAGAAACATTCCCATACTGGACATGCTTACGGAGATGATTACAGATGGCTCGAAGTGTTGGATGAACTTCCACACAAAATTTACATTTGTAGCCAACTACTTTCCTCTCCTTAAGTTTTGAAGCGTCTTCTAAGTGTCCAAAAGCCTATTGAAGCACATGAGTATTAATCAGTTATACTAAGGTAATACTGAAACATGCTTCTGATATCTCACTTCTACAAATACACCCAGAGCAGATTTTGCACCTTAAGGGAAATTGCATTTAGTGTAAACATGTGTATTGGGTCTGGCTGAGATAGAGTTAATTTACCCCATAGTAGTCCTCATAGTGCTGTACTTTTTATTGGTAGCTAGAAAGGTGTTGATAACACACCAGTGTTTTATCTACTGCTGAGCAGTGCTGGAACAACATCAAGGCTGCCTCTCCAACATTCCACCCACCCACCCCCAAAGGCTAGTAGGCTGGGGGTGGGTAAAATCTTGGGAGGGGACATAGCTAGGACAGCTGACCCAAACTGACACTCCATACCATATGAGGTCTGCTCAGAAATAAAAACTAACATAAAGGAGGAGGAGGGGGGGAATTCATTATTAGATGTTTGTCTTCTGGAGCAACCCCTACACGTACTGAAGCCCTACTTCCCGGGAAGTGGCTGGACATTTCCTGCTGATAGGAAGTAGAGAATAAATCTTTTGTTTTCCTTTGCTTCTGGGTGTGGCCTTTGCTTTTGCTTTATTAAACTGCCTTTATCTTGACCCAAGACTTTTTTTCCAATCTTATTTACTTCCCCCCATCCTGCTGAGGAGGGGGAGTGATAGAGTGGCTTGGTGGGCACCTGGTGTCCAGCCAAGGTCAACCCACTACAACATGCTATTGTGCAAAACTGCAACCTCAGTTTGCATTAAAGCCCTCAAAATAGGCAGACAGAATGTGGACAGGAAAAACTTTGAGTTTCTGCATAATAAGAGTCTCTTATAAGACTGTTCATTTTTAACTTACAAGACCAAGCCAAGTTCTTTCATGGTGTTGTCATGTCCCCCGTCCCATCCCCCGCCCAATTGTATGCTTTTCTACAGCAAGTAGAGTTACTCCAGATGGGGAGATGGGTACAGAAGAGAGTAGCAGAATTTGGTCTTCTGTTCACAGGAACACTTGCCCAAAGCTTGAAGTTATTGGATAGATGCACATAAACATCAGGTTCTTTATCAGAAAATGTACTGAAATAGATAAGCTTGATAAGGAAATTGATGTGTTATTTCAAGGTACATTGATGAGCAGTAGAATGGGATATTTGCTAAAGATTCTATGAGAAAGCAAACAGCAGCCTTGCAATAGAAGAGTAAATGTCAGATACAGATAGCTATCCGCAAGGGTGGGAAGAAGGAAAAAAGATAGGGAAAATCCTGAAGGAAACAGTAGGAAGGAGTAAAGCTTCCCATGGAGCCTAGGAATAGGTGGAGAATGAAGGAAATTAAAGCATAATATGTAACTGACTTATAGAGCCCATTGACATGCTAAGTCACTCATTAACTTGCATACATTTGGCTGTCAAAGAGAATATGCAAGTGGGTATTAGTAATAAGGAGCCTCTTGGGGTACAGAAGAACAGCTTTTGGTTTGTTTTTCTCCCTAGGAACAGGAAGCAGAGAAGACAACCAGACACACAGATCCTTACCCTCTCTTGTTTGAAATCTGTAAAAGAACCATCTGCATATTTCTGCTTGCTCAAAAGCTGTTTCCGCCTCTCCTGACGTTTGGCACGCTTCTGGAATTCCTCATTGTGACTATTCAAGTGTGAGGTCAGCTCTGCCATGCTATGCAATTTAGTATCACAGTGCTTGCACTGGTAGACAGCATTATGAGAGCAGGTGCCACTTCCCAGTATAGTAAAGTCTCTCTTTAAATCCTTACTGTGGTGATCAGTGTAATGCATGCACAGCAGCTCTGCTGTGTTGAAGGATAGCTTGAAACATTTTATGCATCTGAAGGGAAGCCACTCAGTTCCCTGAACCTCGCTCTCCGCCTCAGGCTTTTCAAAGTCATTCCTTTCCTCAGCTGGAGTTGACTTTTCATGTTCATCGGCATACACAGCAGTGAAGTAACTCCCCAGCTTGCTCTCATGCTGCTTCTTAGGGAAAACACCGGGGTGACGCTTCATGTAGTGGGACACAATACCCTTTTTGCTAAAAGATCGAAAGGAACAAATTGAGCATTTCTTCTTTTCCACAGCCCTCCTCAGCTCCTCACTCAACTGAGGAGTGTCATCTTTGGGAGGAGATGGAATGATCACTTTATTGGGTTTGTCGCTTACTGTCCTGGAGGCTGCTAAACAATGAGTGTAGTAAGCATCAATGTCATGCCTTTTCTGGTAGTGTGCTGCAAGCCCTTTGCGGATAGGATTGGTGTAGGAACACAAAGCACATTTGAAGAGGTTGTTCTTGCCTTCTGGTTGTGCCCGAACGTTATTATGCTTGATGCGGTAGTGCCTGGCTATCCCCTTCCGGGTAGAACAGAAGTATTTGCAGAGCTGACACCGGAACACTGTGTGAGACATTAAGTGAGAACTGGAGAAATGAGGTGCTGAGATAGAGACTTCTCCAACACCATCAGCAGCAATTTCTGGGGAGGCCTTGATTTCAGTTACCATGTCTGGCTCCACTGAGGCAGACACTTTTGGCGGTGACTGAGCAAAAACATCAAATTCAGGCTGATTATGGTATTTCTCATAGTGAATTTTGAGCTTCTCCAGTGTGCCATGGGTGTAAGGGCATAGTTTGCACTGGTATGCACCATAGCCTTGCTTGAAAATCCTACTTGTCTCTTCTATGTCATTCTGGGCAAAGTCATTCGACTGTTCCACATCATGCACAAAGTCTTCAGCAGTGACTTTTACTGATGGGTGCCGTTTCTGGTAATGTGTAAGGACACCATGAATGCGTGTGTTAATGTATGGGCAATGTCTGCACTTGTACACAGCCCCTGGGTTAATGTCTATGTCCTGTGCAAAGTCAGCAGCTTTTACTTTTATGCCAGGGTGTTTTTTGCCATAATGTGTCAGGAGGCCATGCAAGTTATTGTACTCAGACTGGCAAACTGTACACTGATATGGAGTGGAGGAGATGGCAGGGTTTGCAGAAGTCAGTTGAATAGTTTTGTCCTGGGAAAGGCTGGGGTTCTCCACATCCTGGTCCATCTGTGATGTTACCTGGTTTTCAAAATTAATCCTGGCCCTAACTTCATCAAGCTGTGTGCCAATTTTCTCAGCAGCATCTTTCTCTTTAATGATATCTAACAATACAGATTCATCCCCATTCATAGCCCAAAGGTGAAAAGCCTGATAGTGATTAGTAATATCCCAAATGGAAGATGCTTCAAAAATGCAGTCTCTGCATTTATAGGTCTTTGCCTCTGTTGCCATCACTAGAGTAGGAGGGGAAGGATCCAGACCTGCCCAGAGTTTAGTTGCCATATATGTGTAGTCAACATAATGTTCAGGATGTCTCCTTTGGTAATGCTCAAGCAAACCACTCGGGTCTATATGTGAATAAATGCACCATTCACAGTGATAACCAGCTTCTATCAAGCCATCCAAAAATGCCCATCTCAGAATGGATGTGACTGTTGCCTTCAGATTCGGGTGGTCTTTCTTAATATGCTTCCTCAATGCATAGAAGTAAGGTGATGTGTAGCTACACTGCCTGCATTTGAGGGC
The DNA here is from genome assembly GCA_003697955.1 of Calidris pygmaea. NCBI lineage: Eukaryota > Metazoa > Chordata > Aves > Charadriiformes > Scolopacidae > Calidris > Calidris pygmaea. Next base: position 13,496 of record QJSC01002721.1, on the reverse strand, counting down.
TCTCAGCTTTGTGTTGTCCGGTTCAGTGCTGGAGGTGTTAGCAGGCATGCTGCCAGATGATTTCCTCTGGTTACGATCACAAAGGCTTCTAATGGTGGCTGTATGCTGCCTAATCACATCTGCATTGGCTTTGAAACCACGATGCTTCTTTTGATAATGAATGAGCACACCTTTCACGGTCCGGTTTCCATAATTGCAGTGTTGGCAGAAGAACATTTCATTCTCAAGGGTATTCACAGAGCCCTCAGAACTGCCCCGGCTCAACTGCTGCATTGACACTGGCAGTTTCTGAATCCCAGGTGGCAGCTCATCAGCCTTCATCACTGCCGCAGTAGGGGGTGCCTGTCTGATGTACTTGGCAGTGACCTTTATTTCTGGATGCCTTTTCTGGTAGTGGACAAGCACTCCCACAACTGAACGGTTGCTGTATGAACAGTGTTTACAATAGTAGAGTTCAGGAGCACGGTCTGGAGGCAGTTGGGGGGGAGGTGGAGGTTGAGAAGTCAAGTTTGACGGTTTTGAGGAGACAGACACCCCCATATCAAAAGACATTTGAGCCAGGGCAGAGCCCCTGTCAACAGAAGCTACATGCGTGGTCTTCTGAATTCTGAAATATGATGCTTTTTCTTCAGGGTGTTTTTTCTGGTAATGCACCAGAACCGAATGCATGTTAGGGCTTGCAAATGAGCACATATCACAGTCATAAACAACCACAGAACTGACCGAAGGTGCCTTCTGATTTTCACATTCAGGGCTAAAACTCTTTGTGGCACTTTTGTTAAAACTTGCTGGCACAGTAGTCCCATGAGCCACAGGGGTGGATGTTGCCATAGATTTTGGAGCAGAATTCAAGATCTCTCTCAGTGTCTGAGACTCCGTGTTTAGCCCCTCTTGCTGCTCAACAACATAGCTTGAAAATATCATTGCATTGTTAATTTTCACTGTTGGATGCATTCTTTGGTAATGCGGCATCAGGCTTCTAACATTTGGGCTAGTGTAAGAACAGAAGCGACAACGGTAGATCAGATCAGAGTGATCAGAGTTCAATACATTCATAGCTTCAGGGTGATGCTCTCCATAGTGTTGCTGCAGATCTTCAAAGTTTGTATAGTCAATATAACACTCAAGGCATCTGTATACTGCACTGTGATCATTGGGATCCAAGATATACCTAAAGCTGAATTTTATGTAGGGGTGCATCCGTTGGTAGTGGGTGCTAACACTCCTGGCAGATTTGTTGCTAAAATCACAGTGTTTACAATAGTAACGTCTGCCAGAGTCGTTAATTTCCACATTTTTGTTGTTCTGATCAGGGCCATACATATTTGGCCGGCTTCCCATAACAGAGGCATTAGGACTCTGTTGATCTTTCATGCTAATGGAAGAAAAATAATCTTCCTCATCTTCAGATAAAGTGAGCTCAATCTCTGCTCCATTTTCGGAATTATAATCATGATACATATTTCTGAAGTTTGCATCCTTCTGGGAATCATTAGCTTCTCTCCCCCACATTTGCTGGGGTGCAAAAGAGCTAGAAACCTCCACCATTGGTTCTGTTTGTTCTTCTTCTCTGTCTAATTCCACTTCTATCTCAACCTCGTCTTCCTCATCATCCTCTACATTAATCACAGCATCTTCTTGCTGTTTGTTTTGGTTTATTTTGCTCTGCAAGTTGCTTGCTATTTCATCAATTCTAGTTCTTTTCTTCACTGGTGAGAGATCCAAAGGGTAGTCATTTGACACCTTCCGAGCAACCTTAGCAACAAAGTGATTTTTAGATGAGAGACCAAGAATTGAGGTCTGGCTTTTCTTCACTGTGCTGACAGAGGTGAGAGCATCTGCCTTGCTCTCTTGTGGCATGTTGGATGGCAGTCCATCATATTTTGGTAAGTTGTCACAAAATGAGTGCTTGTGCTGCTGATGAACTCGGAGGCCTTTCAAAGTAGTGGTAGAATAGTTACACATTGTGCACTTATAAGGATGCTGTGAATGGGATTGAGGCAACTGCTGCTGTTGCTGCTGCATTGTTTCTGTCATCCCAGCTGACTTCCTTCCATTTATATTTACACTTTCATAAGAAATCATGTTGTCATTCAAAGAGGAGGCAATGTTTTCACTCTGAGAATTCACAGTGTCCCAGTCTGACGTTGTACCTGCATGACATTGCCTATGAGCTCCAAGCTTTAACGAACTCTTACAGGTGAAAGGGCATTCATCACATTTGTATACAGTTGTCTTCCCACACAGGTGGATATTCTCAATGTGACGGGAGATGCTTCGGCGGTGCATTGTAAGGAAAGGGCAAAAAGGACATTGGAACCTGTTCATGTATCTCCTAAAGGGAATCCCTTTCGTTTCCAACAGCTTGTTGCCATCAGATCCCACCAGTTGCTCTGCAGATATTTCTGAAGTCTGGTGGTCCACAGAGTTCAAGCCATTCTCGCTGTCCACTTCATTTAGCTCTTCGTCTGTGCTGGAGTCATTTAGCATACTCTTTGTTTCCAAGTCAGCAGAAGAATTTGTCATTTCAGCAACTCCATAGTGGGATCTGTCAGACAAATTAACTATGCCTGAGTTGTGAGGTAATTTAGACTTCATTTGAGGATAATACACAGAAGAAAACTTAGAGAATATAGAAGAGTTGGACCTAATAAGGGAATTGCCTGTAGAGCTTCTGAAGTTTGAGACATCAGCATTCAACAAATCACATCCTGTCACATTCATAGAGATATAATTAGAGTTTGGGGAGGCATTCTGGGCACTCTTACTCTGCACATCAGGTACACTGGTTCTGTCTTGTTCCTGCCTCAAACTTGACAGTATTTTTACCATGCTGCAGTGCTTCTTCATCATATGGTCACACCAGCGCTCCCTTCGAGGTGTCTGGTAACTGCACCATTCACAGCAAAAGTTGCCTCTGGACTTTGTTAGAGGCTTGACCATGGACTCCAAAATGCTCCGTTCTACCACCTCTGCAGGCAATTCCTTGCAGGGTTCCTGCACTGGCACAGAGGCAGATGTCAATTCAGATACAGCAGAGGCAGCAGTAGGAGTTAAACTCTCCTTCAGATTGTTTTTGTGATACATTTTCTGGTGCTTAATAATCCTTGCGCGCCTTGGTGATTTGTAGGTGCAGAACTGGCAAGAGAAAACTTTGCCAAACCCCTCGTGTATCATGATGTTGTAATTTAAGGATCCAGCAGTGTGTGACCCTATTGAGCTCCCCCCAACTTGTGCTCCATGAACCTTGCGAGTGTGCTCTATGAGGAGGTTTTTAGATCGGAAGTAACGTACACAGAATTTGCACTGGAAAAACTTGTTGGTTGGTTTAGGATTTGGAGCCATATGTTGACCATAAAAACTTTGGCGCTGGCTATAATAACTTCCAGTCCCCATCTGAGTTGTTGCATTTTTCCCTAAAATAAGAATTAAAAAGTAAACATGTAAATAAATAAAATTAGACAGTTTCCCCCATCTACCCTGTATGCATATGAATACACACACATCTTGAACACATTAATCACACCAGGATTCCCTCACTTATTTATGATTAGACCCGTGCATATGAGAATGGTCAGAAAACTAACAGATGTTACAGAAACTGGGATAGACAATTTCCAAAATAAGCTTCTTGAAATAAAAAGGTACACTAATAAAGTTCAAAATTCTTCTAGAGCTTGTGGCAGTGTAAAGCAAGGAAAAGAAGCAATATGAAGAAGCATGTGAAAAACAGCAAGATGACAAATCCACACGTTTGCATTTACAGAAAAAAATATGGCTGTAACTAAACATCATTCCCTTCACTATCATAGTGATAAAGATAACAGTTTTTAAAAATCACACTGAAACATACCAATTAAAATGCACTGAAATAAGTCACATGTGAGCTCAGGGCTTAAGGTTGAGGTTTACCTGCTATTTCATCTGCAATTATAAATTCATCCTTTACAGAAGAAAATTCAATCTCAGTCTGGTTGCTAGCATTCATGGAACCAGTCCTCGGCTGGATAGGGTTTTCCTCAGAGACATCTGTTGGCTGTAGAAAAGCAGTATGAACATCCTGAATGTGAGCCTTTAGATCTTCATAGGATGGAGCTCGGAAATCACAGCCATCACACTGCATCACCTCCATGGTCCAGGAATGATCTTTTGCATTAGAAAATTCTGCAAGAAAAACAAGGAAAGGAGAAGGAGAGAAGGCAAGGTGTTTTTCCCTGTTTGGTTGGGTTTGGGAATTTTTTGTTTTGTTTTTGCAGAAATGCCTTTAAGTGAATTCTGAAAATATATTAACAGCTTCCTATCACATGACTTAATGATTTCCAGAAATACCATAAGTACTGCAGTCTAAAATTCAACATTTAAGAGGCATCAAGGCAATTTTTAATTCAAAGAAAGCCCTATCTAAGTAACTTGCAGGTTGATGTTATCAATACTACAGTCAACCTTCTGTCAAATGACTACTGTTTCAATTGCCTTTTTTTTTCAATGAGCAGCTTTTGCATTACTCAGGAGAGAGTTGTTAGGAAGTTTGTCTCATTCAGATACTAGCAGCTATATGCTAGAAGAACAACCACAGTAATCCCCAAAGATTCACGCACTGAAACATACAAACAGATGACAGTAGTTTCTGCTTATATAAGACCCACTCTAACCTTCTTGGAAGCTGAGAAAGTCCTGCCAATTTCATTACCAGCAATTTAAAAAAAAATCCTTAAAATGGAAACACTTGTCTGTCTTTTTGAAATCCTATAATTCCTGACTTCAGTGGAAAACATAAGCATAATTGCAAAGTGAGATCTAAATGTGTGTATCCAGAATAGAATGCTGTAAATCAGAATTAATTCCACCAAACACTGAGAACATCTCCACTCTTTGTTATAACTCTAACAGAGTTCCATTATAGTCTGTCATTGGGGACATCTTTGGTGGGATAGGAGTTTGAGGAAGGGATGGGCAGTAAGAAGAATAGGAAGACTGCAAAAGTACAATGGAAACATAAGTAAAAGTGATCTTCCCTAAATACTTCATGACTTCATTGATTAATCCCAAACCTCTGTATACTGTAATGTACAAAATAACAACATTTGATAACATCAAATCCAGTATGTCACCAATTAATCCCACATCACAGAACACTGGGGAGGAATTTATCACTAGACTCTTAGCCTATGTACTGTCATAAACAAGAGAACACACAAAATACAAGGAATGCAAAAGGCTGAGACCCTCCTCCCCTGTACAAGTAATTGGGCACAAAACCCAACCTATTATTTTAAAGTAACAACTCATTTATTAAGTTTCTCATACATTGCACTAGGCCAAGATAACCTAGGAGATTCAGAGGTCCGAGATGCAATAGCTCACAAAAACATTTTACTGTGAAAATTCCAAGTATTTACTGTAGAATGTAAAACTACTTCTATAGCAACATGAAAAGCTGTCACAAGCAAAACAGTCTCAACTCATGGAGTTTTACTTCAATTCGTTTATTGTCAACTAACATGAACTTTAAATTACTGATTTGGGTATTGAGAAAGAATCATATAACGGTTTGGGTTGGAAAGGACCTTAAAGATCATCTAGTTCCAACCCCCCTGCCATGGGCAGGGAGACCTTCCACTAGACCAGGTTGCTCAAAGCCCCATCCAATCTGGCCTTGAACACTTCCAGGGATGGGGCATCCACAACTTCCCTGGGCAACCTGTGCCAGTGTCTCACCACCCTCAGAGCAAAGATTCTTCCTTATGTTCAATCTAAATCTCCCCTCTTTCACTTTAAAACAATTACCCCTCGTCCTATCGCTATACTCCCTGATAGAGTCCCTCGCCAGCTCTCCTGTAGGCCCCCTTTAGGTACTGGAAGGCTGCTATAAGGTCTCCCTGGAGCCTTCTCTTCTCCAGACTGAATGACCCCAACTCTCTCAGCCTGTCTTCATAGGAGAGGTGCTCCAGTCCCTTAGTCTCAACTCCCCTTGGTTTTGCCGCACGTTACACCCAATCAGTTCCGATTCCTTCAGCAACATGACAGGCAGCACAGGAGGTTGGGGTCAGCACATAATGGTTTCTTTCTGCCCCTCTCTATTTCTTACTCATCTTCCTCCACTGCTCTTTGCTTCTTACTGCTCTGCTCAAGTATGGGTTCCACCACGGGCCGTAAGTCTCCTTTAAGGGTGTGACCATTCCTGTGTAGAGCACCTCTTTCCAAGAGTGTGTCTCCTACCCCTATTGGAAACCACCCATCCTAAAATATGTTTGATGGTACTCTTGATTCTTTGAAAGTTTGGCTCACAATGGGTTCTTTCCATTTGTTTCAGAACTAGCTGTTCATGGCCTCCTCCCATACCACAGCCCCTTGCTACCAAATCCCAGCCATTTATGCCCAACATAAAACCCAAACCCACTAGGGCATGATAAGATAGGGATAAGAGCGTCTCCACAAACAGGTGATAAAATAGGGTAAGAGTGTCTTCACAAACAGGGAAGTTAACTGAAATCACAGGAGTGAGATAACCGAAAAATAGGGAAAGGAAGAGGGTTACATGAGTCCAGGGAATTAGGAAAAAATGTAGGCTGCGTCCTCCGGCAATTTGAGAGACTCCACAGGGGAATGCCCTGGTAGACTCTCCCTTTATTTGAATAAAGTCTTTTGGAGGACCCCTCTGTCTCCTTTGTGAACACTGACCTCTGGAAATGGGATTTTCTGCATAAATGGGGGCTCATCTGGGATCCTTCAACCTTCCAGGGATGGTGGACAATGAATGGAGCTGACAGCGAAAAGTCCGTCCGGAGGGCGGACTTTACCCTGTTCAAAACACTGGTTGGGAGAGTCCCTTGGGAGATAGTCCTGCAGGGCAAAGGGGCCCAGGAAAGCTGGACGCTCTTCAAGAAGGAAATCCTAAAGGCCCAGGAGCAGGCTGTCCCCATGAGGCGCAAAATTAAAGGGCGGGGAAAATGGCCGGCCTGGATGAACAAAGAGCTCTTGGTGGGACTTAAGGAAAAAAGGAGGGTTTACCACCTTTGGATGAAGGGACAGGCAACTCAGGAGGAGTACAGAGATCTTGTTAGGTTATACAGAGAAAAAATTAGGAAGGCAAAAGCCCAGCTGGAACTCAACCTGGCCATTAATATAAGGAACAACAAAAAAAGTTTTTATAAACACATCAACAATAAAAAGAGAGTCAGGGAGAATGTCCATCCCTTACTGGATNGCAAAATTAAAGGGTGGGGAAAATGGCCGGCCTGGTTGAACAAAGAGCTCTTGATGGGACTTAAGGAAAAAAGGAAGGTTTACCACCTTTGGATGAGGGGACAGGCAACTCAGGAGGAGTACAGAGATCTTGTTAGGTTATACAGAGAAAAAATCAGGAAGGCAAAAGCCCAGCTGGAACTCAACCTGGCCATTAATATAAGGGACAACAAAAAAAGTTTTAATAAATACGTCAACAAAAAGAGAGTCAGGGAGAATGTCCATCTCTTACTGGATGTGGGAGGAAACATTGCGAGCAAGGACAAGGAGAAGGCTGAGATACTTAATGCCTTCTTTGCCTCCATCTTCACTAGTCGGACCAGCTACCCCCAGGGTGTTCAGCCTTCTGGGCTGGAAGATGGAGAGCAGAACAACCCCCCCCATAATCCAGGAGGAAGTAGTTAATGATCTGCTTATGCACCTAGACCCGTATAAGTCTATGGGGCTGGATGGGATTCACCCAAGAGTACTCAGGGAGCTGGCAGGAGAGCTCACCAAGCCTCTCTCCATCATCTATCAACAATCCTGGTCAACAGGGGAGGTACCAGATGACTGGAGGGTGGCCAACATGATGCCCATTTACAAGAAGGGCCGGAAGGAGGATCCGGGGAACTATAGGTCTGTCAGCCTGACCTCGGTACTGGGAAAGATCACGGAGAGGATCATCTTGAGTGAGCTCTCACGGCAAGTGCAGGGCAACCAAGGGATCAGGGCCAGCCAGCATGGGTTTATGAAAGGGAGGTCCTGCTTAACCAACTTGATCTCTTTCTATGACCATGTGACCCACCTTCTTGATGCGAGGAAGGCTGTGGACATTGTCTACCTGGACTTTGGTAAGGCCTTTGACACCGTCCCCCATAGCATTCTCCTGGAGAAGCTGGCGAATCATGTCATAGACAAGTGTACTCTTCACTGGGTAAAAAACTGGCTGGATGGCTGTGCCTAGAGAGTGGCGATTAATGGGGTGAAATCTTGTTGGTGGCCGGTCACCAGTGGTGCCCCTCAGGGCTCAGTTTTGGGGCCAGTCTTGTTTGACACCTTTATTGATGATCTGGATAAGGGGATTGAGCGCACCCTCAGTAAGTTTGCAGATGACACCAAACTAGGTGGGAGTGTTGATCTGCTTGAGGGTCAGAAGGCTCTACAGAGGGACCTGGACAGACTGGATCAATGGGCCAAGGCCAAGGGGATGAGGTTCAATAAGGCCAAGTGCCAGGTCCTGAATTTCGGTCACAACAACCCCAGGCAACGCTACAGGCTTGGGGAAGAGTGGCTGGAAAGCTGCCCAGCAGAAAAGGACCTGGGGGTGTTGGTGGACAGCCGGCTGAACATGAGCCAGCAGTGTGCCCAGGTGGCCAAGAAGGCCAACAGCATCCTGGCCTGTATCAGGAATAGTGTGGCCAGCAGGAGTAGGGAAGTGATCGTGCCTCTGTACTTGGCACTGGTGAGGCCTCACCTCGAGTACTGTGTTTAGTTCTGGGCCCCTCACTACAGGAAGGACATTGAAGTGCTGGAGCGTGTCCAGAGGAGAGCCACCAAGCTGGCGAGGGGTCTAGAGAACAAGTCATATGAGGAGAGGCTGAGGGAACTGGGCATGTTTAGTTTGGAGAGGAGGAGGCTGAGGGGGGGGCCTCATTGCCCTCTACAACTACCTGAAAGGAGGTTGTCGAGAGGTGGGGGTTGGCCTCTTCTCCCAAGGGAATAATGACAGGACCAGGGGAAATGGTATGAAGTTGCGGCAGGGGAGGTTTGGATTAGATATTAGGAAGAATTACTTTACTGAGAGGGTGGTCAGGCACTGGAACAGCCTGCCCAGGGAGGTGGTGGAGTCACCATCCCTGGTGGTATTTAAGAAACATGTAGACATGGCTCTTCAGGGCATGCACTATTTCTCTCTCATTCGACTCCCTGGTGTCAATACAGTATGTTTTAAAAGTTACGTAAGCGCTTTGTATTAAATTGTAATAGAACTTTGATGGAACTTTAGCTGAACTCCTGAAATTAAAACTTAATTGGGCCTTTTGCACCTGGACTAGATGTAGAAATAATTAAACTTCATTGTGTCCTTGCACATCCACCTCAAATAGATGTAGAAACAATTAACTAAAACTTAGATCAAAGAAACTGAATTGTTGAAGGAATACCATATTGAAAGCTTATTGAAGGTGAACAAGGCCCATGGAGGGAATAAACTCCTGATCTCTGGTAGGATGACAAGATGTATAGTCCTTGGAATGGAGTCTATATGAGAGTGTGTCTGAGAGGAGCCTTAGGAGATTGCAGTACGAAAACACACATCCTCTTGTAAATAATGAGAATGCTAATTAAGGGGATCTCCCAAAATGTTTAAAATATTAACTTGAATGCATATGTATGATGAGGGATGGTAAAGGAACTGTAGCTGATCAGTCAGCTGTATCTTATCACTATAAATCTTGGATTGTCAGAAATGTGTGTGTGCTGGCTGTTGTTAAATGCTCAGCACCTGATTGTGAAGAATTGAAATAAAGACAAATATCTTGACTCAGTGTGTTGACTGGGTTTTGCACACTGGGAGAAGAACCCTTATTTAGGGACAACAATATCCAACATAAGTCAAGAAACTTCAAAGTCAGCAGTCTTGTAGTTCAGGTATTTTTCTTGTGTTTCATTTCCATTCAGAAAAAAAAAAAAGTGCACTTTTGTACTTGAAATCATTTTATTGGGGGGGGGATGAGATTATTTTTATCTTATACATTCACTTCTGTCATCTCAAGGGTACAAAAGTAGAATTTTGCAATTGAAATGTTCTGTTTCTAGAGTCGGTGAGAAACACAGCAGCGGCAACGCTAAGTGCTGCAGCTGGGAACCAGATTGAGGCAGACGGGGGGAGTTCCCAGAGCCAAGGAGACCCGAGGAAGAGCAGAGAGTCCAGCCAGGAGCCGGCAGCTCTCTCTAGCGGGGTTGATGCGGCCTGGGCGTTGCCGGGAGCAACCGTGGGAGATTTAAAGGGTCCTAGGGAGCACTAGCGACTGGCAGTTTTGCGTGCAGGAAGAGTGCTGAAAGTTCTGTTAGCTCGACCAGGGAGCGATGGTATCCATCCGACAGAAAACCATGGCTTCTCTGTGCTCATAACCCACCATGACTGGCACATCTTCCCAGACAGAGCTCCAGTGGGAACACACTGCCACCGAGGTGTCAGGCTGCAGGGTGTGCCCTGCTCTTACAGGGGTACAGGATAACATCAGTGAGCACGCCTGTGGGAGGTGTGCCCAGGTAGAGGAACTCCTCTGCTTAGTAACAGAGCTCTAGGAGGAGGTGACTAGGTTGAGGAGCATCAGGGAGCCTGAGAGAGAGATCGACCACTAGGATCACATCCAACCTTCCCTGAGAGAGGGAAACAGTCTAGGAGGTTCCTGGAGGGTGTGGAAGATAACTTCCTGACACAGCTGGTGAGCGAGCCAACTAGGGAAGGTGCCCCACTGGACCTGTTGTTTGCAAACAGAGAAGGACTTGTGGGTGATGTAATGGCTGGAGGCCATCTTGGGCATAGCAATCATGAAATAATAGAGGTTTTGATTCTCAGAGAAGGAGGGGCATTAGCAGAACTGTCACCTTGGCCTTCCAGAGGGCAGTCCTGAGTGGTGTGCTCTAGGCGTTCCTGCTTTAGCAGGGAAGTTGGACCAGATGATCTCTAGAGGTCCCTTCCAACTCTGACAATTCCGTGATTCCGTGACTCTGGTCTGTTCAGGGGTCTGCTTGACAGAGTCCCTTGGGAGGCAGTCCTGAAGGGAAAAGGAGTCCAGGAAGGCTAGACGTTCTTCAAGAAGGAACTTGTTAAGGCGCAGGAGCTGGTCGTCCCCATGTGCCGTATGATGAGCTGGTGAGGAAGATGACCGGCCTGGCTAAACTGAGAGCTCTGGCTGGAACTCGGGAAGAAAAGGAAAGTTTATGGCCTATGGAAGAAGGGGCAGGCCACTCAAGAAGACTACAAAGATTGCGTGAGACTATGCAGGGAGAAAATTAGAAAGGCCAAAGCCCAACCAGAACTTAATCTGGCTACTGCCGCAAAAGACAATTAAACATGTTTCTATAAATACATTAGCAACAAAACAAGGGCTAAGGAGAATCTCCATCCTTTATTGGATGCAGGAGGAAACATAGTGACCAAGGATGAGGAAGAGGCTTAGGTACTTAATGACTTCTTTGCCCCGGTCTTTAATGCTAAGACCAGTTGTTCTCTGGGTACCCAGCCCTGTAAGCTAGACGACAGGGATGGGGAGCAGAATGAACCCCCCATAATCCAAGAGGGAATGGTTAGCAACCTGCTATGCTGCTTAGACACACAGAAGTCTATGGTGCTGGATGGGATCCACCCAAGGGTACTGAGGGATCTGGAGAAAAAAAAGTAGAAAAAAAAGCACAGGATATGTGAGATCCTCCCAACTTTACTAAATGTTACCAGGATAGCTCATTTGTTCTCTCATTTTTTTTACCATTATCCTTTTAGTGTTTGATTGTAGTCTCTATGCAACTCTTTGGGATGGTAGCAAAAATGAAGCACAGCCATATCCCCGTGACACGCTGCCCATGCAGTCTTAACAAGCCTTAACAGTCTTAACTGTAAATGAAGGCTAAGAGTGCCACTTTTATCAGTGCATTTGTGGGAAAGTAACGGAAGATTGGCAAGGAGGACTGTAAATACGCTCAAGTGACTCGCATGTGGGGTGCTGGAAAACACATCTGTCACACTAATTGTTGCTTAGTTTTGTGTGCTCAACAAGTAGAACATCTGCACTTAGATAACATAGGCCTGGGATGGACTCAGGGGCACCTTATCAAGCACGCCTGGGATTCCTGCCCTGCTGCTGAAGAGATCAAAGCACAGCAGAAAACTCTGCCTGCCAGAATCCTTGAAATACAGGCCCAAACAGCAAGTGGAGGCTCGTTCACTCGCCATGCTAATAAGGACTCTCGCTCCGCGGTGCCTGCGTCCCCTGCTTGCCTGCCTCTGCCCAGGTGCTGCTTCAGAGGTCCATGAGGTATTGAGATTAAATTTGTTCTTTGCCCTTAATCCGTGGTTTTGTGGTTGTTCCTGCGTCCTGCCTGCATCAGCTCACACAGCATTTAAACATGAGTTGTTTCAAATTAGAAAATGATCATTTTCTGAAATGATCCAGATTCTTTGTTCTCTCATGTTTAGTGTTACTTGAGTTTAAAATAGCTTTCAAAATTAGGGGCTAACAGTCTCCTTACAGTTTCAGACAGGCATAGGTCTTTTCAATCTATTTTTACAGTGTTACAAATCAGTTTTAGGGACTAGATTGAAAGCCAGTGCCTAGAACTTCTTTGTAAGAGTGCGGGAGGTAACATATGTTTTCACTTGTAAAAAGATCTGTTTTGTGTTCCCAATACAGTGCTGTATTCTCTCAAGGCTGAAACAATCCATGTTTATATCACTGATGCCAAGTGAGTAAAAAGCTTTTTGAAAGTCTGACTCTGCCTGTGTAGCAGTATGTTTAGTAGCACTCTTTAGTGTTTGGAAAGATCTTGCCTACATTTTTGCAGCATGGGTAGCTTTTTAGCCTTCTCTGCAGTGGTCAGCAAAAGCTGTTGATAGCTGTGAATTAAGTTTAAATAGTTGTTCTGGGTAATGTGTTATGGAACGTTTATCAGGTCACTGAACTAGATATAAAGGTTTGAAAGCTTTCCCTCACCTTGCTCCTTAGTGTTAATTCTTTTAAGGAAGACTCAGGTTGTGAGGACCATGATGGTAGCTTTCATAGAGCAGGGCTGTTTTACTCTATTACACAGAATGACAGAATGGTAGGAGTCGGAAGGGATCTTTGGATCCCTTTGGTCCAACCCCCCTGCCAAAGCAGGTTCACCTAGAGCAGGTTGGACAGGAATGCATCCGGGCGGGTTTTGAATATCTCCAGAGAAGGAGATTCCACCACCTCTATGGGCAGCCTGTTCCAGTGCTCTGTCACCCTCAAAGTAAAGAAGTTTTTCCTCCTGTTCAGATGGAATTTCCCGTGCTCCAGTTTGTGCCCGTTGCCCCGTGTCCTGTTCCTGGGCACCACTGAAAGGAGTCTGGCCCCATCCTCTCGACACCCGCCCTTTAGATATTAATAAGCATTGATGAGATTCCCTCAGTCTTCTCCAGGTTAAACAGACCCAGGTCTCTCAGCCTTTCCTCATAAGAGAGATGCTCCAGTCCCTTGATCATCTTTGTATTCCTCTGCTGTACCCTCTCCAGCAGTTCCCTGTCC
>QJSC01002720.1:25075-36678 GCA_003697955.1 Calidris pygmaea | reverse complement strand
GTGTAGTTGGGGATAGGAGGGTGTTTGGGGTGTAATTGGGGATCGGGGTATGTTTGGGGTGTAGTTGGGTTGCAGTTGGGGTGTATGAATGTAGTTGGGGATAGGGGGGTATTTGGGGTACAGTTGGGGTGTAGGAATGTAGATAGGGATGGGTGTTTGGGGTTCAGTTGGGGTGTACTTGGGGCTAGGGGTATGCTTGGGGTGTCGTTGGGGTGTATGAGTGTAGTTGGGGATAGGGAGGTGTTTGGGATGCACTTGGGTTGTAGTTGGGGATAGGGAGGTGTTTGGGGTGCAGTTGGGGTGTAGTTGGGGATAGGGATATGTTTGGGGTGTAGCTGGGGTGCAGGTGGAGTGTATGAGTGTAGTTGGGGATAGGGGTGTGTTTGGGATGCACTTGGGTTGTAGTTGGGGATAGGGAGGTGTTTGGGGTGCAGTTGGAGTGTAGCTGGAATGTAGTTAGGGATGGGTGTTTGGGGTTCAGTTGGGGTGTAGTTGGGGATAGGGATATGTTTGGGGTGTAGCTGGGGTGCAGGTAGCGTGTATGAGTGTAGTTGGGGATAGGGGTGTGTTTGGGGTGTAATTGGGGATCGGAGTATATTTGGGGTGCAGTTGGGGTGTAGGAATGTAGTTAGGGATGGGTGTTTGGGGTTCAGTTCGGGTGTAGTTGGGGATAGGGGTATGTTTGGGGTGCAGTTGGGGTGCAGTTGGGGTGTATGAGTGTAGTTGGGTATCGGGGGGTGTTTGCGGTGTACGAATGTAGTTAGGGATGGGTGTTTGGGGTTCAGTTCGGGTGTAGTTGGGGTGCAAATGTTTGGGGTGTAGCTGGGGTGCAGTTGGAGTGTTTGAGTGTAGCTGGGGGTAGGGGTGTGCTTGGGGTGTATGAGTGTAGTTGGGGATAGGAGGGTGTTTGGGATGCAGTTGGGGTGTAGTTGGGATAGGGGTATGTTTCGGGTGCAGATGGGGTGTAGGAATGTAGTTAGGGATGGGTGTTTGGGATGCAGTTGGGGTGTAGTTGGGATAAGGGTATGTTCCGGGTATAGTTGGGGTGTATGTGTGTACTTGGCGATAGGAGGGTGTTTGGGGTGTATTTGGGGATAGGGGTATGTTTGGGGTGTAGTTGGGTTGCAGTTGGGGTGTATGATTGTAGTTGGGGATAGGGGGGTATTTGGGATGCAGTTGGGGTGTAGTTGGGGATAGGGAGGTGTTTGGGGTGTAGTTGGGTTGTACGAATATAGTTAGGGGTGGGTGTTTGGGGTTCATTTCGGGTGTAGTTGGGGATTGGGGGATGTTTGGGGTGTAGTTGTGGTGTAGGAATGTAGTTAGGGATGGGTGTTTGGGGTTCAGTTGGGTATAGTTGGGGATAGGGGTATGCTTGGGATGTAGTTGGGGTGTTTTGGGTGTAATTTGGGATAGGAGGGTGTTTGGGGTGTAATTTGGGATAGGAGGGTGGTTGGGGTGTAGTTGGGGTGCAGTTGGAGTTTATGAGTGTAGCTGGGGATAGGGGTGTGCTTGGGTTGTAGCTGGAGTGTATGAGTGTAGTTGGGGATAGGGAGGTGTTTGGGGTGCAGTTGGGGTGTAGGAATGTAGTTAGGGATGGGTGTTTGGGGTTCAATTGGGGTAGAGTTGGGGATAGTGGTATGCTTGGGGTGTCGTTGGGTTGTATGTGTGTAGTTGGGGATAGGAGGGTGTTTTGGGTGTAATTGGGGATAGGAGGGTGTTTGGGGTGTAATTGGGGATCGGGGTATGTTTGGGTTGTAGATGGGTTGCAGTTGGGGTGTACGAATATAGTTGGGGATAGGGGTATGCTAGGGGTGTAGTTGGGGTGTATGAGTGTAGTTGGGGATAGGAGGGTGTTTGGGGTGTAACTGGGGATTGGGGTATGTTTGGGGTGTAGTTGGGGTGCAGTTGGAGTGTATGAGTGTAGATGGGGATAGGAGGGTGTTTGGGTTGTAGCTGGAGTGTATGAGTGTAGTTGGGGATAGGGGTATGTTTGGGATGCAGTTCGGGTGTAGCTGGGGATAGGGGTATGTTTGGGGTGCAGATGGGGTGTAGTTGGGGATAGGGGTATGTTTGGGGTGCAGATGGGGTGTATGAGTGTAGTTGGGGATAGGGGTATGCTTGGCATGTCCTTGGGGTGTATGTGTGTAGTTGGGGATAGGAAAGTGTTTGGGGTGTAACTGGGGATAGGGGTGTGTTTGGATTGTAGTTGGGGTGTATGAATGTAGTTTCACTGAATTTCACTGAATTTTTAGAGTTGGAAGGGACCATAGAAATCATCTAGTCCAACTCCCCTGCTAAAGCAGGATTGCCTAGAGCTTGTCAGAGCATGTTACTCAGGAGCATCCAGGTGGGGCTTGAAAATCTCCAAGGGAGGGGACTCCACAACCTCCCTGGGCAGCCTCTTCCAGGGCTCTGTCACCCTCACCTTGAAGAAGTTTCTCCTCATATTTGAGTGGAACCTCTTATGTTCCAACTTGTGCCCGTTGCCCCTCGTCCTCTCACTGGGAACCACTGAAAAGAGTCCGGCTCCCTCCTCCTTCAACCCACCCTTGAGACACTTGTCAGCATTGATGAGGTCTCCCCTCAGCCTTCTCTTCTCCAGACTAAAGAGTCCCAGCTCTCTCAGTCTCTCCTCATAAGGGAGATGCTCCAATCCTTGAATCATCTTTGTTGCCCTTCGCTGGACTCTTTCCAGTAGCTCCCTGTCCCTCTTGAACTGGGGAGCCCAGAACTGGACGCAGGATTCCAGTTGTGGCCTCACCAGTGCAGAGCAGAGGGGGAGAATGACTTCCCTTGACCTGCTGGCCACACTCTTCCCTATGCAGCCCAAGATTCCGTTGGCCTTCCTGGCCACAAGAGCACACTGCTTGCTCATTGTCATTTTGCTGTCCACCAGGACCCCTAGATCTTTCTCTTCAGAAGTTGTCTCCAGCAGGTCCACCCCTAACCTGTACTGGTACCTGACATTTTTCTTCCCCAGGTGCAGGACCCTACACTTTTCCCTGTTGAACCTCATGAGGTTCTTCCTTGCTCAGCTCTCCAGCCTGTCCAAGTCTCGCTGGATGGCAGCACAGCCTTTCGGGGTGTCAGCCACCCCTCCCTCAGTTTGGTATCATCAGCAAACCTGCTGAGGATACACTCTGTCCCCTCGTCCAGGTCACTGATGAATATGTTGAACAGGACTGGAGCAAGTATTGACCCCTGGGGGACACCACTGGTTACAGGTCTCCAGCTTGAACCTGCTCCATTAATCATTACCCTTTGAGTCCCGTCACATGGACAGTTCTCAATCCACCTCACTGTCCCCTCATCCAGCCCACACTGCCTCAGTTTCCCAATGAGGATGTTATGGGAGACAGTGTCAAAAGCCTTGCTGAAGTCAAGGGAGATGACATCTGCTGCCCTCCCCTCATCCAACCAACCGGTTATAGCATCATAGAAGGCTATCAGATTGGTCATACATGATTTACCCTTGGCAAACCCATGTTGCCCACTTCCAATAACCCTCCCGCTCTTCAACTTGTTTGGAGATGACATCTAGAATGAGTCTCTCCATTACCTTCCCAGGGACGGAGGTGAGACTAACTGGTCTGTAGTTCCCAGGGTCCTCCTTCTTGCCCTTTTTGAAGACTGGAGTGATGTTGGCCTTCCTCCAGTCCTCAGGCACCTCTCCTGTTCTCCATGACTTTTCAAAGATAATAGAGAGTGGCCCAGCGATAGCATCTGCCAGCTCCCTCAGCACTCGCGGGTGCATCCCATCAGGGCCCATGGACTTATGAATGTCCAGTTTGGCCAAGTGGTCCCGAACCTGGTCCTCCTCTACTAGAGGAAAAATTTCCTCTCTCCATACCGTCCCCCTTGCCTCTAAGGCCACAGATTTATGAGGGACAGTCCTAACAGTGAAGACTGAAGAAAAGAAGGCATTCAGCAACTCTGCTTTCTTTGTGTCTTCCACTACTAGGGTGCCCACCTCATCCATCAGTGGGCCCACATTATCCCTAATCTTTCTCTTACTGTTAACGTACTGAAAAAAACCCTTTTTGTTATTGTTAACTTTGGTGGCGAAGATGAGCTCCACTTGAGCCTTGGCCCTTCTAATTTTCCCCCTGCATATCCTCACCGCATCCTGGTATTTCTCCTTGTCTGCCAGGCCCCTTTTCCAAAGATTATAAGCCTTCTTTTTGTTCCTGAGTTCCAGCCGACGCTCTCTATTTAGCCAGGCTGGTCGTCTTCCCTTCCTGCTTGATTTTTGGGACTTGGGAATGGCTTTATCTTGCGCCTTTAAGAGTGCCTCCTTGAAGTACGACCAGCTTTCCTGGGCACCTTTGCCCTCAAGGACTGTCTCCCAAGGGACACCCTCAACCATGCTCCTGAAGAGGCCAAAGTCTGCCCTTCGGAAGTCCAGGGTGGCGGTCCTGCTGGCCCCCCGCCTTGCTTCAGCAAGAATCGAAAATTTTATCATTTCATGATCACTCTGTCCAAGACGGCCTCCAACGTTTACATCCCCCACAAGACCTTCTGAGTNAGGGCACTTTCCCTGGTCAGTTCCCTCACCAGCTGCGTTAGGAAGTTGTCTTCCACGCATTCCAAGAATCTCCAGGACTGTTGCCTCTCTGCTGTGTTATATTGCCAGCAGACATCAGGGAAGTTGAAGTCCCCCATGAGTACAAGGGAGAGTGATCGTGAGGCCTCTGTCAGCTGCCTATACAATACTTCATCAGTCTTTATATCCTGGTTTGGGGGTCTATAACAAACTCCCACCACAATGTCTGCCTTACTGGTCTTCCCCTTGATCCTTATCCATAGGCACTCGACACTGTCATCGTGCATATTGCTGAGTTCTAGGCATATAATACTGTTCTTAACATAAAGGGCCACCCCACCTCCTCTCTTTCCTTGCCTGTCCCTTCTGAAAAGTTGGTAGCCATTAATCACAGCACTCCAGTTATGCGAGTCCTCCCACCACGTTTCTGTGATGGCAACTAGATGGTAGTTTTCTTCCTGCATGATGGCCTCCAGCTCCTCCTGTTTGTTGCCCATGCTGCGTGCATTCATGTAGATGCACTTCAGCCGGGCTAATCATCCCACTATTTTTCTGGAAGGGCTGGCACCTTTACCTAATAGCACTGGTGCGCTGTTCTCGGGCACCACTTTAGTAGCCCTGGTTCCAACCCCGTCCCCCTTCAGATCTAGTTTAAAGCTCTCTTAATGAGCCGTGCTAACTCCTGTCCCAATATGCTTTTTCCCCTTTGGGTTAGGCTTCCCCCACCTGCTGCAAGCATGCCTGGTGACCTGTAGATCGTCCTGTGCTCAAAGAAACTGAAGCCCTGCTGTTTACTCCAGTCTTTTAACCATGAGTTGATTTGTTGTTTCTTCCTACTTATCCCTTCGTCCATCCCTATGTCTGGTGGGATAGAAGAGAACACCACCTGTGCTCCTGACCCCTTGACCAGTCGTCCCAGAGTTCTGAAATCCCTTTTCATTGCCTTGAGGCTTCTGGTAGTCACCTCATCGTTGCCCACTTGAAATATCACAAGAGGGTAATAATCTGATGGCTGAACCAGGGAGTGGATTTTTCTTTGTATATCCTTGGTCCAGGCCCCAGGGAGGCAGGTGACTTCCCTGTGGGACGGGTCTGGCCTACAGATTGGGCCCTCTGTTCCACTGAGTAGGGAGTCACCTATTACAATCACCCTCCTTTTTTTCTTTGTTGATGAGGTCCTGAGGCACCTGGGTGGGTGACCCGTCCAGGGTGCCTCGCTGGGGAGATCGTCCTCTCCAGTCTCCTTTGCCTCATCCCCAAAATCCAGGACTCCAAACCTATTTTGCAAATGTAACTGGGAGTGTGAGGGAGGCTGCTGAGGGTTCCGCTTGCTTCTCTGAGGAAGGACCAGCCTCCATTCCCCCCTTTCCATTAAGTCCCCTTTCTCTGCCTGGTGACAGGGCAGGAGGGGACCTTTATTAGAGCCTCTTCTTGCTGCCTTTGTCCCAGGGTACGGCTCCACCAGTCTATTTCGCTTTCGTATTCTCTAATGCTTCTTAACCTTTCCACCTCTTCTCTCAGTTCTACCACCTGTCTGAGCAGGTCGTTCATCTGCTCACATCGCACACAACGGCTGTCCCTGGGTCCCTGCGGTACCGCAGCCAGGCTCAGGCATTCGGTGCAGCCAGGGCCCTGCACGGCCGCGTCTTTGCGGGGGGGAGCTCGGTCTGAGTCCCCACATTTTTCTTCACAGGGCCTTTGGGGCGTTTGGTTGCCATTTCCTCTCTTGAGCCTGAACGGACCGTTCACCCTCAGACTCTCCCTCTTTGTCCCGCTCACAAGTCCCCGCTCTGCCCCCTCGCTCCGCCGCTCTCCGCGCGCCCTGTCCAACCCGGGGCCGCTTCCCTCACGCTCTGCGCACGTGCGCCCGCGCGCTGATACACCCGCCTTTCCGCTCACGCGCGCCCGGCACGCGCTCGGAGCCTGGTGCGGCTACGGCCGCTTTTAAATGTGCCGCGGCTCGCCTGGGCTGCCCCCAGCCACGTCAGCCTCTCGGCTCCCTCGCGAGATTCCCGACTGGTTTCGGGTCTCCCCGCTCTCCCTCGGCTTCCCGTCTCCGGGAAACCCCCTCTCCGTCTCAGTCTAGATCAAATGTAAAGCTGCAGCACTCACCGCTGCCGCTATCGCTCTCTGCGTGATCTCTTATCTGTTTGGCCACAGCATATATATTTAAACAACCGTAAGTCCTTAAGAATTGGTCACATAAAGCTTGTGTTCCTCAATAAGTTTCTTAATGCACTCTGGACAGTATCTCTCAAGTGATTGCCTTATTTAACATCTGTCTCCCATCCGGGAGAACCCATTTACCTTCTTGAGTTTTTACACACCTTAATTTTTAAAAGATTTTTTTTTTTCTTTAGTAAATACTGGTAACTTAATAGGCATCTCTTCACCAGGTATCAAAGTTCGTATCTTGATGACCTTTTCTAGGGCTGCTTCTTTTGTCTGTTCGTCAGCTAACCTTATTACCTCTTGGTTTTGGTGTGTTCCCCTTTTGGTGTCCGGCTATATGCATTACTGCAATTTCTTTTGATTTTTCTAGGGCTTCCAGCATTTTAATATTAGTTGTTTGTGCACTAATCTTTTTCCCCTAGATGAGACTAGCCCCTTTTCTTTCTATATCTTTTTAAGGGTATGAACTACCTTAAAGGTATATTTAGAACCTGTGTATATTGCTCTATTTTCATAACACTGTTTTGTACACTATTTACAATTGCATATTCACTGTGATGCTTATTCATCTATAAAGATTCTTTTTCTCTCAGACAATGGTTTCTTCTCTAAATCTTCTCTCCTCTAAATCTTCCCATATTTTAGAATCTCAGAATTGGTCAGCCACCTTCCGGACTTCTGGCTTAATATTGTTCTCACTACATGAGGAGTGGGTACTATCAATGTCCACTCAAAGGTCAATTTCCTGCTTTTCTTTACCAGTACAGCAGTTGCCACCACTGCTTGCACACAGGTTGGCCACCTTCATGACATTGGATAGACAGGCTACTGGTTGTTTCTGCCCTCCCCAGGCCTGAGCTAACACTCCGTAGGCTATCCCACTTTCAANTTGTTCTCACTACATGAGGAGTGGGTACTATCAATGTCCACTCAAAGGTCAATTTCCTGCTTTTCTTTACCAGTACAGCAGTTGCCACCACTGCTTGCACACAGGTTGGCCACCTTCATGACATTGGATAGACAGGCTACTGGTTGTTTCTGCCCTCCCCAGGCCTGAGCTAACACTCCGTAGGCTATCCCACTTTCAACATTTACATAAAGATGAAACGACTTCTCTAGGGAGGGAAGAGACAATACAGGTGCCTGTATTGTTTTAATCTTTCAAACTGCTGCTGCTCCTCTGCTGTCCGCTCAGGCCTTTTCACTTCTTCCTGCAATTTTTTTTTTTTTCCCAAGAATTTAACATGTTGGCTGCCCGAGGTATTTCACTTTCACAAATTGCAACATAGTTTCTGAGGCTCTGAGCCTTTTTTTTTTTTTTTTTTTTTTCCCCAGGAAATTTAGTAACTTAATAGTGGAACTTCCACCTTCTCTTCCCCAGATATTAGTAAATTGTTTACATATTACAGAATCACAGAATCTTAGTGGTTGGAAGGGACCTCTGAGATCATCGAGTCCAACCACAGAAAAAAAAACCACAAAACAAACAAACANATACCTCCAGGGATGGTGACTCCACCACCTCCCTGGGCAGGCTGTTCCAGTGCCTGACCACTCTTTCAGTAAAGTAATTCTTCCTAATATCTAATCTAAATCTCCCTTGCCGCAGCTTCAGACCATTTCCCCTGGTCCTGTCGTTCTTCCTTTGGGAGAAGAGGCCAACCCCCGCCTCTCTACAGTCTCCTTTCAGGTAATTGTAGAGGGCAATGAGGTGTCCCCTCAGCCTCCTCTTCTCCAAACTAAACATGCCCAGTTCTCTCAGCCTCTCCTCATAGGACCTGTTCTCCAGACCCCTCACCAGCCTGGTGGCTCTCCTCTGGACACGCTCCAGCACTTCAATGTCCTTCCTGTAGTGAGGGGCCCAGAACTGAACACAGTTCTCGAGGTGAGGCCTCACCAGCGCCGAGTACAGAGGCATGATGACTTCCTATTCCTGCTGGCCACACTATTCTTGATACAAGCCAGGATGCCATTGGCCCTCTTGGCCACCTGGGCACACTGCTGGCTCATGTTCAGCCGGCTGTACACCAACACCCCGAGGTCCTTTTCTACCGGGCAGCTTTCCAGCCACTCTTCCCCAAGCCTGTAGCGTTGCCCGGGGTTGTTGTGACCAAAATGCAGGACCCGGCACTTGGCTTTATTGAATCTCATCCCATTGGCCTTGGCCCATTTTCGTGTTTTGGCCTCAGACGGCAACAAAGGACCACATGCAGCCGCTCGCGCAGAACAGAGCCCCCACGGCCACGTGGCTGGGAGGGGAAAATCGAAATAAAAAGGCAAAACTCGTGGGTTGAGACAAAGGCAATTTTAACAGAACAGGAAAGGAGCAAGAAATAACAACAAGAACAGAGGGATATAGAACCGTGATTACAATACCGCCACTCGCGCACCCTGGACGCCCCCAACCGCTCTCCTCCCCCGGGGGTCACCTCCTCCTCTGCGCCCCCCGACTTCCTGTCCCCCCCTTCCCGGCAGCTCTGGCTACCCATTGGGCATGGCTCACATGGGATGGAATACCTGTGTCCCTGCTAGGTCCTGGGGAGAATTAACCCCATCCCCGCCAGACCCAGGAGACCCATTGATCCAGTCTGTCCAGATCTCTCTGTATAGCCTTCCGACCCTCAAGCAGATCAACACTCCCACCTAGTTTGGTGTCATCTGCAAACTTAATGAGGGTGCATTCAATCCTCTTGTCCAGATCATCAATAAAGATATTGAACAAGACTGGCCCCAGAACTGAGCCCTGAGGGACACCACTGGTGACCAGCCGCCAACCAGATTTAGCTCTGTTAATCACAACTCGCTGGGTACGGCCATCCAGCCAGTTTTTTATCCAGCGGAGGGTACACTTGTCTATACCATGATTCACTAGTTTCTCCAGGAGAATGCCAAGGGGGACAGTGTCAAAGGCCTTACCAAAGTCCAGTAGACAACATCCACAGCCTTCCCCTCATCGAGAAAGCGTGGTTATAGAAAGAGATCAAGTTGGTTAGGCAGGACCTCCCTTTGATAAACCCGTGCTGGCTGGCCCTGATCCCTTGGCTGCCCTGCACTGGCCTTAAGAGCTCACTCAGGATGATCCTCTCCATGATCTTTCCTGGTACCGAGGTCAGGCTGACAGGCCTGTAGTTTTCGGGATCCTCCCTCCGGCCCTTCTTGTAAATGGGCGTCACATTGGCCATCCTCCAGTCACCTGGCACCTCTCCTGTTGACCAGGATTGTTGATAGATAATGGAGAGAGGCTTGGTGAGCTCTCCTGCCAGCTCCCTGAGAACCTTTGGGTGAATCCCATCCGGCCCCATAGACTTATGCATATCCAGGTGCATAAGAAAATCATTAACTACTTCCTCCTGGATTACAGGGGAGTTGTTCTGTTCTCCATTCTTATCCTCCAGCCCAAGAAGCTGAATACCCTGGGAGTAGCTGGTCTGATTATTAAAGACAGAGGCAAAGAAGGCATTAAGTATCTCGGCCTTCTCCTCGTCCTTGGTTGCAAGGTTTCCCCTCGCATCCAGTAAGGGATGCTCAGTCACATTCTCTGTGACTCTCTTTTTGTTAATGTATTTATAGAAACTTTTTTTGTTGTCCCNTCTGTATGTCCTAACAAGATCTCTGTACTCCTCCTGAGTTGCCTGTCCCCTCTTCCAAAGGTGGTAAACCTTATTTTTTTCCTTAAGTCCCTTTAAGAGCTCTTTGTTCATCCAGGCTGGCCATTTTCCCCGGCCTTTAATTTTGCACCTCATGGGGACAGTCTGCTCCTGGGCCTTTAGGATTTCCCTCTTGAAGAGAACCCAGCCTTCCTGGACTCCTTTGTCTCTCAGGACTACCTCCCACGGGACTCTCCCAACCAGGGTTTTGAACAGGCTAAAGTCTGCCCACCGGAAGTTCAAGGTGGAGGTTTTGTTAACCCCCTTCCTTACCTCACTTAGAATGGAAAACTTAATCATTTCGTGGTCACTAAGCCCAAGACGGCCTTTGACCTCCACATCCCCCACTAGCCCTTCTTTGTTTGTCAACAGTAGATCTAACAAGGCACCTCCCCTGGTAGGCTCACCTACCATTTGTGTCAGGAAGTTATCCTCCATACACTCGAGGAACCTCCTAGCCTGCCTACTCTCTGCTGTGTTATATTTCCAGCAGATGTCTGGTAGGTTGAAGTCCCCAACTAGAACAAGGGCTGGCATTTGCGAGACTGCAGCCAGCCACTTATAGAATACCTCATCAACCTGCTCATCCTGGTTGGGTGGTCTATAGCAGACTCCCAGCANTCCCCTCTTCCAAAGGTGGGCAACCTTCTTTTTTTCCTTAAGTCCCATCAAGAGCTCTTTGTTCATCCAGGCCGGCCATTTTCCCTGGCCTTTAATTTTGCGCCTCATGGGGACAGCCTGCTCCTGGGCCTTCAGGATTTCCCTCTTGAAGAGAGCCCAGCCTTCCTGGACTCCTTTGTCTCTCAGGACTACCTCCCACAGGACTCAACCAGCCAGGGTTTTGAACAGGCTAAAGTCTGCCCGCCGGAAGTCCAAGGTGGAGGTTTTGTTAACCCCCTTCCTTACCTCACTTAGAATGGAAAACTTATTTCGTGGTCACTAAGCCCAAGACGGCCTCCGACCTCCACATCCCCCACTAGCCCTTCTTTGTTTGTCAACAGGAGGTCTAACAAGGCACCTCCCCTGGTAGGCTCACCTACCATTTGTGTTAGGAAGTTATCCTCCATACACTCGAGGAACCTCCTAGCCTGCCTACTCTCTGCTGCGTTATATTTCCAGCAGATGTCTGGTAGGTTGAAGTCCCCAACTAGAACAAGGGCTGGCATTTGCGAGACTGCAGCCAGCCGCTTATAGAATACCTCATCAACCTGCTCATCCTGGTTGGGTGGTCTGTAGCAGAC
>QJSC01002718.1:22995-36079 GCA_003697955.1 Calidris pygmaea | reverse complement strand
GCCACCACAGCCCCCTCCCGAGGGCTCCCCCCCCAGGGCCACCGGCCCCCCCCACTCACCTCCCCCAAGGACCCAGGCGTCCTGACCCCTGGCCCCGCCCCCAGCCGCACCGCGCACGCGCCAGAGGGGGACGGCGCAGGCGCAGAGCGGCGCCGGGGTCACGGGGCGGGGCCGCCGCGCTGTGGGCGGGGCATTGCGCGCCGGATCCGCTTTCCATTGGCGGGAGGCCGCCGGGGGTGGGAGGGAGGGGGCGGGAGCTCGTCGGATTGGGCGGAGCGGCAGGGGAAAAGCGCGGCCATTGGTCAGGCGTGAGGCGGAGGGGCGGATCCTCAAGCGAAGGCGGAAGCGGAAGTGGGGGGTGCGGCGGTGCGCGGTGGCGGTAGCGGTGCGGGTCGCTGCGCCTGGCGGAGCGTCGGGCCTCAGGGCCTGGCACCGCCCCCGGGGGTGCTCACGGCAGGAACCGGGACTCCAGGGACAGGAGAGTGCGAGCTCTGAGTCCCGGTACTGGCCGTGGGGCCGGCACCGGTACCGGGTGTAGCCCGGGAAGCTCTGGGGAGGGGGTCAGGGCCAGCACCGGGGGCTCAGCCCCGAGCAACAGGGACCCGCTGTGTGGGGGGGGTGGTGGCCGAACCGGGAGGGGGTGAGCACCCACCGGACACCCCTGGTCTGCCTCCTCCCTGCTACCGGGGGCACACCGGGACGTGCCTGGGGGGGGGACATGGGGGCTCCCTCCATCCGTGAGCAGGGACAAGGCCTCAGGAGCAGCCCCCGGGGGCTGTGCCGGGGGCTGTCCAGACCCAGGATGGGACCCAGGCTGAGGGGGATGCTGCTCCCACCCCAGCTCCTCACCTTCTGGCGGGAGGAGAAGACGTGGAGGGCCGTTAGTGAAGGTGGTGAGGTTGAGGGTGGGCCTGAAGATGTCCTCCTCCACCATGGGGTTGTCCTGCTGCTGCATCTCCCCTGGCGTTGGGGGGCTGTGGGGAGAGAGCGGAGCTTGGGCTGCCTGGTTGGTTGTCACCAACCATAGAGTCATAGAATGGTTAGAGTTGGAAGGGACCTTAAAGATCGTCGAGTTCCAACCCCCCTGCCCTGGGCAGGGACACCTCCCACCAGACCAGGTTGCTCCAAGCCCCATCCAGCCTGGTCTTGAACCCCTCCAGGAATGGACCATGTCCTGGGGACGCCCCAACCCTGCTTTGGGCCCTCCTCGTGCGAAGTAAAGCTCAGCAAAGAGCGTAAACCACATCATATTGTAACCCTAAGTAATTTATTCTAATTAAAACTTACTTATTTAAGCTAAATAACTAATATCTCTCAACAATGGGTGCTTGCGGATGAAGGCTGAGTCTAGCTGCGTCACCTGCCATGGAAGGATGGTGTGAGGGACACCTGAGTCCCACCCCACACGTTCCCTGGCCGGCCACTGCCCCCTACCCGATTCTTTTCCATGTGCTTGTCCTTCATCAAGGTGCTCACGTTGTTGAGCGTGTGGTTGAGTTCGCTCCTGCAAACAGAGATCTTGGAGACCCCCGGATTCAAAGGGCGGCTGGGGGACACACGGGAGGTCATCATGGCCACCCCATGATGGTTGTCCTCACAGGTTTCAGCACAGTCTCCTGGCAGCCATAGCAAGACCATAGAATGGTTTGGGTTGGAAGGGACCGTACAGATCATCCAGTTCCATGATGGGGGGACACCTCCCACCACCCCAGGTTGCACCCCCTCCAACCTGCCCTTGAACCCCTCCAGGGATGGGGCAGCCACAGCTTCTCAGGGCAACCTGGGCCAGGCTCTCACCACCCTCACACCAAACAAGTTCTTCCCCACATCTCAGCTCCATCTCCCCTCTTTCAGTGTCCAACCCTTCCCCCTCCTCCTAGGGCTCCCCTCCCTGATCCAGAGTCCCTCCCCAGCTTTCCTGGAGCCCCTTGAAGGGGCTGGAAGGTCTCCCCAGAGCCTTCTCTTCTCCAGGCTGAACCCCCCCAACTCTCTCAGCCCCCCCTCCCAGCAGAGGGGCTCCAGCCCTCCCAGCATCTCCATAGAATCATAGAATGGTCCAGGCCGAAAGGGACCTCCAAAGGTCATCTAGTCCGACCTCCCCGCAGTCAGCAGGGACACCCCCAAGTAGACCAGGTTGCCCTTCTCCAGGATGTGGGGGGCTTAACGGGAACACGAGCTCTCAGAGTCTTAAAGACACGAGACTGTGGGGCAGCGCTGTGTCTCTGCTCCATGTGGCTTCCTGCCCTCAAAACCGAAAGCGTTCTCCTCACCACGCTTGCTGGATTTGAGGAGATCTGTGGTTGCCCGTGTCTAACAGCCTCTGTGCTGAGGTCTCCAAAGATGGAGGCACCACCAGCTCCACCAATCTCACATAGAGCAGAGCAGAGACGTGATGGTCTCTTCCGGGGCAGACAACCTGTGGCTTTGCAGTTGCATGGACAAGTGGGACAGCCACCCCTCTGGTGTCCCACCCGTGTCACTGCACCCTGCCTGGCCCCAGGCCAGCAGTAGAAGGTTGTGGTTGAAGACATGGATACGGTATCTCAGGAGCTTTGGCTACACCAGACACGGTCATGGCTCCGGAGGTGGAGATGGGACCACAGGCCCCCCCCGAATTGCTCTCAGCAAAGGCTTCCCCAGAGCAAATCCATCCCATTCCTCTGCAGCCAGAGGGAGCTGCTCTACAGACAAAGCCACCCCATTCCCTTCTGCCCCTGCAGCAGGTGGGGAAAAACCCTTTTCCCTAGCACAACCAGCCCCCCAAGCTGGGGATGGAGCATGCTGACATGTCCCTCTGCTCCCCAGGGATGGTGCACCACGCTAGGTGGGACATGTCCAACAGGTTTTTGTTCTTGAGGAGCAGCGGGCTGGGTTTGACTTGGTTTCTCCAGTTTTGAAGCACAGGGTGGCGGTAGTGGGCCTGGAGGAGAGGAGGAGCAGCTGGGATGGAGCAACAGAGCCCTGAAACCCACCAGGATGGAGCCAAAGCAACCAGGACAGAGGAGAGAGGGGCTCCGGAGGACAGCACACCACAAAATGCTGCAGGAGAAGACCTCCTGTACCTGCAGGCACCTTACCTGTCCCTCTCCTCCTGGTTTGTGCTTGCTCCAAGGTCTCTTTTGCATTATTGAGGAGATTGTGAAATCCCATGAGAGATACGGGAGGGCATGGGGCAGAGGAAACTGGGATCATCCCAGCTCAAGGATTTGGGAGGACAACGTTGGTGTGGACCTTCTCAGGGGAAGGTCCCCAAGGTGGGAGGTGACCACCAGCATCACCCTGGAGCCCTTCCACCCCTCTGCTGTGGTGGGGCCAGCAGTGATGGAGCAGGAGGGTGATGGCACCCAGTGTGGGTGGAACCCATCAAGCCATCAAGGTGTCTGTGGGACCTGCACATGCAGATGTGGGGCAGGCAGAGGAGCCAAAGGGAAGCACACAGGAGGCCACCAGTTGCAAGGAACCACCTTTCATTGTATGTGGCCACCATGACAGGTGGCAGGAGCCCCTCAGAGCAGGGTGCAGCCACCCTTGCGCTTCACCTCCGAGGCGGCCCGGACCATCCCCAGCTTCTGCTGGGTGTAGGGTGGGTAGCGCAGGGCGTTGAAGGCCTCCAGGCCCATGTTGCGGTGCAGGCAGCCCCGGTGGTGGCTGAAGGTATCGAAGGTGAACTTGCCGTGGTACATCCCCAGCCCGCTGCTCCCTGCAACACACAGCACAGGTCCCCCCCCGGTTGGTGGCAGGATCTGGCCATCACTCACCCACCGTTTCGGGGCCAACAAGCCCAAAACGAAGCTGCCAGCTTCCCCGGAGGAGGCAATAGAGACTCTGTGTCCGTGGGTGGCACCACGTCTTCATCCAGCTGCTTTCTAACACCAGGGTTGGTGGAAAAAGTTGGCCAAGGCCAAATTTTCCTGGAAAATGATCTAAAGAAGACCGTGGAGGTGGCCTAGATA
Organism: Calidris pygmaea; assembly: GCA_003697955.1. Lineage (NCBI taxonomy): Eukaryota > Metazoa > Chordata > Aves > Charadriiformes > Scolopacidae > Calidris > Calidris pygmaea. The sequence goes on along the minus strand of QJSC01002718.1, from coordinate 32,126 downwards.
GACACCCAAATGGGGATTGAGGGATGTTTGGAGGAGGAAGACCGGGCTGGGAGGAAGAAAGGTTCCCAACAACCCTCTCATCAGTCGGGATGTCACCCTTTCAGGTAACATGTGTGGCCCGAGGGCAAAGCTCACCACGTTGAACCCAGCTCGAGAAAAATGTGGATAGAATGAGAGTTTTGCAAAACGACATCTTCCCAAGAGGAGGGAGAGGGGGGACCAGGAAAGGTGTCGTGGCAGAGAAGGGGGAACAAGAGCTTCCAACCCTCACCCTCCAGGGAGGAAACGGTGCTTTAAACCAGCCTGAACCAGCTCCATCTTGTTTAACGGGTGCCCTTGAGGATGCTGGGAGATGTGTCCCCATCTTCCGTGGGTGCTTAAGCACCTAAAAACGGTCAGTAAAGAAAAAATAGTCTTGTTTTCATATCGTCAACTCTTCTTTTGCAGGTGCTTCCTGCATCCCCTCTCAGCTTCCTGTTCTCTTTTTGCTCTGAATCTGAAGACTTTAGTGATTAAAACAAACCAAAAAAAAACCCCAACACAACAGAAAAACCACCTTTTTTGATCACAAAATCTGCTGGGAAGGGCATCACTGAAGATGTGGCGTTGGAGAGGGCAGCAGCAGTGAGATGTTCCCACCATGCGAGCGTCCCTACCCCTTGAGGGTGTGACCCATCTCCAAGGGTGGGTGAAATGACGGTTGGGAGGGGAAGGGTGGCCAGGAGCTGGTAGCAAATAAGGAAATCCATCCCTGGGCTGATAACCGATGTGATAAAATTCTGCCAGTCAGCTCCAGCCGGGCGGTTTTCCTGATAAAATGGAAGTCCAGGTCAAGTTGATGAGTCAACGTTTGGTATCTCATGGCGTCAGCAGCCCCAGAATGAACAGAGGTCACTGGATGTCTCTTGGCCAACTGAGTCTCGGGTGGAGGACAGGAGCGGGTTTTCCATGCTTGTGGAGATCGTCTGATCAAAAGTGGATGCCTCCATCGCTCCTTCCTCTCCCAGGGGAGGGAGAAGCACTTCTGGGCACGGGGTTTTTTCAGCCCAAGTCAACATCCAGAAGAAATACAGCCTCAAAGTGCTGTTTCTGCCTGTGAGCCATGAAATGCTGTGTCACAGGGGTACCTTAGTGACTAAAGATTTTCCTGGATTCAAGGAGACCCTGGAACGTATGGAGTCCAGTACCTTTTACTGGACATCTGGGACCCTTCTGGCTTGGAAAATCACCTGAACTGGAAAGGGATGGAAGCTGGAAGGCTTTCAGGGAGGAATATGGTGCACGCTTGCCCTGTTCCTACTCACGCATCTGCCTGGGGTTGTAATGGCAGGATGCAGAACCAGACACAGCTGTGTTCCAAGATCTTTAAAAGAACAAAAGGATGGTTTTCCAGCTGATGCTCTGGATAGAAAACATCCCACGGGAGCTCAGAATCACACACATCACCTGAGACGGGAGATGCCACAACTTAGAGCTGACACCAGCGGTGTTGGAAAAGGTTGGAAAAGACCTTGGGGATCATGGAGTCTAAACCCAACGCTGCCAAGTCCACTCCTCCCTCAGCACCACGTCTACACAGCTTTTAAGTACCTCCAGGGGTGGTGACTCAACCACTTCCCTGGGTGGCCTTAATTTCCTTCCTTCACGTCGCTGGGAATCCTTGCCGGTGGCCGCTGTAGATAGGGAGAAGATTCTCACCCTGCAGGAAGCAGAGCCACAGCCTCCTCGGCTGCCTTTCTCCAGTGGGAAACCTCGGCGAAAGGTTCAGAGCGAAACGTAGACCTTTCTCGGGGTCTGCTGGTTTGCAAAGGCTTTGTGGGAAGCAGCAGGAAGGGCCACACGAGATGGCGCGTATAAATCAATTTGCCTTAAAAACAGCACCCTCGGGTCACGTGCGAGTTCTGAGACGGGACAACGGCAAGGGCTTCTCAAGTTTTTAACCCTCATCTGGGCCCTCTGCTCTTGGCTCCTCAAGGGGTTTATGCAATATAGGTCTTTGGGAGTTTATACAAGAGAACGTGTCTACATTTGGGAGTCTGAAATGGAGATCCACGAAAAACTGAAATTCTAAGTGCCTGAAAACTGTGGATAAACGACAATTTTCACCTTTTCTCCTACACAGCAGCAGGATGGAGACAGGCTGGCTGCTGGCACCCTCCAGAGGCACTGCACGTGGAAAGGAAGGTCTAGAGATGTTTCTGTGGTGGCCACATGCAAAATTTCCTGCCTTTAGAGCAAGACATCCTCCACATCCCCAGGAAACGCTGTGGTTGGGATGGTCAACACGGAGAGAAGGAACCTCACGGTGCTCAACACGTGTCCAGCAGACACAGGGCTGTAAAGCCTGAGAGCTCAGCCACAGTTCAGAGAAGCCAAGGGCTTCTGGTGGGATTCCATCTGATGCAGAAGGATTTCCCCACAGACCACTGAGCCCACAGGACCTGGGGGCTCAGGTTTGGATGCTCCATCTCCCCTGAGACACTTCCTCCCTATGGTCAGCACAGCTTGGGCACTGTGGGGAGGATCACACTGGCCCAGGGGGCAAGTAGATTGAGGGCTTTAGACCTACCGATGCCACCGAAGGGCAGTGAGGTCAACGTCACGTGCATCAGGGTGTCGTTGCCGCAGAAACCACCACTGCTGGTCCTCTCCAGGACCTGGTTGACCACCTGGGAGGGAAGCAGAGGAGGTGGACATGGGTCTCACACTGTGTTCCCACACCTCCAGCTGCAATCCCTCCCTCACAAACCTAAAGAAGGTTTTTGGAGAATGAACGTGGCTGAAAACACCTGCCAAGGAGCTCGGGGCAAGCGTAGCCCTGGCTTCAGGCAGCCTGTGGGCTCTACCTTGCTGTTGGAGGAGAAGGCATACACAACCAGCGGCCGCTCACGGCTATTGATGAAGTCAATGGCTTCGTCCACGTTGGCCACAGTGATAATGGGCAGGATGGGGCCAAAGATCTCCTCCTGCATGATAGGGTCAGAGGGCTGCACGTCCACCAGCACCGTGGGAGCTGCCGAGAAAGAAACCCCACGCACAAGAGGTTGGAGGTGACACATTGGTCCTCTCCGCAAGCCCCACACCTCCTCTAAGCCAGGTCGCCTCACCAAGCTCCCCGATTCCCCCTGCAAACCTTCCCTCAAGGTCACTTCCATCCAGAAACCCCCCAGAGTTGGGAGGCCTTCTCCAAAATTCAAGCCCACTCTGTGCTAGGATGAAGACTTCTGCAAAGTCCATGCCCTCACCGATATAGCGCTGGGCCTCGTCCGTCTCTCCTCCGATGACCACTTGCCCGCTGTTGAGCATCTCCTGCAGCCGCTGGAACTGCTTGTACCCCACGATGCGGCCAAAGTTGGGGGACTCCTGAGGGTTGGAGCCATAAAAATCATTGACGGCTTTGCTCAGGGCCACCAGCAGCTTCTCCTGCATCTCCATGCTGCAGAGGACGTAGTCAGGGGCGATGCAGGTCTGTCCCGCGTTGAAGAAGCGTCCCCAGGCCACCCGCTGGGCCACAATCTGCACGTCACAGGTGTCAGACACGTAGCAGGGGTTCTTGCCCCCCAACTCCAGCGTCACCGGTGTGAGGTGCTTGGCAGCTGCCATCATGACAATCTTCCCCACGGAGGGGCTGCCTGTGGGGCAGGAAAAGATGGGTCATGGTGAGGATTCCACCAGCCACAGCCCATCTCATGGCCTCAGCCTTATGAGGAGCCAGGGCCAGGGAAGGCATGTCAAGTCAAGCATTGGAAGAGGCTGCCCAGGGATGTGATGGAATCACCGTCCCTGGAAGTATAAATACATGTAAGACGTATAAGGCATGTAGATGTGGAGCTGAGAGACATGGTTTAGCGGTGGCTCTGGCAGTGTTGGGTTGATGGTTGGACTCGATGATCTGAAAGGTTTCTTCCAACCAAAATGATTCTATAAGTCCCACTCCTCCACCACCTTCTCCAGCTCAACCATGGCCTCCCCCAGCTCAGCCAGTACACACCCAGTTATGGCTATTAGATTCTCAGACACCTTGGTGGCAGATCCTCCAACAGACTGTGACACCACATCCCCAACACAAGCCCTGCCTGCTCAGAGGGCAGGGAAGGGGTCCTGCTTGCAGGCAGCTGCCCATCATCTCACGTTGGGGAAGCCACAGTGGGATCTCCAGTAGGAGTCCCTCCTCCTCATTCCACAAAAACCTCCATGTTTTTTTCTTTGGCCCACAGGACGTACCGGTGTAGAAGATGTAGTCAAATTTGTTCTCCAGCAGCCTGGTGGTCTCCTGCGCACCAGCGGTCACCACTGCAAAGCAGTCCTGCAAGATAAGAGGAAGGGTCCCACCCCATCACCATCTGCCCGGGCCACTCTCTCCCTGTCCCCACCAAGACCATCCCAGGCTGCCAGGCATGTGGACACTATGGAGGAAGGAGGAACCTGAGACTGGGCATGGTGTGGGCAAGGTAGGGTTGGGGACACCATGGCCATGGGGCAGGGACAGGGACAAGGACAAGGAGAGCTTCTTACTTTGTCCAGGTAACTGGGCAGTGCTTCAGCCACCAGTTTCTCAGAGTTCTTGGTCATCTCTGAGGGTTTGACGATGACACAGTTACCTAAAGGGAGATGGACAGGATGTCAGGGAAGTGACACGGTGACAGCCAGCCCTTCTGGCACCCTGGCCTGGGGACAAGGTGCCCTCTATGGTGTCTGGCACTGGGCCAGGGGACAGGTAGGGCTCACCGGCCGCAATGGCCCCGATGAGGGGCACCAGGACGAGGTTGATGGGGTAGTTCCAGGGTGCGATGATGAGCACCACCCCATAGGGGTCCTTGCGGATGAAGGCCGAGTCCAGTCGGGTTACCTGCAGGACACCCACCACATCAAGAGTGCTTCATTGCACCATCATCTCCATACCCACATCCCATTCACCTCTGCCCTGGTCCTTCCCCTCATCCTCTCCCTCATCTCCCTCATCCCCCCATCCTCTCCCTCTGGAGAACAAGTCCTTTGAGGAGCGGCTGAGGGAGTTGGGGGTGTTCAGCCTGGAGAAAAGGAGGCTGAGGGGAGACCTTCTCGCTCTCTCCAACTCCCTGAAAGGAGGGTGTAGCCAGGAGGGGTCGGTCTCTTCTCCCAAGGAACAGGCGATGGGACAAGAGGAAACGTCCTCAAGTTGCACCAGGGGAGGTTTAGGATGGATATTGGGAAAAAATTCTGCACTAAACGGGTTCTCAGACATTGGAACTCCAAAGTGAAGTGGTGGAGTCCCCATCCCTGGAGGTATCTAAAAGCCAGGCAGACGTGGTGCTGAGGGACATGGGTCAGTGGTGGTTTGGGCAGTGTTGGGTTGACGGTTGGACTCGATGATCTGAAAGGTCCCTTCCAACCTGGATGATTCCATGATTCTACAGTTCTCCCATTTTCTCCCCCGTACCATGTTCTTGGCCACATGCTCATCCTTCGTCCAGTGGGACAGGTTGTTCAGCGTCTCATGGAGCTCGTTCTTGCAGAGAAGGATCTCGGAGAATTCGGCTTCAAAGCGGGGCTGGGGACACAGAGGACCCTGTGTGTCACCTCGGCCTGTCCTGCAGCTCTTCTCCCTCCCATGAGTATTATTTTACCCAGGATCTGCAAATCCCCCCGCCAAGCCCCCATTGATTTTCCCATTATGGACTTCTCACCGCCATGGGGACCAACCCTGGTGCTGAGGTCCAGCTCTACCACCATCTCCTCACCTTCCATCCATGGGAGACACCTCAATGTTTGTCCTTACAGTTGGGTTTCTCACCCAGGAGCATGGTGGAAGGTGAGGTGGATGGGGCCTGGTTGGGGCAGTGGCAGCTTCGAAGGATAAACCCAGCAATTCCTGGGGAATCTCCACCACCCAGGTGTCAAGATTTGGGAAGAAATATGGGATAAAAGGGAGTATTCCCATTTTGGAGGCTGTTGGTGCAGGGTTTTTTGGGGGAGGTGAGCTGGGAAAATGGGGAGGAGATCCACCACCGAGCCTGGGACAAGGGGGAGAGCAGGAAGCAAAAGGTTTCCAGAGGTTGGGTGGTCACTGGGAGAGGGAACGCAAAAATTGGAGGAATTTGGGAGCAGGGCAGGTGTGTGGCTCAGCCCGATGTTGGGAGGAGAAGCAGGGTCAAGGGAGAAGCTGGGCTGCCCATCCAGGCAGAGAGAAAGCAGATAGCACCAGTTGGATAACACTTCCAAGGAAAAGGGAACCTTGGGCAGATGAGGAAGTGTGGCCAACCCTGGCCAACTACCAGCCCGCTGCGGTGGCCGTTGGGGCCAATGGGGTGGCTTTGGGTGGGCTGGTGGCAGGGGATGCTGAGCCCCATGGCGGGGCTTTCCAAGGTGACGCCAGAACAAACCAAGCCTGGTACCTCACCACAGAGTGGAAGAAAAGAAGAAGCAGTGCCCATGGAACGTGTCGCAGGAGGTGTCACCAAGAAGAGACTGGGCGAACCACAGGCAGGAGGACACTCTGATGGCCTCGTGTGGGAGCACAGATTGCTCTCTGGGGACGGGAGCTGCAGTAGATGTTTGGGGATCTCATTTTTCCTTTTCCCAGGAGTCATGGAAGCATCATGATGGGGCCGCTCACCTTGCTGGGTGGCCCGGGGCCACCCCCAGTGTCACGGCAGCGAGAATGGAGCCCTCAGAGGGCTCTCACCATGGATGGGGAGGCAGCCCTGTTGGCTCCCAACAAATATTTGGGAGTATCGTGTGTTTCTGGCCTGTTTCTGAGTGTCCTCCAGTGAGCCTGGGCTGGACGCACCCGTGGTGTCACGCAATGCTCCATCCCTGGGTCCACGAACGAGCTGTGGGGGTTCATTAAGCCCTCGTTATCACCGGGGGCTTTGGGACAAGCCTCAGAGAGGTGCTGCCAACCTGGGCTTGGGGTGGGCAGGTGAAGAGGAAGCCAAGGAATTAAAGAAAAAATAATAAATTCATGACTTTGCTACTGTGAAATGGTTAATTTTTGGGCTAACCAAGATGTGAAATCCCAGATTTTGCACTGCGTTGTCTTGGGCTCATCAGCAGAGGCTTCCACCTGGATTTGGCCCTTGGGTGAGAGCAGTTGGGAGCCTCCTCTCATGTGGAAGGTTGGATGGGCAAGACCTTCATGCCAATGGCCACCAGCCACAGCCCAGGCGACCACAAGGAGAGGAGGAGCATCCAAGGGTGGAGGAGCAGATGGGGAACGGGGTGAAACACAGGACACCCCTCCCTAACAGGATGAGGGTCTCCTCTCGGTGCTGGATCTGGCTGCTTAAAAATAAGGAAAATATGTGGATCCCCTCGATCTGGAGGGCGGTAAGGATGGGGAAGGTGCCCAAAGGGAAGTTCTCAACTAGGATGGAGAAGAAGAGATGATGAGTCCTGCGTGAGGCTCTGGATGTGGGCAGATGAGCTGGACCAAGGGGAAACTGTGGGGCTGGTGGGGCTGGAGGGGGATGTCTCCTGTGGGGAGAAGTCTCTTTGGGGACTTACGGAGATGCAGGGGACAGGTCTGCTCTGCCTCTGCTTTTGGTGACCCTGATGTAGGTGTGAGGGAAGGAGCAGAGAGGGAGGAGACGATGCAAAGCCGGGGGGTCCTGGCCCCGAGCTGGACCTGGGTGAGCACCCAGAGAGAGGAGGGGACATGTGGTGGAAAGCCCAAGGCAGGGAGCACACGGAGGGGGGTGACAGGAGCCAGGGATGGACCTGGCCAGAAGAACTGAGGCTGATGGGTTTGAGAATGGCTAATTACACCCAGACGCCCCTCACAGTCCCCCCTCTGCCCACCCCGAGGTCAAGGACGAGCTCTGGAGGAGGTGGGACAGGACAAGCTCCAGCTGGGTTTTCGCTTTCGCTGCTTCCACCCATGTCCCCTGGCCCTGAGCTCACCGTGGGGACGGTGACAAAGCTCCATTGGGGCACCACCTCAACCCTCTGTGTGACACCAGGAGCCGGCAGGGCCATGGGCAGCCCCTCGGCCCCTCCAGCCTCTGTGTCCCCCCTGGTCCCAGCCCCCCTCCCACCCCACCTCACCTTGCCCATGTCCAAGGCAGTGGCCTCCAGGATCTCCTGCTTCTTCTCGTCCAAGAAGCGTCCCAGGGCTTCCAGTTGGGCCACCCGGAATTCCATGGGTCGCGTCTTCCCCGAGAGCCAGGTTGCCCGCAGGCGGGTCACCAGCCCCGCGTAGGGATTCCCGCTGCAGGGATGGGGACATCAGTGGGACCCTGTCCCCACCAGAGAGACCCTGTCCCCGTCCCAACCCCTCGCCCTCCCGTTGAGGAGCCCCACATCGTCCCAGCATCACCCCCAGAGCCCCGGGGACAGGGCAGTGGCGTCCAGACCCCTCCTGTCCCAGCCACACAGACTCTCACCTGGTGGCATCACCGTCCACGCTCCCCTTCCCACCACCACCATCATCATCCTCCTCCTCGGGGGCTTTCCTGGCCCCGCTGCCGGGGGGCTGCTGCATTCCGGGCTGCAGGAAGAGGCTGCCACCGGTCTCCGAGGTCCCAAAGGTGCTTTACCCGGAGGAGGTGGCCTCGGGGAACACCGGCCACCACCCCGGGAGGGCAGCCGGGACCCTGCCCGTGGGGCTGGCAGGGGTGCAGGTAGGGAGCCACCAGCTACAGCCTGCTGCTGCTGCTGCGGAGGAGGAGGAGGAGGAGGAGGAGCAGGAGGAAGGCTGCCGGCTTCCTGTTGGGTCCCCTTGGTTGCCCGGCCCCTGTCACACACGTCACGGCTGGCTCCGCTCCAGCCCAAACCACTTGGGATGCAAAACGCACCCCGAATCCAGCCCCGGGGGCACCGCCGCCGTGTCAGGCAGCCAGGCAGGGGGGGAAGGAAGGGGACACACACAACCGGCCCCCCCCACGGTGTGGCTGAGGGTGTCACGGGCACGGGGTGACACACAACCCCCCCTACGGTGTGGCTGAGGGTGTCACAGTGACACAGACACCGGGCAGGGGGTGACAGATGGGGGGCACAACCCTTCACCGTGTGGCTGAGGGTGTCACAGGCAGGGGGTGACAGAAGGGGGGGGACACAACCCCCCACAGAGTGGCTAGGGTGTCACAGGCACAGGGTGAAAGAAGGGGGGACACACAACACCCCACAGTGTGGCTGAGGGTGTCACAGTGACA
>QJSC01002717.1:22745-47187 GCA_003697955.1 Calidris pygmaea | reverse complement strand
TGTGGCTGATGAGTCAAACCGGCACTTTTTTGACTCGTCCCATTTTGCGAGCGGGGCGCGTGTGCGCGCGCGTGGGAGGGCGATGGGAGCGAGCAGAACCTGTTGCCGCCTGTGACCAGCGCCGGGTTCCTCGTGCGGGGAACGAGGGGGAGCCCCCAACCGGGGGGGAGAGTATTTTGGGTTGGGATCTGGTTTTTTTTTTCCTTTCTTTTTTTTTTCTTCTTTTTTTTTTTTTTTTTTGGGAGGGGGGGGAACGGGTGAGGGGAAGAGCTCTTTTGGTCTGGCACAGTTTTCCTCGGAGATGGCTGAACGGGCTTCCTTCCTTCCTTCCTTCTTTCAGCAATGGCTTGTTTGTTCATCCTTTCTGAGCAGATGGAGGAGGAGGAGTGGTTCAGATCGCTGAATATAACTGTTTCCAAAGAAAGGCTTATAAGCTGAGATGCTTAGTGCTCGGGCGTGAATTAATTTGTGCTGCACAGCATTTGCTTTAAAAGCAAATTAAAAAAGCATTTTGTATTCTCGGGTCTTTGCGACTCCTATCCCAAGTGCTGTTGCTTGCAGCTGGCTGTGGTATTTTCCCTTCTGAAGCAGATGGTCCTCGCCTTTGTCCCGTGCGAAAAAAAGCTGGTGGGGACCTCACAGTAGCTGTTCCCTTGAAAATTAACCTCTCTACCTGCTCTAAAATAAATGCCCCCACAGCGAGCGCCGTGGGGACTTTGTCTTTCTAACGGTGTCGGTGACCTAATCCCTCCAACAGACCAACATCTCTGATCCTTCCTCTCCGGGACGCTCAGGGCGGCTAATTCCTTGGGGTGCGTGGGCACTCCTGTTGACAGGGGGGGTGTTTCTCCTCGGGACATGACATTTTCCCCTGGAGGCGAAGGGCTAATTCCACCACTCCCTTCACGGCTTGATTGTCATGTTTTATTTTAAAGGATTTGGTAAGTTGTCTGCTGCCGTCGAGCAGCAATTTGCTGTAACGGCTCCAAACTGTCAGTACAAGATTTAAGCCAGGCAGGCGATGGAGACGAGGGCTGATAAAATCCTTCAGTGGGTTTTGCATCTTTTCAGCTGCCCCTTTTTCCAGCTGGCGAAAGGCTCCCCGGGAAAGGTCCCCTTCAGCTCTTCGCACCCATTCCCCTTCCATTTGGGACACCCCACGTTCCTTTTTTTCTCCATGAGATTTTGCCTCTCATCCTCTTTTCCCGGTGTTTCCAGCACCGGTGTCCTTCCAGGCTCTTGCAGGAACCAACTGCTCTGCAGCTCTGGGTGTCTTGGCCGGCTTTCTTGGCCGTCTCCATCCCACCCGTTCTCACATCCAAGTTGACTCTATTTTCTCTCTTGCCAGCGCTTGCTGATTTCCCTCTGCTCCTGCAGCCTTTGGTGTTGCGAGAGGTTTCTCCGAAAGGCCTCGTCTCCCCCCGTGCCGTGCTCCCTGGCCCCTGAAACCAGCCGTCCCCGAGCCGTGGCAGGAGCCTGGGCTCCCTGCAGAGGAACAGTTCCACCTTGGAGAGCTTGTCTTCCCCTCAGCTGCCGGGATGTGCTGTTCTGAGGCACTTGGCAGGCATTGCTTTTATACATATATATATATGTGTGTGTGTGTGTATTAAATAGAACAGCTCAGAATATCCGGCAGGCAGAGGTTCATTCAGTAGCGCAAGCATTTCCAGGCCTTTTCCCTTCCTTTTTCCCTTCCTTTTTCCCTTCCTTTTTCCCTTCCTTTTTCCCTTCCTTTTTCCCTTCCTTTTTCCCTTCCTTTTTCCCTTCCTTTTTCCTTTCCTTTTTCCTTTCCTTTTTCCTTTCCTTTTCCTTTCCTTTCCCCTTCCTTTCCCCTTCCTTTCCCCTTCCTTTCCCCTTCCTTTCCCCTTCCTTTCCCCTTCCTTTCCTCCTCTCCTTTCCCTCCCTTCCCTTCCTCTCTCCCTTCCTATTCCCCCTTTCTCCTCTTCCTCAGCTCCCCCAAGAAGAACAAGTAGTTTCTGTGTCAACAACTCAGTAGCTCAGAGTCAGATGCCGATTTTTAATCGGCTTCCACTTGCCGTGTGTTTGATGATGATGATGATGATGATGATGCTCTCCAGGCAGCAGATACATGGCAAGCAGAAAACAGGAAGCCCAAACTCTTTGCAAACCTCACAGTAAGTGTAAAATGCGGCTCTTCAAAGGAGAACAAACGGCAGGAAACCACCGATCTCCCCTGGGAGCGAGGCGTTCAGCGTCGGGGTGTGGAAGCCTTGGGGCTGCTTTGTAGCTTTTAGCTCCCCTCGACTTTGCCCTCCCGGTTGCTGAGACGCACCATCTGTGCGGGCTTTTGGGAAGGGATGGGGGGGAACAGCCGAGGTCTGTGATATTCCAGATGTTGGCCTCTGGAGCCCGCCGCAGGAAGCGGGAAGGTGTGGCATCTCCAAGGGCCGCATCCCGAGCCCATCGGAAGGGAAGTGGTTGCGGGTTGAGGATCTCCCACTCGCAGAGATTGGACCACAAAAGAGAAGGGAGGGAGGGAGGGAGGCAGTGGAGGGGGAAAAAGAAAACAAGCAAAGCATTTGTTAAAATCAAACTTATTTGGCTCTCCGGGAGGGGGGTAACTGGAGTGCAGGAGAGGGGAGAATCGCTTTGCCGAGAGAGGTTTCTCTCCCCAGCCAGCCTTTTTTTTTTCCTGTTCTCGATGAAAAGATGCTGGGGCTGGTGTCAAATCTAGGCCGGCAGTAGTCCTGAAAAGCAATTTGCCTCGGCTGCAGAGGGAATTAGTCATGACTCCCCGTGCCCACTCGCTTCTGATCCTTTGAAGAAGGGCATGGTGTCAGCCACAGTTGAGCTCTTCAGGTAGAAGGAAACCCCCGTAGAAGAGAGCGGCTGGTGAACTGAAGTGATCTCCCGCCCCCCAGATGTGCCTCTGCTTTGTTTCCACCTTAACCTGGGCAAATCCAATTCCAGACGGCGTAATCTCTCCCCTCCTCTCCCCTGAAAAGAGCATCTGTCACCGGGCTGGCCGAGAGGCCAGGAGCCGGGTGGGAGGATCTAATGCCCAGAGAAGGACCTGCTGTCAGCGGAGCCGCGGAGGACACCGTAACACAGCCCAATTAAACTAATGCCCAGTGATAGGAGTTAAACCTGTTAGAATTATATCTCTCTGCAGAATGTTTATTGCGCCGGCGATGAAGCCTCTTAGGGCGGAGATGTTCTTCCCTCCCCCAGGACAACGTCGGTCCCAGCAGAGGTTACGCTGGAACCAGGGCTGTCTCCCCAGCTCTCCTGCAGCTCCAGCTCGCTGAAGTTCATCCACGTCACCCCGAGGTTGTACCTTGCTCTTCACCGGGGCTTGGCTTATCCGAGCCGGCAGGTGGCCAAGGAGAAGAGCCGGCCACGCGTCCCCACGGGGCTCAGAGCCGGGTTGGAAGCTGGAGGAAGCCATCCAGCTCCCATTCCCTCTTGGGACAAGGACAGTGCACAGCCCTTGAGGGGTCACCCGGGTTTTACCCCTTCCTCCCTCTCTCCCTGCCTGCCTGGGCTGACTCAGAAGGCTGTCGCCTTCCTCCTCCTCCTCCTCCTTCTCCTCCTCCTCCTTGCTGGCTAACCTTGGGTGAGTCAGCTTGGCAGGGAGCGGAGACCTGAGCTGCGGCCCCGCGCCGCCCGCCAAACCTCGCTGCCCTGACTCATCCCGGCAGCTCTGCCTTCCCCGGGGATGTGGGATGGAGGAGCTCCGTGAGCGGGAGGATTCCACTCCAGCTGCCGGCCCTCAGCGCCTTTCCACGGGGCTCCACCAGCGAGCTGGAAATCCCCGAATAACGGAGTCAACGGCGCAGAAGCGGCGGGGTGAGATCTAGTGAGGCCAGATAGATGATTTTACTGATTTTCCCTCTCTTCCTTCGGTCTTCAGGAGGATGTAACCAGTCTCTGCGGTTCGGAGGTGCATCCCCCGTGCCACTTAAGCAGCCTTTCTTGACATTTTCTCACTAGACAGAGATTTGGAGAGCTGGCTGGGTGGTGGAACCCATCAAATCCCAGATACACCTGGACTCTGCAGCCTTGCTTCGGCTCCGGCCTCCGCCATCGAACGCAGAGCGAATATTCACCCACATTACTCGCCTCGAATCTCTTGCTTGATGGGGTGGCGAAAGCTCAGCAGAAGTTCCAGGTTGTAGCAGAGTTTCTGGCCTAATTATATGGGTTTCTTGCATTTTTTTTGGAGAGGAGGGAGGAGGAAGCGTACGCTTTCCTCTTTTTTCCCCAAGACCCACGAAGAGGCTGAGACCACTGGAACATGTAGAAATCAGCTAGTCCTCCTCCTCCAGGAAAAGAAATTAACCTCAGGGGAATAAGAAGGTTCATCACAGTCCCTTATTTCCATCTCTTTGTAGTGTTGGCTTTGGTCTTGCTTCGTTGCCTTGTAACCATGGTGTCGATTATGATATTGCCCTTAAAGCAGGAGGGATGTTATCGCAGGTGGAAGGCCCAGTGTTTGCAAACAAAAAATAACTGGGGTGCGAAAGGAAGAACGTCGTTTTTATTTCAGTGCTTTTAAGAACTCGTCGTTCTTTATGTAGATTTAAATAAAAACCCGGAGAGGAGCAATCTTGCATTAACCAGCCCGTATGCCTAGAAGAAAAAGCGTTCCATAGAGAAACACGTTTTGATTTAGAGGTTTTCAGAGAGGCTGCAGAGAAGTGGGATTATTTTAATATTACGGAAACTTCCCTTCGGGATATTGTAATTTTCTGGCCTGTACTTCTCGTTCTCGTTACTCTTAACGTGATAATCCTCTCCGTAGCCCTTTGCCGTGAGTGTCAGGTACGGGTGGCCATCGGTGGGAGCGGGAATGACTGTGTGCCCTGCAAAACCTGCTTGTCCTCCTCGCACCGCCTGTAAATCGGCACGGTGGGAGCATCTGAGAGGGGATTTTTCTCCACCTACTGCATATGGGGGACCCCTGGTCCTCGCTTCTTGTGCTGCGTCCCCGGGCTCCGGCGATGCCAACGGGAGCAGCGATTGACTGGGAGGGCCTCCAGCAGCCGGCGATGACTGGGAGCCAGTTGCTCCCGTGGGCGTGAAAAATAAGAGCAATCCTTGGGCAGCTGCCTCGGCACGGATGGCGCTGGAGACGTGAGTCAGGCTGGGGAGCCGCCTCCTAGAGTCACCTCCGTCGCACGTAGAAAGCGCAGAGGATAATTGGGGTTGGGGTTTTCGGGGAAAGTTGGGAACCCTAGAAGATGATCAGAGTGCCCCGGAGATGCTGGGAGGGCTGGAGCCCCTCTGCTGGGAGGGGGGGCTGAGAGAGTTGGGGGGGTTCAGCCTGGAGAAGAGAAGCTCCGGGGAGACCTTGGAGCCCCTTCCAGTCCCTCAAGGGGCTCCAGGAGAGATGGGGGAGGACTCTTGATGAGGGAGGGGAGCCCTAGGATGAGAAGGAACATTAGTTTTAAACGAAAAATTAGGAGATGGAGATGAGATTTTGGGAGGAAATTCTTCCCCCTGAGGGTGGTGAGAGCCTGGCCCAGGTTGCCCCAAGAAACTGTGGCTGCCCCATCTCTGGAGGGGTTGAAGGGCAGGTTGGAGGGGGCTTGGAGCAACCTGGGCTGGTGGGAGGTGTCCCTGCCCAGGGCAGGGGGTTGGAACTTGATGATCTTTAAGGTCCTTTCCAACCCCAGCCATTGCATGATTCTCTGAGAGAAGAGAGCCTCCCAAACCCGGAGCGGGCTGGAGCCAGGAGCAGGGTTCCACCAGCCTTCAAAGGACATATTTTTGAGTCGTGCCCGAGCCTCTCTGGTTTGAAACCAAAACAATTCACACATAAGGCGTATAAATAGAGTGCAATACTCCCTGGTTATTTTAGCAGCCGGAACAGCCATAGAAATCGAGGGTGATTTTTTTATTTATTTCTTTTTTTTTTTTTTACTATGTGCTGGTTACCTGACCTCCAGGCACCAGCTGCTGCGGATTTCTGCAGAACTGTGAACCGGGCAGAAGCCGTGTGAGCTGCCCCCACACTGCTCCATGTCTCCAGCGACCATTTTTAGCAGCACGAAAGGGGAGTCGGAGCTGAGCAGAGGGTGTTTTTTTAATTTGGGGGGAGAGCCAGCACGTGTCTCCCCCCGGATGGTGGGAGCTGATGGTGTGGACAGCTGGGGACGGGGCTGAGACTCGGCACGCTCGTTGCGCCCGTCACCGTTTGCCCTCGAATCGGGGTTCAAATGTGTCTGAAAGTGCAAATGGAAAAGATATTTAGAAAAGGTGTTTAGTTGACCGTAAGGCAGCAATGTGAGCTGGTGGCCAAGAAGGCCAGTGGTCTCCTGGGGTGGCCAGCAGGTCCAGGGAGGTCATCCTGCCCCTCTGCTCTGCCCTGGTGGGGCCATGTCTGGAGCACTGGGACCAGTTCTGGGCTCCCCAGTTCCAGAAGGACAGGGAACTGCTGGAGAGGGGACAGCAGAGGCTGCGAGGATGATGAGGGACGGGAGCATCTCCCTTACGAGGAAAGGCTGAGGGACTCGGGGCTGTTCAGCTGGAGAAGAGAAGGCTGAGAGGGGATCTCATCGATGCTGAGCAAGAGCTAAAGGGTGGGGGACAAAAGGATGAGGCCAGGCTCTTCTCAGTGGTGCCCAGGATAGGACAAGGGGTGGTGGGCACAAACTGGGACACGGGAAATTCCATCGGAACATGAGGAGGAACTTCTTTCTTGTAAGGGTGGCAGAGCCCTGGCAGAGGCTGCCCAGAGAGGTGGTGGAGTCTCCTTCTCTGGAGACATTCAAACCCCCCCTGGACACGTTCCTGTGGGACCTGCTCTGGGTGGACCTGCTCTGGCAGGGGGTTGGAGGAGATGATCTCCAGAGGTCCCTTCCAACCCCATAGCATTCTGTGATTCCGTGAAAAGGAGGTTTCAAGAAAGCCAGGATCTCTGCTCTCCATCTTACAATACTGTATTTTCCATAGCGATTTTGATTGAAAAGCAACTGTCCCTCTTCAGCTTTCTGCTTTTCACCTAACGCTGCCGCATCGAGCCTGGGTTTGAAATCCCGAGGACAGCGTGAAGATTTGGAACCAACCTTTGGATCCTTCTCGTCCTGGCTGCTCCCAACGCTTCGCGTTTCCTTAATAGCGTGGTAGCTTGACAACCCAAAACGAGCCCGGTTTTGATCCCATGACAACAAAAGTGCATGTATTTACTCTTGGCCCGGTCAATTGAAATCCATTCGCTGATTCGGTCGGCGAGGTGTGGAAGGAATGTTTTAAGCGTGTGTTAAAACCAGTCAGCGTGGAAGGAAAGTTCCTTAAAATATCTCGTGTATCGCTGGAGATTTGCTGCCAGATAGCAAGTAGGAGGAAGCAGTCATTGATGTAGCAGCGGGAGAAGGCTGTTCTTGAGCTCTGAGCTCTTCACCAGGGCAGGTTTCTCCTCCCTTTGCGAGGTGCCACAGTCCGTTTGGACTTGGAGCTCTTGAAGGGATGAGAAGAGTGTCGAGGGGGCGAATGATCTTGAGATGGAGGGCTCAAAAGGGTGAAAAAAACCCTAGTAAGGGGGTGAAAAAAACCCTAGTAAGGGGGTGAAAAACCCCATCCTGTTGAGGATGGGGAAGGAGAGGGCGGTTGGGTGGGGGTCTGGCAGCCAGCCACGGGCAGAACCACCACGGGGAGAAGGAGAAGCCTCTGGAAGAGGCTCGGGAAGAGAAAATTCATTCCCCCGCCGGCAGGGAGCTGAGCTGTGGGCACCCAGAGCGCTGTGCGCTAAGTTGCCATCTCTCTGCTTTTAAGGCATTCCCATTTACTCCTTCGCCTTTCCAATTCATCTGCTGGAGAGCACATCCCTGGAATGAGCTGACGCAGTTGGTGGCGGTGTCTTTTGCTGGGAGAGAGTCTGAAATTAAAAAAAAAACAACACAAAACCAAAACCCAAAAACCCACCCAAGGCTTCATTTCCTTTGGAAGCGTAACTCCCATTATAGCTGCAGCTCGTCCTTCCCTGCCTTCACGTAGGCATTTCCCCAGGACAGGTTTCCCTGCTGCTGTGGCTTTGAACTGATTTCCATCTCTTCTTTCCACAGGTAGAGAGAGACTTTGAAAGGGAATATGGAAAGCTTCAGCAGTGAGTATCACCCACACCGGTAAAACTGGACCAGTAACATACTTCTCCGTTGTGCCCTCTTATTGCATCTTCCCAGGAAATTTTAGCCAGTCCTGCTCTTCCCAGCAAATCACCCGCTGCCCTGTAATTTCTAATTCTTCAGAGTTTCTCTGGGTGTTCAAAGGTGTCCTAAGAAGTATTTGCAGTGGGGCTGAGGTTTGCAGATTAGGGCAGCTCGGAAGTAAAGAGTGTTAAAATTGCCAGAAAACCGGGGGAGGGGGGGGGCGCGTCACCGAAACAGCTCACCACCCTTGAGGACAAATAGTGGTTTTACCCCACCAAGGGTGTCCCAGAAGCTCACATTTATCATCCAGAAACGTTTGGCTTTCGCCTTTGTGGCAAGTTTGAGGATTTCAGAAAATATGTGACTTTAGAATAAGAGATTACTAACCCCAAAAGGTTGAAAAACCCATCTGAAAACAACCCCAAAAGGCTGGGCAGCGCGGAACTTCACAGAGCCTTGCCTGGATATTTTTAACTCCCAACAGAAGCCAGCATATTCAGCCCGTAAATGATTTGTTGCACGTTATGAGACACTTCGCTTTGTTTCTTTCCAAGATTCAGACTTTGCCTTGTTCTTCCATCTTTCAGATTGGAAGATCAGACCAAAAAACTTCAGAAGGATATGAAGAAAAGCACAGATGCAGACTTGGGTATGTGACTGGAAGGATACGTAGACTGTGAACTTGGCCACAAAGAGACGAAAGTGACTTTCTCAAGATCACATGAGTAATCTGTGACAAGTCTGGAAAACAAATCTAGATCTCAGTCCCACTCAGTTTGCTTAGTTACAAGGCCATCTGCATGAGGGCTGCCGAGCGGCATCTCAACCCAGGGAACAGAAAGTATGTGATGGGCTTAATCCCCCCTCTGTTGAGCTGCTCCTCGTTGTGTGGCCTTGGACAAGTCACTCTCTTTTCTTTCCCCTCCCTTTCTGCAGCCGAAAAAGAGGAGTAATTATTCCAGTTCTTGTGTTAGAGCAGTCTCCAGCTGAACTTTTTGTGTTGAGCCACTCACATTTACCTCCTTCAATCGAGGGCACCTTACGCTGTCTGAAGCCAAAAGAGGGTGGGATGAGGCTTGAGGGGGGGATCTGTAGACCCCCACGTAGGTGTTTCACACCCAAAATGCTGACCCAGCAGCTCTCATCCGGCGATTCTGCTCCTTCCCTTCGGTGGCTGCTCGGCTTGGTGGCGGTGGGCGATGGAGGAAGCGATAAAGGAGTCACCTCTGCGTGTGCTGGGTGACATCTGTCCTTCGGGTGCCCCCTCCCAAGGCACGGCACCCCCTGCCCGCTCCATTCATCGCTTTTCTGGTATAAAAACCAGTATGACCGCCCCATTCAGAGCTTCTCCAGTAGGAAACTGGTGCGCCCGCACCGCGTGGCGAGAGGAGAAGACGGAGCGATGGGGAGAAGCGGATTCGGTGGGTGCCTGCTTATTGAACCGAGCAGAAACACGCCGTTTTAAACACAGATGGGGTGGTTTGTGTTTTTTTTGTTTTTTTTTTTTTCTTTCACTCAGCATGTGGTTTGTAGTCCCTCTGTTTGTACCGGGCCCCCACAGCTCCCGAGCCAAGGCAGATGCACCAGCGCAAACAGGTGTGGGTTGAACTGGTCCAAGGCTCATCCCGTGGGAGTTGGGTTCAGAGAGGGGCAGAGGAGTGGGAAGGAGCCCCACCGGGCCCTCCGCCAGCGGCAGGGCTGGCAAATTCGGGGAGGGCTTCCCGTGTTTCCAGGCTCTCACCTGCGTGTATGTGTGTGTGTGTGTGTGTGCACGCGCGCATATTGCTCTTGCCAGGCAGAAAAACGCGGATCCCGGCTCTTCCCTGCGCTCTCCACCCTTCCCACAACCTTGCTGGCACCAGCCTGTGCTCACGTGGGGAGAGCGGTGGGCAAGGCACCCGTAACCCCTGCCAGGACTCCTTTCCAGGGTGAAAACTGCCCTTTCTGAGGTCTTTGGTCATTGTCAGGGATCCTTGGTAAGTTTTTCCTTGTTAAGGATTCCCCTCCCCTCCCTTGCAGTGGGCGTTGTTTATATGGAGCATTTCAAGTCCCCAGAGGAGCTGTGGGAGGACTTTCTTTTTCCGTTCTGCTACATGGCAGAGTCACAAATGAGCCTTGGCCAGCTCCAGGAAGATCTGATTTCTCATTTAAAGGCATGAAATCATGAGTGCAAGGGAAGGTTTTTGAACGTGGTCTGGTGAGGGGTGGCTGAAGGAAAAGGAGACGGATGAGATGAGATCAGATCAGCCGACATCCAGCCCCTGTATCCGACCAGGGATCTGTCGGATGGGGATGGGGATCTGTCAGCGTCGTTGCGTCCTCCTGGACTTTTTATTCCTTCCCCTTTACCTCTGTGCCAAGGGGGTTGATTATTCACTGCCTACAAACACTCCCTGGCAAACTGGACCTGGTGGCTCCAGTCTCCACTTTCTGCCAAAAAAAGACTGGGAAAAGACGAGGCCGATTCCTCGTTGGAGGAAAATGTTCCTTCGAGGCTCGGCCGCTGCCCTGCCAGAGGCAGCAGCGCTCTCTGTGCTGTGCAGAAAGATCCTTAACCCCCTTCCCCACCCTCTTTGCAAACAAAATGGGATCTTAAGGGCGTTCTGTCATCGGAGACAAAAGCTCTCCTTTGGAAATGAGATGCAGGTGACATCCCGGTGGCTCAGTTTTGCTCTGTGGAGCCTGCCTGGCTGTTCTCCACTGTGTTTATTGTGATGCAAACAAGCAGTGACTCTCGATGCTCTCTCCTCTGTTTGTTCTTCCCTTCTCCTTCTCCTTCATCTTTCCCTTTCCTTCCTTTCCCTTCCCTTTCCTCCCCTCTCCTTCTCCTTCTCCTTCTCCTTCTCCTTCTCCTTCTCCTTCTCCTTCTCCTTCTCCTTCTCCTTCTCCTTCTCCATCTTTCTTTTCCCTTCCCTCCCTTCTCCTTCTCCTTCTCCTTCTCCTTCTCCTTCTCCTTCTCCTTCTCCTTCTCCTTCTCCTTCTCCTCTCCTCATCCCTCTCCTCTCCTACCCCAGCAATGTCCCAGTTGAGTGTGAAGACAGGGCTCCCCACCGAGCACGTGGAGGTGGGACCAGGGGATGCCCCCACCAAGGTCCCATCCCTCCACACACCATGGGGGTCTGCACCCTGCTGGGGTCTGCAGAGCTGCCCTGGGAGAGCAGAGCCCACCCCGGCTGCTCTCTCTGAGCTCTGCAGGTGAGGGGGAAGCATTTCACCCAAAATCTCAGTGAATATAGTGGAAAAGCCCCAGTTTTTTGGCCTCTGGGTGTGACCCCGCAGCTCCCCTGGCTGCGGTACTCTCAGTCCTCTCCTTGGGAACGGAAACTCATTTTTCCTCCAGCTGAAGGAGTTCTGCCATTCTTAACTCCGTCCCGTTTTGGCACAAATCCTTCCTCAGATGTGGTCACACATATGGATTATATCCCATCTGTTTAAAGGTTTAAACGCCTAAACCCTTAATGTTTGGATAATAGAGGGATACGGTAGCTTTGTTATTCCATAGTTAGTGTCTCGTTCTGCGTTGAGCTCCCCAGCTCTTCAGCTTCTGAGCTCTCTGTATAATTGTGTGTAACCTTTAAATCAGAATGTTTAACCCCTTGATTTATGATCTTAAGCCCCATTATTCAGATGACTTTAACTTTTAATATCTGAGTGAGTACAGTGGGAGTCTTTCCACAGCTCATCTGTAGCACGGCTAAAGCATCTGGCTTTCTGATCTCAGGCTGGAATAACTTCCAGCCACAGAGCTGAGGAAAAAGAACTTTATTTTTTTAAAGTACCCAGGACTTTTCTTTTTTTTTTTTTTTTCTTCTTTATTCCCATTTATATTGATGCTTGCCTTTTTATTCATCTGTGGGTTTTTTTTTTTCCCTCATTCTGCACCTTAGCTATTTTCTTGCTCTTTTGTAGCCGTCCTGTCGCAGGGATTGAATTTTCCCTTTGAAGACCGAGTGTGGGGACAGGAAGGGAGACGTGGCCGATGGAAAACAAGCAGAAGGGCTCGGCAGGACGGGAACTGAACGCCATCCGTGTGTCACCTGGTGTTTCTAGATTTCCTGGTGACAACCTCAGGGTCTGAAGGACCCTTCAGCCATTGCATTTTATGGCCTTGGTCTCCACAGGCAGAAAATTTGGGCTGATTGAGGGGAAAACACTTGGCCAGCTCGTGTCTCTGCTGCTCGTGTGGTGCCTATTTTGAGAGGGAAAAGAGAAAACTCGTCTTCCCGTTCCTGTCAGTCTGGTCCTTTTCCACCGGCACTAAATCCACTTCAAATATATATTTTTGTAAAGCCATTTGAAAGACTTAATGGACTGTGATTTTTCTCATTGTGGAAGAGCTGTAGTGAGACTGAGAGTGACACTTAATAGTCTGTCGAGAAAAGATGTATATAAAAAAAACCCATCTAGTTTGGTTTTCTTTTTTTTTTTTTTAAGAGAACGGTGCTTTTGTTAGTCTGGGATTATTTCTGGCAGCATCACAAGCCGTGCATCGGAGTGGTTTGGGTTTAACATATATAAAAACAGTTCTCTGGGTGTTTATGTGAATGAATTGGTGGCTCTTCCTTTCTTTTCTCTTGAATATCTTCCTGGAAAGAGGTGCTAAACCCTTCCCGCTGGCTGAAGTCCTTGATTTTTGCCCAAGATTGCCCTTTGCCGATGTGTGACCGTCCCATGGGGCAGCTCCTGAGATGTGACGCTCTTTCCTTTCTTTTGCATGTTCTTGGCTCCCGTCACCTCCAGCCATGTCCAAATCGGCTGTCAAAATCTCCTCAGACCTTCTCTCCAACCCCCTGTGTGAGCAGGAGCCCAGCTTTCTGGAGATGGTCACGGCCTTCGACACAGCGATGAAGAGGATGGACTCTTTCAACCAGGAGAAGGTGAGTATGGGTTTGGCTGAAGACGGGGGAGACCGGGGTGCGCTGGTGGGATCTCGCCCTTCCAGACAGATCCTCCTTCCCTTGTTTGCATCATCTCCAAGATGATCACTGAATCACGGAATGATATGGGGTTGGAAGGGACCTCTGGAGATCATCTAGTCCAACTCCCTGCCAAAGCAGGTCCACCCAGAGCAGGTCCCACAGGAACGTGTCCAGGGGGGTTTGAACGTCTCCAGAGAAGGAGACCCCACCACCTCTCTGGGCAGCCTCTGCCAGGGCTCTGCCACCCTCACAGCAAAGAAGTTCCTCCTCATCTTTAGGTGGAACTTCTTATATTCAAGTTTGTGCCCGTTCCCTCTTGTCCTGTCCCTGGGCACCACTGAAAAAAGACCGGCCCCATCCTCCTGACACCCACCCTTTCAGTATTTATAGGTGTTGATCAGATCCCCCCTCAGCCTTCTCTTCTCCAGACTCAAAAGCCCCAAGTCCCTCAGCCTTTCCTCGTAAGGGAGATGCTCCAGGCCCCTCCTCATCTCTGTAGCCTCTGCTGTCCCCTCTCCAGCAGTTCCCTGTCCTTGTGGAACTGGGGAGCCCAGAACTGGTCCCAGTGCTCCAGCTGGGGCCTCCCCAGGGCAGAGCAGAGGACAAGATGAAATTCCGTGAGTTTCTNACTCAAAAGCCCCAAGTCCCTCAGCCTTTCCTCGTAAGGGAGATGCTCCAGGCCCCTCCTCATCTCTGTAGCCTCTGCTGTCCCCTCTCCAGCAGTTCCCTGTCCTTGTGGAACTGGGGAGCCCAGAACTGGTCCCAGTGCTCCAGCTGGGGCCTCCCCAGGGCAGAGCAGAGGACAAGATGAAATTCCGTGAGTTTCTCTACAATCTTACTCTTCTTCTGACTGGTTTTACTGGGGATCGCAGCTCATCCTGAGCGAATGGGAGGAGTTTGCTGGTTTTTGGTTAAAGGGCATCGTGGTTGCGCTCAGGAGCCCACATCATCCCATGGCAGGCTCTGTGCAAACACCTATCGTTGTGCAAACAGGCTTCTTTTTTTTTTTTTTCAACAAGCCTGACATATAATCATCCCTTTTTGCTTTCAACAGGTGAATCAGATCCAAAAGACAGTCATAGAGCCTTTGAAAAAGTAAGTACCAACGTTGTCTCATGAGCCATATCGAGGGTTTGTCATAACCGTGTACTTTAGGGACGTGTATCATCGGGAGGGATGTTGTCAGGTTAGAAATCAGCCCTTTCTAAAGAGGTAACAGTTCACATCCTGCTGAAAAAATGGGATCTTCCTCCCATTGCAGTTGTGGCATGGGGAGCTGGGATGGTTGAGCCGAGTCCATACTCCTAGAAACATAGAATGGTCTACGTTGGAAGGGACCTTTCAGATCATGGAGTCCAACCGTCAACCCAACGCTGCCCAAACCACCGCTAACCCATGGGTTTGAGCCTCCCAAATGCCTTTATCTGTATTTTTAAAGAACACCTGAGCTGGGTGATGCTGAAAGCATTAAAGCCTCCAGCTTAAAGCACAAACTTGAATATAAGAAGTTCCACCTAAAGATGAGGAGGAACTTCTTTGCTGTGAGGGTGGCAGAGCCCTGGCAGAGGCTGCCCAGAGAGGTGGTGGAGTCTCCTTCTCTGGAGACATTCAAACCCCCCCTGGACACATTCCTGTGGGACCTGCTCTGGGAGGACCTGCTTTGGCAGGGGGTTGGAGGAGATGATCTCCAGAGGTCCCTTCCAACCCCATGTGATCCTGTGATTCTCTCCCTCAATCTGTTGGTTACTACCAACATCCAAAGGGGAAGAACCAACTCTGAGCTCCCCTGTGGGAGAAATTGCTTTCCTTTGGAAAAGGAAAAGTAAGCTTTTAGAAGCTTACTTTTAGTTAAAGTTCTTTTGTATTTAGAAATAATATATTCATGCAGCAAAGAAGGAGATGGATCAGAGGTGTTGTAGCTAGAAAGAGAACAGTGACGGACAGAAAAACACCAGAATTCCCTGTCCTGGGCTGGAAACTATCAGACCCTGGAGAAAGTCTTGCAAAACTCTGCAGGAAGAAAGGGTGCCCGTGGAGGACCCACCCGTGGAGGGTCACCCTGTCACCCTGCCCGTCCGCAGATTGCAGGGCTGGGAGATAAATCCTTATCAGGGAGGGAGAGCCAGAGCTGTTGACACTTTGGGTGGAGAATGGCTGGAGAGCAGCCCCGAGGAGAAGGACCTGGGGGGTGTTGGTGGATGAGAAGCTCAACTCACCCCTGCAACGTGCGCTGGAGCCCAGAAAGCCCCCCACACCCTGGGCTGCATCCCCAATAGCGTGGCCAGCAGGGCCGGGGGGGGGATTCTGCCCCTCTGCTCCGCTCTGGGAAGACCCAAGACCCAAAATGGGGAAAAATGACTTTATAAGTGACTTTATAAGTGGCTAAGCTGCAGCAGATGTTTCCGTACACACAGTCAAGGTGTGTTACCGGTGGGTTTTAGCCCACCAGGACCACGGAGATAAATTAGCAACTTTTCCTTCAGCTCTGATGTCCTTCTCAGCAGAGGAGAAGGACCTGTGGAGTGGGGCCAGAGGAGGTTCTTCAAGGGCTGGAGCCCCTCTGCTGGGAGGGGGGGCTGAGAGAGTTGGGGGGGTTCAGCCTGGAGAAGAGAAGGCTCCGGGGAGACCTTGGAGCCCCTTCCAGTCCCTCAAGGGGCTCCAGGAAAGCTGGGGAGGGACTTTGGATGAGGGAGGGGAGCCCTAGGAAGAAGGTTGATGGTTTATTGAATCCCTGGAGGGGTTGAAGGGCAGGTTGGAGGGGGCTTGGAGCAACCTGGTCTGGTGGGAGGTGTCCCTGCCCAGGGCAGGGGGTGGCCCTGAGTGATCTTTAAGATCCCTTCCAACCCAAACCATTCTGTGATTATTCCAGTAGCAGTT
The DNA here is from genome assembly GCA_003697955.1 of Calidris pygmaea. NCBI lineage: Eukaryota > Metazoa > Chordata > Aves > Charadriiformes > Scolopacidae > Calidris > Calidris pygmaea. The sequence goes on along the minus strand of QJSC01002717.1, from coordinate 31,280 downwards.
TTCCATATTTCCCGTATTTCTCCCCGTTCCTTGCTGACCGGTGCCACTCGGTGCATCCGTCCTCAGTCATACCTCGGGCACCGCCGCGATTGTGTCACCTCGGGCTCCTCTGGTGCCATTCCCCTCCATCTCTACAAGTGCCACCGGCGTTACCAGCCGTCCCCGGTGCCACAGCCTGTGCCCCCCTCTCCGTTCAGGGAGCGCTCCAGTCTCTGCACCAAATGTCTTCTGAAACCCTGAGATTTGCTATTTTGTCGCAAGAACAGAGCAAGCGAGCGAAAATAAAATAAAATGACTTTAATATGACAGTAAGTGTTGCAAATTGCTGAATAACAATTTCGGTTTAGGTTTGTCACAGGGTGGTTTTTTGGTGGTTCTTTGTTTTTTTGGGTTTTGTTTTTTTTTTATGTTTGTTTTAAACTTGTTGTTTCTGCCCAAATCTGAAAGTAAAATCTCGTGTGCTGCTTAGAGCATGAGGTTACTCTGTGTTTCTATCCGGGGGATGTTTGGTGACTCAAGTTTTACCTCGGTCGTCTCTCCCCAACCAGAAATTCTTGATTATTTAGGGAAAAAAAAAAAAAGAAAGAAAAAAAGAAAAAAGGAAAAAAAAATCCCAGGCTTGTGCTCTTGTGCTGTGGAATTGTGTTGCTTATTATCTAGATTGTCCTCATGAAAGATACATTAACTTTTTCTTCCAGCATTCTGTTAAAATTGGAAGAAGGGCTTGTGTCTCTGAAATCTTCATGGATTTTGTTAGGGGTTGGTTGGTTGTTTTTTTTTTTTCCCCCAACTTGCGTTAGCTGATGAAAATGAAGGATAATACCTCTCCCTGCGAACCTTGTTGTGTGTTTTAAACCCTGGGCGGTGTTTGGGGCTGGTGCTCCAAGAAAATAAAGCCATTTCCACGTCGCTAACCTTTTATTCCGCGTTTATTCAGTGTTTGGCTCGGGCTGCTCAAGCCCGGACGGCAGAGGAGGGGAAAGACCCGGTTCCTCTCGCTCCGATTGAGGGATCCATTCAAGACCGTGTTGGATTATTCCCACCGTAGGGAAATTTTGGGGAAATAGTGGAGTTTTTCAGGGCAGGGGGGCGTTGGTTTGTTCCTCCTCGCGAGGTGTTAACGCTCGGTTCCCCCGTTATCGATCCTTCCTTAAACCTAAGGGTATTCACTTCGCCCTCCTGGCTGCTTCCCACTCTTGGCAATTCTCTCCAACTTCCTAAATTTCCATTGCGCTGGAATATGGTGGGTTTTTTTTCCCTCCCCTTCCTGCCCTTTGGCACCTGCAAACTGTCGCCGGGTGCTCTTTAAACAGCTTATGTTTCACGCTTGGGGAGGCTGCATCTCCACGCCGAGCGAAGAAATGTTCTTTTCCTTCCCTTCCCTATTTTTCCCCGACTCCGGGCGAGCGTAGGTACGTCCACGGCCCCGTCGTGCAGTCAAGGAACATCTTTTTGAAGGAGCCCAAGGGTCCCTTTTGAGGCTAATGAGATGGAGGAGAGAAATGCCGAGCTTGCACCTCCCCTTGTCCTGCTGGCAGATAAACCCCGGCAACGTTTCGAGGATAAAAGTTCCAGATTAATGAAAGCTGCCTTGAGGAGCTCTTCTTATTTCCAGTTGAGGTATTGCTTCCCCTCGCAGAGACTCTCCCAAACTTGCTTTGACCTAGAAAAAGGCTTTTTTTTTTTTTTTTTTTTGCTACAACAGCTGCACTTTATTACATCTTCACTGGTGGTCTCCTCTAGTTTATTAGCCAAAGAAACAGATAAGTATAATCCAGGCAATTATCATTAGTGGTAATATATTGTAATCAGAGGCACATGTGCAGTAAAATCTCCATTCAGTTGTCCAGGGACAGTAGGTTTCAGGCAAATATTGGAGAATTTGTTAAACCACATAGAAGAAAGTGGTAGTAGATTTAGAGGGGGGTGGGGTGGTGGAGGCTCGTATTGTTTCAATCCTTCTGCTTCTGGGGACGTCGGGTTATTCAGAGTTTGGCTTTTTGGGCCCCAAAAGAAGCCCTTGGCTGGGAATCGCTCATTGAACTTCAGGGAAGGAGCAAAGCCCCAAGGAGAATATTGCATATTTTAGCGTGTGGGTTGGGGGCAAGGAGCTGGGAGAGGTCGGGAGGGAGCCGCTCGCCTCTTGGGGAGATGCCTCCACAAATTCACAGCAGATCGGCGGGTTTGGGGCAAGGGGGAGGAGAAAACCAGCTGGTTTTTGCTTCGCTTTTCCAATTCTTCACTCTGGGCTTGGGTGAGGAGCGTCGGCTGGCTCCGGGACGGGGATGGACGGCGTAGTGTCATCTCAGTGTTACATATTGTGTGTCGGTGTCGGAGGAAGGAAGCGGCTTAAATAAACCAGGTGGTTTGGAGATTCAGGGGCTTTAATGCTTTTGGCGTTTGGAGCCGATTTTCCTTGCTGTGAAGGTCGTGAGTTAAACTCCCTCTCTCTGACCCTCCCTCAGCATCGGGATGTCGTGGTCGCCCTGGGGTGGTACCATCCCTGGGCTTGAGGCAGGATGGGGAGAGGCTTTGGCAAGGGGTGACCCAACGGGTGCTGTCCCCCTGAGTGCCATCAGCCCCGGCTGGGAGGTCCCAGAAGTGGAGTCCAGGAGCAGATTGAGGTCTAAATTCAATTAGAGCTTTACGTCAGCAAATATCTACTGGTGATAGGGCACGGAGATGCTGGGAGGGCTGGAGCCCCTCTGCTGGGAGGGGGGGATGAGAGAGTTGGGGGGTTCATCCTGGAGAAGAGAAGGCTCCGGGGAGACCTTGCAGCCCCTTCCAGTCCCTCAAGGGGCTCCAGGAAAGCTGGGGAGGGACTCTTGGTGAGGGAGGGGAGCCCCAGGAGGAGGGGGAAGGGTTTGACCCTGAAAGAGGGGAGATGGAGCTGAGATATGGGGAAGAACTTGTTTGGTGGGAGGGTGGTGAGAGCCTGGCCCAGGTTGCCCCGAGAAGCTGTGGCTGCCCCATCCCTGGAGGGGTTGAAGGGCAGGTTGGAAGGGGCTTGGAGCAAGCTGGGCTGGTGGGAGGTGTCCCTGCCCATGGAAAGGGTTTGGAACGAGATGGTCTTTGAGGTCCCTTCCAACCCAAACCATCCCATGATTCTACGACAGCAACCGGTTCTTGGCCTCCATGGATGAGGAGGCGTCTTCATCTTCTTCCCATAACCCTCCCATCCCCGTGAACCCTCGAGCTGCCTTTCCTCCCGGAGCAGATCACCGGCCACCAGCAGCCCCAGGGATGCCGGGGACCGGAAGCAGGAAAAGCCGCTTTCATGTCCTTAACGAGCCCCTAATGAGGATTTCGTGCACAAAGCTAGCCACATGGCTGCCTGGCCCCCTCCCGCCGCGCGCGGGGCTCGCAGCCTAATCCCCCACCTCGCTGCTTTTTTGTTACCGGCGTCTTCATTTCTTGTTCCTTTGCGTTCCCGTCGGAAGGGCTGGTTTTAATTTCCCCCTTCCTGGTGGGTGGACGGGCCCCCGACGGACGTGTGGGCACGGGCTGAGGAATGGCAGGCATCCCCCAGCATAGCCCAGATGCTTCGGCCTCGCGCTCAGCTACCCTTGTGCCCCTCCAAACCTCCTCCTCCTCTCATCCACCCTCCCTTCCTTTTACATCTCACCCTCCCCAGCTCTATTATTCCCTTTTTTCCCCTCTCCAGAGCCGTAGACCCTCCCCGCTTCCTTTTGCCTTCATTTTCCAAGCCCTTATCCCCAAAATAATGCCGCAGGGAGAGAGCGCACGGGCTTCCAGCCTTGTCCAGCTCACGGGGCTGCCAAGGATAGTGCTGGAGACACTTGCAAATTGGGAAAAATGAAGGTTTTAATGATAATTTTCCCTTTCACCAAAGCTCCAGCCCCTCTTTCGTGTTGCTGGCACTAAAAATGAGGGGCAGGTGGAAGCCACAGGGCGAGCGTTGGGGACGGAGAGGAGAAGACAGGGTGCTCGGGGACCTCGCTGCGGGCAGGGAGGTGACGGGACGGTCCCTCTCCTCCAGCATCCCCACCAGGACGGGCAAACCGGTCTCTCCAGCAGCCTCCTGCCAGAGAGGGAGAGAAGTTTTTTTTGATTTTCCAGCCCTAGAGGTGTCAGCCGGGCTGCCTAACGAACGGATCCCGGCAGCGCCGGGAATCCTGGTGGCACTTTTATCTCCCCTGGCTGTGTCTCTCCAGCCCTGTCCTTTTAATTACGGGAAGCTGACGGGAGGCTGGCATGGAGACGAGCTGGCAACATGATTTATCATTCAGAGAAGCGGGTGATTTATATATATATATATATATATGTAATTTTTTTATTTTTTTTTCCCAGGCTAAACTGTCATCCTAAGAGGAGCTCACCCGTACCTTCCCCCTCTCCCCCCGCAGCCCCGGGGGAGACAGTAATTTGTATTTTCTTTTCGTTATCCCTGCGTATCTCCCCTCACCTGCTCCTCTTAAGCCGCCTGGGCTGTAATCCCCTCTCAGCAGCCTTTGCCTAAAAAGTGACAGGGAACAACGGCGGCTTATTCTTCAAGCTGCTTTCGTGGCGGGGGCTCTAATGCCCCCGCGCCGCTGTTTTACCTTTTTTAGCTTTTTTAGCCCCCTTACCCACCAAATTTGCTTTTAAGTCGGCTTCGATTTTTCTTGGCTTTGTATTAAAAAAAAAGAGGAAGTGTGGAGTAAGGAGGGTAAGGAGAGGGGCGGAACTGGGGATTTGTGAGTGGTTACGGCTGTCAGACCCTCTCATCCCCGACAAAAGCAGGGGCTGGGTGGAGCGGAGGGAGGAGGATGGTGCTGGGCTTATCGATAAATACCCACATCTGCTCCGGGGCTTCTCGTCTGCCCTTCCCGCAGCACTTTGCGGCAGGAGGAATCGTTGCCCTTGCTCCGTGCGCGTGTGAAACCACCAGGATTTGCTTGGGAGGTTTTCCCTGGTCCGGCTAAAACGCTTAAATTCTGGGTTTAATTGCTCAGACTTTCTTTCCGGAGTGGCTGAGGCTGTTTGGGTGTTCCTCACCACCCATGGCACTAATGATGGTCCTCGGCTGGTGGCACCGCAGCTACCAGGAGGGTGAAGGGCTTTGGGAGAAGCTTTGAGATCCTCCTAAGGTCATTCCCGGAGGGATTGGAAGCCTCAGGGATGTGTTTGTGGATGGGCAGGAGCTTTTGGAGGGTTTGTAAATAACATGCATGAGATATTTGCGAAGACACTGGGCTGACGTGTGAAATGCAGCCGTTTATTAAGTCATGGGAAGAACTTGGCAACGGTGGGAGCCCGTATCTCCCTGTCACCCTTCACGGGGTGTTTACCACCCCTGGCACTTGGAGTGGGATCCTATTTCTGTACACATGGGGAGAAAAAAAACAGGCAGGACTTCGTCATGGGCAAGAAACCCACTTTTTTTATTTATTTTTTTTTTCCTCAACTCCAGGGGGAATTTCAGAGCTGCTGGGTTGATGGGGAATTGGGAGGGAGTAATTCCTTCAGGAGCTGGAGGCAGCTTCTCGCCTCAATCCAGCTCAGGCCGAGGAAGGAGCATCCTTCCCTGCTTGAGCTGGGCTGAGCCAGCCTGAAAATTAAACCAGGTGACTCATGGGGAGGGCTCGGATGGTATAAAGAGGGCTTGGGTGGCACAGGGAGACCTCAGTTGGCACAGGGAAAGCTCAGATGTCACAGGGAGATCTTGGATGGCGCAGGGAGATCTTGGATCGCCCAGGAAGACCTCGGGTGCCACAGGGAGAGAGCTTGGATGGCACAAGGAGACCTTGGATGGCACAGAGAGAGCTTCCATGGCACAAGGAGACCTTGGATAGCCCAGGGAGAGCTCAGTTGGCACAAGGAGAGCTTGGATGGCACAGGGAAAGCTCAGTTGGTGCAGGGAGAGCTTGGATAGCACAGGAAGAGCTCAGGTGGCACAAGGAGAGTTTGGATGGCACAAGGAGACCTTGGGTGACACAGGGAGACCTCAGTTGGCACAGGGAGACCTCAGTTGGCACAAGGAGAGTTTGGATGGCACAAGGAGACCTTGGGTGACACAGGGAGACCTCAGTTGGCACAGGGAGACCTCAGTTGGCACAAGGAGACCTTGGGTGGCCCAGGGGGACCTCAGTTGGCACAAGGAGAGCTTGGATGGCACAAGGAGAGCTTGGGTGGCACAGGGAGACCTCAGTTGGCTCTCTGGCAATGTCTTGAAGGAGCCACAGCTGGCCTGGTCCTTCCTACTGGTGTCAGCGGTTGAAGGACCACCACAGTGGGACAAGCTCAGCTGCCATGTGGGCTTTGCCAGCGCCTTGGAAATCCCCACCCTGTAGCTGCTCGGGGAAGAAACTCAAGGGGGGTTTCAACTTTGCAACCTTTAAAACCCCTCTGGAGCATCTCTCGGGGGGTTGGGTCGAGCCCCCTCACGAGCATCCCTCATCAACCCATCGCCTAACGCTGGTGGAGCTGGGGCTGGGGGAAGGTGGGTTGGAGGCACAGTGCGTTTTATTAACGGCAGCTGGTGGAGATGGGCTTTCCCCCCCCTCCTCTCCTTCTTCTCTCTGAAATCCAGCGTATAATCTATGCATTAAAAGTCCTTGTGAGACAGTAGTTGCTGTGCCTACACGGGAACAGCCTCTTCAGATCCAGTGCTCCAGCTATTTTTTTTTAAAAGTACAGTGTCCTTCCATTACGGGCTGCCGAGTTGATATTAGGAACAAAAAAAAAGGAGGGGGGGGGGGGGAATAATAAAAAATCAAGCCTTTTTCCTTTTTTTTTTTTTTTTTTTCAAACCAGATTTAACTTCAAAGTAAATGGAAACTGTGTCGCTGATCGGCTTCTGCCGCCTTTCTGAGCTAAAGGGTTGGCTCTTCCCCCCGCGGTGGGGAGTTTGTAAGATGTAAATGGCTGCGGCGCTAATTCTCTGGTGTCTCCTGGCTCTTTTTAATGCACAAGCGCCGTGGAAGGGCCGGGCACGGGGAGAGAGTGCGGGGAAAACGGGCTGGAAAGCTGGGCCATCGGGGAAAAAACACTGTTTAAAAGCTACCGTCGGGTACCGGCTTGGTGTTTCAGAGAAGCATAGAGTGGTTAGAGTTGGAAGGGACCTTAAAGATGATCCAGTTCCAACCCCTCTGCCCTGGGATGGACACCTCCCACCAGCCCAGGTTGCTCCAAGCCCCCTCCAACCTGCCCTTCAACCCCTCCAGGGATGGGGCAGCCACAGCTTCTCGGGGCAACCTGGGCCAGGCTCTCACCACCCTCCCACCAAAGAATTTCTTTTTGGTATCTAATCTAAATCTTCCCTCTTCTGATTTAAAACCGTCCCCCCTTGTCCTGTCCTTCTATGATTCTTTAATTCTATAAATGTGACCTTCAAGGTGTGAAATAATCCCGGGGGCATCTTGGGGCAAGTGTCCTGGTCTCTCTCCTCCTCATCCCCGCACCTGAAACCGCTGAGATTTTGAATCCCACACCCCAGAGCTGGCTGTAAAGTAAATAATTTTCACCAGTTGAGACACCAGGGGCTGTTTTCCCAACCGTTAGAAGAGGAATTAGTCCCGTGTCTCTCCGACCGGGACCGTGTGCCGTTACCAAACCCTCTCCATCAGGGGATGTCACCCTGATGGGATCCTTCCAAGGGCAGTCTGTGCTTTTATACCGAGGAGACCCCCCCCCGCCCTGGATTTGGGTACCCCCTTTTCTGCACTACCCATCCCTATTCCCCCGACCCGCCTCGGGGTGGATTTTTGGAGCGGGAGGAGGGATTTGAGCAGCCCAGGAGACGGTGGGTCCCTGCGGGGAGCTGGGTGCCGCCGCGGTATTTAAATATAATAGGGAGCGGTGTGGGGAGGATACCATAAAAAGCCATGTCAGGGCAGCTGGGCGGCCGGGTGACGCCGGATGGCAGGGTGACACCGGGTGGCAGGGTGACACCGGGCGGCAGGGGTGACACTGATGGCTTTTACAGGTTGCTCCCCATGCCACGTCTCGCAATAGTCGCGGTTTGGAAGGAAAATATCACGGGAGGAACCAGGCGGGGGACCGGCCCTGGTTGTCCCCAGCCAGCAGAGAACGTGTCCCCAGTTCGTCGTCTCCTGGGGGATGCTTAAAAACAAATAACTTGGATAGAAATGCTTTAAATTCTATGATTCTATGAAATCCAGTGTTTTCCCTTTGCAAACTGGGAAAACCTTGCCTCCGCACCCCCCCGTCCGGCACATTAACACCCTCTGGCACGTCGGAAAATGAGATTATTATTCATTTTTAAATTTAAAAAAAATAATATTTTTATTTATAAAAATACATATTATCATTTTATTTTTATTTATAAGCCCTGGCTGTGCCGGGCTGGGGGATGCCCATGGGTTTGTCTGAACCTGGGTGCCTCTGTATTAACCCCGGTTCTGATTACACCTGAAGCAAATTAGTCATAAAGTGCGATTTGTGCTTTTCTTTTTACTGACGTGCTCCCCCCAGCCTGGATTTTAGTTTTTTTTTCTCTTTAATTTAAAGAGAGCACTTTCCTCTCAGAAGCGAAAACCCTCGCCAGGCTGTTTAGGCACATTTTTCACGACT
>QJSC01002699.1:205816-344375 GCA_003697955.1 Calidris pygmaea | reverse complement strand
CATGCATTTCTCCTGGACAACAATCTTCCTGTAACCACTGCAACGAAACAGTCAGTGCACTGCCATAACATAAAAGGAGCTCGCAATGAAGGATTGTCCCAGCACCACTTTATGGAAGCACAGAGTCCTTGCAGTACACATACTGTGTTATTGGCTTCCCCTTGTAAAGTACCAGCAAACAAAAATATAATTAACAGCACAGAAAGCAAGTTACTCGGTACAGTGCATAATTGGAATTTGCTTATACCACCAGCAGGGCTCAAAATAATTGCCTTTCTTTCACAGTACAAGCAGCAAACTGAACTAAGAGCTTCACATTTTGCATTCAGAGTCAGCCTGTCCAAAGCATGTCGGCTGAGTAAGTGGTTTGTCAGTATAATGCACTTGCTCTCCAAAAACAAAGTTTCCCCTTTCCTATTAGGGAGGAAAATAACACTTAAAGGCAGCTCCTTACAGTAAAAAGCGTAATGCTTTTATGCTGGTAGCACTGCTACGCAAATCCTATTTTTGAAATTCCTGTTTGGTAGNGAGTCAGCCTGTCCAAAGCATGTCGGCTGAGTAAGTGGTTTGTCAGTATAATGCGCTCACTCCCTAAAAACAAAGTTTCCCCTTTCCTATTAGGGAGGAAAATAACACTTAAAGGCAGCTCCTTACAGTAAAAAGCGTAATGCTTTTATGCTGGTAGCACTGCTACGCAAATCCTATTTTTGAAATTCCTGTTCGGTAACTACATTGAGATTCAAGGCATCTACAGGCTGGTTGTAGGTGCAATTAAATTTATAAGCAATTAATGCATAAGCGTGTTTTCAGATGAGACAATTAATTGCCTTTTACCAAAGACCAGATGGTTCACCAGCATTAACCTCAAAAAGCGTTCACAGATTGCCCTTTAACACACATCAGGGGTTCAGTCACCTCTAAAACACAGCTGTCTACCCCAAAACTTCACCACAGTCTTAGCCAAAGGGCCTTGGCTAACACAGAGGCTGACTGCACTGTGGGAGCAGAGCCTAAAGAAAATCTCCAAAATCCCAAACAAAAAAACCACTGTAGCTTCCCATTCATCCTATTCGCAATCCAAACCAGGGGAGTAAAAATAATGAAAAAATAAAAGCAAAACAAAAAAAAAACCACCAAGCACACACGACACCACCTGGAGCTGGGTTAACTTTTACACTGGTAAAACCCACTGATCAAAGGTGATGTCAAGATCAGCACAGCTGGCAGCTTCCAGGCATTTTCATTTTGGGGCTTCATTTCCATTCCCAGGAAGGAGACTACGCCAGTCCTGAAGACTTCACAGGACTTCCCACAGGCAAACACACACCCTCTGACAGCATCACACAGTGAGGAAATTGTTAAGGGATTTCACTCTTTTGTTTCTGCATTTATCCCTCAGCATGAAAAGGGGAATCATGCTAAGGCTTCTTACAAAAAAATCAGATCCTGGGCATTTTGTCACTATCTTTAGAAATAGTAAGGCAGACAACAGAAACTGTACAAGGCTTAAGCATGAAGCTGTATCTGTAAGTCCACTGCAGACAGGGCTACTGGCAGAAGGAGAAAAAAATGGCTCTACCATGAAAGTGTAGAGTAATTGCAACAGGAATAAACATTTTCATGTCGGTCTTTGTACAGAAGGAAACAGGTAATTGACAAAGAAGCTTAGGTACCTACTTTTGCAGTCATTTTGGCCAGAAGTTCTTGCAAATCCATGATTCCTTGCACCAGACTTAAGAAATCACTGCAGGTCGGGCATGCTCAATAAAGGAAGAGTAAGAAGAAACAAAAAAAGAAGAGAAGAAAAGACACAATAACCCGTAAATAAATCAAGTCTGATATTATCTGCTTGTTATCTGAACATAGTAAATGCAATCTGTTTACACAGAATTTTTGCCTTCTGGAGGGTCAGCACATGTAAAAATAGCAAGCCTGAAAATATTATTTTTAAAACAAAGAAGTAATTCATATGAAAAAATCTAAACCGGAGACAATAAAGACATTGCTACTTACTGCGATTCAGATTAGGACACTGCGTTATATATCCGTTAGGTATAAAGATGACTTTCACATCTTGAATAACACCCTTTGTAAAAGAAAAGAAAACTGGTAATACAGGTTACAAACATTCACTTATACCTGGACAAGCTGTTTCATTTCTTAAGTGGGTACAAAAGAATTGACCAGCTCACTCTTCTCATGAGGAAAATAACTAAAGATGGACAAAATACAACTCCTCCTACCCCCTGTGTGTTTGGATATTAATTTTCACAAAACACAGAAATAATACTGCTCTGCCTTTTGCGATCACCAAATATAAGCTGCTTAAATGTCTTAAAACGGGATGAGCCTGATGAAAAAGCAGTGAAATTATATCCATTATTCAAGCCTGTGACACACTTTTCCAAAAGACAAAAAGAACACACAGCAATACTCTTTAGTGATTCAGCCAAATAAAACTGTGAAATAAAACATTATGAAAAGAGAAGTACATCGTGCAAGAGTTACATAAGGGTCTACACTCCAGTTGTTTGGTTTAGTGTGACCTACTAGCTTTCTAGCTCAAAAGACAATCCACATAATCGTGCCATCAGTTAGAACTATATCCCCTCTCTAACTCAAACAGATGGAAAAATGCCCTGTGTAGGACTGGCAGAAATGAGGACTCCAAGCTCAGAGCCAGCTAGTGCAGGTTGTATGAGGTCCAGAAACCAACCAGGCAGGACAGGAGAGAACAAGGACCAAGAGTCCAGTGCTGGCTGCATCCTCTGTTGTCCCTGACTTCCAAGGACCTCTGTCCCTGACGGTGGCAGCAGACACGAAGGGTTGCCCAGCATCCCTACACACACAGTCCTGAAGAACCCTACAGCCTTCAAATAGCCTAGAAAATGCTGAAGCTTGTGTTTGCACTTTTAAGCTCAGTACAAAGCTCTTGTTCCATCTTTGACTGTGTAACATACTTAACTCCACAAGACCTACTAGCTTTAATAATGTCATGATCACTAAGGGAGAGGAACAAGGGAAAACTTCTAGTTTTCTTGGGGACTTCTAGTGCTATTTCACTTTCCCTGACTATTAATCAGATGTTATGACATGGCTCTATTTCCTCCCAGACACAGAAGAATTTTTCTAATTTGAAAGGCAATTTATCACAGCAGTTATCTAATTAAATTACTGATTTGTAAGACTATGCTTTAATTTTCAGTTAAATTGCAATACAGTGAATTTTGCAGAGTGCGGATATAGTCACTTGTTCAAAATGCTGAACTCCATCCGTAAATAAAATATAGGCTTCTGACAGCCCTTGAAGCCTGGCAAGTACAGTAAGTAACATTTAACATTTACATGCTCATTTTCTAAAACAGAAGGTAATCAGCAAGCACCAAATTCCTGCTTACTGTTTCGTGATCAAATATTAACTGAAAATATTAATAGACATAATCAGATCACACTGTCTTTCTTGCAGAAGTACATACATTTATTAACCTTTTCATCTATGAGAATAATGAAACCATCATCATAATGAGAAGTAATACTGTCACTGGAAATGGAACATCCTGAAAGCCATTTTACATACTGTCTGCTAGCAGTCATCAGCGAGAAATTAGAAGCTAAGGCACAAAAATATACTTCAATGCTTAAGCCTCTTCAGTAAAAAGCTCAACCAAGAGTAAATGAGATTATGAAGTTTCACCAGATCGCACAGCTAACAAGACATCATTCAGAGAGAAATGATGTTTGCCTCAGCCTTTTTTCTAAAAGCGCATCTTCAACTTCAAATACTTTTGCTGCACCAGAACCCCACCATTCAATTGTCTTTTGGATAGATTTACACCTAAATACAGCTTTGTCATGGTCCACACGGTTGTTCATTTACCCACCCCTACCCACCCCCCAGAGGCAGGATGGAGGAACAATTGTAAAAAAAAGGCAAAACTCATGGGTTTAGATAAAGGCAGTTTAACAGAACAGCAAAGGAAAAGGGAAAACCAGCACAAACATAGAGAGGAAACAAATATTTTTTGTCTTAGTTTCTGGCTACATGAAAGCATGTTACCATGGGAAAACATGACCTTCAATTCACCAATACAGATGCCTTCGAAGTCTATAAATCCTCTGAAACAGAATTAATATGATCAAATATAGAAGGGAACGTTCAAAGAGCAGAAATTTTGCTGATGTATTTTTTTTTAATAGAAAGACTTCGTTTATGGCAAACACTTATTACAGCCATAATTACTGTAACACATATGAACAGACTTGAACTATTCCTCCTTCAGCACTAAGTCTAGGTTGCCAACAGGGTTCCACAACCGCAGGCGGGAGAAGAATTAGGTATGCACAGCTCCCCAGGGGAAGCCCAGGGCCCTGGTTCACTTTGGCACAGGGTAGGGTTCTTCAGTCCACATTCTGAGAAGGGACATCAGGATTTGGCCTTGACAGGGAGATGTCACTGGTCAGAATCTTCACGGTTTTCCCTTCCCAAGCAGATAGCACATTTATGTTATCATTAAAGCATTTGGCTAATTACAATCACAGCTTCAGTGCAGCATCAGGACTCACTAGCTTGAAGAGCCTTCATCTGCGCAGGCAGATTACCAGCCACAAGATGAAATTCAGACCTGCAGCACTAAATATCAAGGCCATCCCATGAGGATGCAATATAAAAGCCCTGCTTATTGCAATTCTCAAGTCTCTGTTTAATAGAGGACTCCTCCCACATTCTGTGAAAAGGCTCATCTATTCCACAAGCTCTCCACTTCTGTGTTTTCATTTCCTCCATTGCTTTTCACCCTCTTTAAAGCCTACTTCTCCCACAGAGGTTAACACGTTGCCACACAGCTGTGCAAGCACCGTCGGCCAGGGCTGGTGAAAGGCTCTGCACGGAAGCACCAGCAGACATGCCCGACCCCCTACGCCCAGGCAATGCTATGCCAACACCAGTAGATCTCCAGTAGACCAGCACTGAGCTCCTCTACACAGGGCAGGCATGTCCCACGCCAGGCTCTTGGAACAGCTGCCCTGGGGAATGTATTGACCTGTGCAACTCTGAGACCAAAATGACTACCGAGGCCCAAGCATGCGTATGAGCTACACAGTCAAAACACCAACATACTTCAGCACCTACCCTACAATCCCCAGACACAGCACCAGATCAATAGATCTCAATAGAGATCATATCTGCTATAGCAGATATGAAATATTACCGTCTTTTGACATAAATCACCTAGTCAGCAAATGCATTAATAAGCTCATTTCTGCAGCAGGAATTTAGAGGGAGCCGTAGGAGGAAGGGATCTCCTGAGAAATAAAATGAATTTTGCAGATAATTCTGATCCTGAGTGCAATCAGATCCATCCTAGAGTGAGGGTTCCCTGGATGTCTGGTATCACTCTCTTCCTCCTTTAAATTGCATTTACTTTGGCTTCCTAATCTGATTATAATGGTATTCTCTATCCCAAAAAGAAATCTTGGGTTTGGGCCACACAAAGAAACCTGAAGGGTCAGCATGTAATTTTTACAAAGTGATTAATGAGATTGCCTTCAAAGCAAAAAGACAAAGCTATCTTAAGTCTACTCCGCATTTTCCTCCTGCCACCGCTGTGCTAAAACCATTCCATCTTGCCTGAACTCCAAATGCTTGGTCATAGCAGGTGAGTTAAAACTAGTTAAGAGATACTAGTTGTAAGGGGCGAGATTTCCATTCCCTTGGTTATGCCACAGAGCACTTCATTCCCCAGCAAGACCACAAACACAGCAGGGCTACTTGTGGAATAATCACTGTAAGTAAGGATGCAGAACAAAAGCATAAATAAGAAAAATGGCAGCAACTGGCCGCAGTGACTTATGGATATCATCCCCTCCTTCCTCTTCTGATATACTAAAGAATTATGATCTAAAATAGGCATGAGACTATGGCCCAAAATGTGCTTTAATGCTATTCATTTATGTAGAGGCATGACAATTAATTATTACTGAAGTAAGAAAATTTTTGGAATGGCAAAAATGATACTCAGGAACAGTATCCAGTGCTTTTTGTTACATACATTAGCACGGCTCCAACACACATACAAAAATGTTAATTCTTTTTTAACGGTCTTATTTCCCTGCAGATCTCTGTTTACATTAAGGAAAATAGATCTATTTTTTAATATGCTAAAACAGTGCAATAAATTGCTCTGAAAAAGAAAGGGAGGTCCTGCTGAGCATGTAAATATATGGAAAGAGATGTGTACTCTTTACAAACTGGCAAAATCCCAAGTTTTTGCAATGAGTAACATAAAAAAAAAAAGTAAGGTTTCTGAAACTCTCAAGCAGGATTTAAAAAATACAACCAATTATATTTTTGCCCTGAAGAAAGTTAGTAAAATATTCAAGCATGCATAAAGCAAAGTAAGGCACTTGTCGACTTTCATTATGATCAATAAAAACTGTCAGCTCATTAGCATATCATTAGCTACCCTGCTGTTTCCAAAGTGTTAACGCGTAGAAATATTAATTTACAAACATATAATATCCCAGAGTTCTGAGGCTCTGACTGCCTGCATAAAATAAGAATTTAAGATGGGTGAATCCAATAGAACTTCTTTTTTTCCTATGTAGCTATAAACATATGTTTACCATCTGTGGAATTATGGGAAGCAGCTGAGGTAAAAAAAAACAACAGCTGTAGAATAAAATAATACTATCAATTTCACTTCACAGCGACAGCTCAGCTGCTGGAGGATGAAATGTACTGTAGGTTCAGAACAACTCTCGGACAGCCATTTAAGTTAAAAGTTAGTTACAGAGGTAAAAGCTAACCATTAAAATTGTTAGTTTCTACAACAATCCTACCATAAATAATTTTAGCATAAAATAATTGTCCTGACTTGTTGAAATCTGGAGACCTCGAGGAGAGATCCTCAGAAAAAAAGCAACTTGTAAAATTGTCTTATGAACTGACAGCTTCAAAGGGAAACTGAGTGGGTGGTAAATCACCTTGGCAACAAATCCATGCCAGTATCGAGGACAGGCAGATTGGCCTATAGACTCTTTCACTGATACACACTTGCACCACGGCTCCTTATCCAAAACTGGAAGAAATATCAGAAATTTTTCCGTAGCTCGCTTACAATGTAAAAGAGTTAATTTTCCGGTGGAGGGGGTGGTTTTTCATTTGTTAGTGGATTATGTTTGTTGGTCAGCCTCAACCATAAAATCATATAGCCTCACCAGGAGCCAAAAAAAAGCTGAAAGAAAACATACAGGACAGAGGCTTTTCAAGTTGTAGATCATTTTTCTGTCCTTTGCAATTTTAGAAACATCCTGCCATTAATCAAATCTGGAATATATTGACATTTCATCTTCTTTTCCTCTGAAAAGTTCCTCATGCCCATAGCGGCCTACTTGATGTTGTCTTGGGAAACCTCATAAACAGAAAAAAAGAAAGACTTTCCAGCTACAAGGTAGGAGCAGCCTGAATCCTGCCAGCTAGCCAGCCTCCCAGTCTGGACCATCTGGAAGGGCCAGTCTGGCCTGTTTGGAAGCAATGGAAGCTCCAAAGGGCAAGGAATGAAACTCAGTGACCTACTACTTAATGTTGAGAGACACAGTGACACACTTAGTTGAGAAAAAGAGAAAGAAAGGAAGGTAGTCCAGGAAAAGAAAAATCTACTGGTTTGCAGCAAGGCAAAAGCACTGCATACAATAGCTACTATCTGCCAAAGCCACAAGGATCACTGGCCAGAGGACCTCCTCTGCTCTAGAAGATAACACTGATAGGGGCAAACAAGGAAGAGTTACCAGTCAAACAGCGGACAGGTGAGGGTATTCTGTGAAAATCAAGGAGGAAATGGCCTCTGAGAGTGATTAAAACCACCACTGTCTGGCCAGGAGACCACAGCAAAGCTGTTTTTTCAGGAAGGCTTACAGATGAAGGCCAAGAACAGACTCTGATGCTGCCTACACAGCCTTGTTCTGTCCCCAGGAGCAGCAAGGCAGAGCATGGCAGGTAGGCCAAACCTAAAGTCAGGAAACCAAACAAAACCTTCAAATACTGGGCACTGCAGTCAGTGACTGCAAACCTCTACCTCGCAGGAATAGACCCTTTTCTCTGAGTGTTGGACCTGTCTCAAATCCCAAGTCCACAGTTTCTACTAAAATTCATACAAATCAGATTTCAGGAGTGTAAGACAAATAATCAGAAATATCTTGATGACTATTAATTTCCTTCTTCATGTGCTATTTTATATCTGCTTACCTTAAAGAAACCATGTTTCCTGTTTCTCTGTCCGAGCCATAAATTGATTTCAGGTGTCAGATTCGTTTCTGGAGGATCAATGATGCGCTCATAAATCCTGTAGAGGGAATACATTGCCATTACTTGAATCCTTTTTTCCTCTGAAAAGTTCCTAGTCAAAATCACCTAACGATAAAAGATGAAAAGTAGAACCAAAAATAAAAAATTCTCTTTATTAAACACAGAATCTATCATTGATAGTAGTGAAGGTATATTAAAACTTTAAATGCAAAAAACAAACAGGAAAAATCTATTGAAATCACTAAAATATGAAGACTGCACAAAATTGAAACTCCCCTTGTACAACCGTGCAGCACTAAGCTAAGGAAACACAATGCCAGAGCCCGCCGCAGTAGGGAAAACAATAAAATGGAACCGTCGTAGCCTAAGGGTGTTCTACAAACTCAGCTACAGGTTCTGGAGGAAAAGCTGAGTCACGCACAAGATCCAAACAGAAAAACAACCTTGAGGGATTTTCAGACTGTTCAGAACTTTGAACAGACTTCACAAAGAAATTTTATTCCAGCTCTACTCCCGTGGCCTCTACATTTGAATTACCCATCCTTGCGCACCTCGACTTTTTGTTTTATCCACTCCTCCCCTGTTTGCTGCTGTTACTGAATGCACAGAGCCTGGGTACCCCCATGTGCTGCCACCTCTGCACACCCAGCCTGCCCATGTCACTAGCACAGGCCTGGTGCAGAACGGGACCTCTCTGTATATGTTTGGTACCTGGCACTACAGGGATATTTTCTTAGTTTCTTAGTTATTCTTCAAGGAACTAGAAATAACAGCTATAAGAAAAACAATCAAATAATCAAACAATCAAGGAACATGAGGTCCATAAGCAAACTTTATGCACTGCATAAACTTGCACATGAATGCAGTAATCCACGTATCAAATTTTTAAAATTGATTCATGAAAAAATGCTATAACACTGCATTTTTAAAGCACAAAAACCTGGAGTTTTGAAAAGGTTTTGCTTGGGTTTTCTATTTGTTTATTTCTAGGAAAGCTGTAATGAAGTTTCCATAACAACTTTTTCAGGAACTCAGACCGCTACCAACAATATCATCATTTTCAAACATGAAAAATTCAAGAGCAAAGTTATGTCATATTGGTGGGAGCCATTAACTTACTGCTTCATACACAAACCAGCACGCTTAATAAGGATTATTGAGATGATGATGAAATATACTTCCATTGCTGTGTAATCACACCAGCGTGACAGCCAACTGAAAAGACTGAATGTGTCAAGACCTGTAGCTTAAAGCAGTGAAATTATCTGTATGCTTAAAACGGGTTAAATTATTTTTCTTCTTTCTTTAAAGCTATGGCCTTAAAACAAACTTGAAAAATAAATACCAAAGAAAAATACAAGTCAAACGACACAACTCATCACACAGTTATCTTCCCATTTGCACTCCAAATGTTTCTTGAACAGGCTCACCAAGTGTAATCATCAATTTTTGTGTTGTAAGTTGCCACATATATTGGGTTTGCATATAGCAAGGTTTTGGTAGCAGGGGAGGCTACAGGGGTGGCTTCCATGAGAAGCTACT
This sequence comes from Calidris pygmaea, assembly GCA_003697955.1. Lineage (NCBI taxonomy): Eukaryota > Metazoa > Chordata > Aves > Charadriiformes > Scolopacidae > Calidris > Calidris pygmaea. The sequence goes on along the minus strand of QJSC01002699.1, from coordinate 334,531 downwards.
AGAAGCTGCCCCTATTTCCGACAGATCCAATGCCAGCCAGCTCCAAGATGGCCGAAGTCAAGCCATTCGCAATAGTGGTAGAGCATCTGTGATAACGTATTTAAGAAGGCGAAAAAAATCTGCTGTGGAACAACAGCCAGAACAGAGGAATGAGAATATACAAGTCAAATAAGTCTGCAGACATCAAGGTCGGTGAAGAAGGAAGGGAAGGAGGTACTCCAGGTGCTGCAGCCCATGGTAAAGACCACAGTGAAGCAGGTTGTCCTCCTGCAGCCCATGAAGGTCAACAGTGGAGTAGATATCCACCTGCAACCCACCGAGGACCCACACTGGAGCAGATGGATGCGCACAAAGGAGGCCGTGACCCTGTGGGAAGGCCATGCCGGAGCAGGCTCCTGGCAGGACCTGAGGACCCATGGAGAGAGGAGCTCAGGCTGGAGCAGGCTTGCTGGCAGGACTTGTGACCCACGGGGGACCCACGCTTGAGCATTCCATTCCTGAAGGACTGCACCCCATGGAAGGGACCCAAGCTGGAGCTAATTGTGAAGAACTGCAGCCTGTGGGAAGGACTCATGTTGGAGAAGTTAATGCATGAAGTGTCTTCTGTGGGAGGGATCCCATGCTTGGGGGAGGAGGTAGAGAAAACCAGGAGTGAAGCTGAGTCCAGGAAGAAGGGCGGGTGTGGAGGAAAGGTGATGTAAAATTTAGTTTTATTTCCCATTACTCTACTCTGATAGGATTGGTAATAAACTAGATTTCTCAAAATCGAGCCTGTTTTGCCCATGATGGTAATTGCCGAGTGATGTCCCTGACCTTATCTCAACCCACAAGCTTTTCATCATATTTTTCCTTCCCCTGGCCAGTTGAGAAGGGGGAGTGATAAAGCGGCTTGGTGGGCACCTGACATCCAGCCAAGGTCAAACCCACCATACTGCCTTATTGGAAAACTCATACATTTGCAGAGGGCTAGAATAACCTCCCAGTAACAAAAGAATTCCAGATGAGCACTGGAAAAACATAAAGCTTACTATGTCAATGTACAAAGAGTCATGTATTCCACCCACTTTTGCTTATTCAAAAAGGAAGGAAAGCATTTGTCAAAACCAAATGGAAGCCATCTAACAAACTAGAGGCAAACTTACTATTTCTTTAAAAGGAAATAAGAAAAATCTTAACCCTGGAAACAAAATAGTTACATGAAAATTCCAGCATAAGAACCCGAGTATGGCAGTCAGAAGACTTCTTCTAATACTCATGATATTATTGCTCAAGTTTATTATAATTATCATCAGCCCTGATTCATCACATTTCATCAACATGATACATTCAAAGCTCTAGGAAATTTCTGCCTCTACTAGTTAATTACTTCTCACTATGTAGAAAATTACCATGCTGAGCTGTTTTACCTATTCAAACAGCAAAACAAGATGATATTCTTTTAAACTATGTTTTGAGAATTATAGGAATTTTGCATGCACCATTTCTATCAATATTTTAAAGTGTAAGTAGATCCCTTCTTCCATACCTCATGCAAAATTGAAGACTACTCAAATGCAAAACTGCTGCAAAATGCTGAATGAAGAACAAAGAACTGACACGCTCCTTGAGAAAACCAATCACCGAATTACACTATCATAGTAGGAATTTCTCTTTGGATATGTAACACATCTTTATTCACGGTTATTAATGTCCTCACTGGAAAATTTCTAATCTCATAAAAAGACAAGTCAATATTCCATAAAGAACTCAATTTTTGTTAACAGATAAAATCCCAATGCTAACCTGCTTCAACACCACCACTTATTGAAGAATATTTGATTTTTATTCACCTGGCCTAGTTAAAGTTCATAAAGCAACTCTACAATATCTGTCTGCAATTATTATATGACAGTTCAACAACAGCAAGTAAGGAAAACAAATCAGAGACAAGCTCAAGTGGTTTATCTTGTCTTTTCTGATGATTTAACGAAGACTTTCAACCTATGTGAAAAACCTTCCTTCCAGAATCTCTTCAGGAAGTGCCATAAGATTCGTGCTCAGGATTCCCCATATTTCTCTACTGTTCTACTCGAATTCCAATTCTGAAGCAGGTGTTTACCTTAAATTAAGGGATTAATTAATGGTTGGTTTGTGCCTTATTCCAGATATGTCTAAGAGACTGATTGGTTTTCTTCTCCGTGGTTCTACCCATGGAGTAACAAGCTTAGGATTCAAGAGAAGGCATCTGATGTAGATCAGCCCTTGCTTATCTTACTACGTAAAAAGATGTTTTGGTTGATACCATTTGGTTTGCGAACAATGCCAGCTTACTTTATTACTGTATACTGCTAAGCATCAGCAAAACAGCCCCAGCAAACACACACGCAGCTTATCACTACCCTGACAACCCCCTCTATAGTGAAGAAGAATTAAAGTTTAAAAAAACATCACACCATCAAACAAGAGTCCTGCAATTCCTGACAAAAAGGGAGAGTGATGCAAAAAATATCCAACAGACTCTTCCAGCAAAACTGGAAGCTGCTACACAAAGGTAAACCAGCTGCAAAAAGGTAAAACTGGAATTACGTGGAGGAAGTTTTTGAATTAATATAAGCAAAGAAACATGATTGCATTAACTAACTCTCAATCAGTGGATTTAATAAAGATGGAAACAAACGTTTGCAAATATCAGTGAACAGTTTCACCAGCCACACGCATTGGCAGCTGAAAGCCAGCAGAGGTGACTGATGTGCCGCTGGAGTAATGCCAGGAGCTGGGCATGTCCCCCGCCTGCCAGGTTCATGTTTTAAATCACAAGAACGCTGTAAGCAATGCAGCATTCCTAAAGCAGGTTTTTGAGAAGGAGAGAGACTTCACGGGCACTGAAGACACGCTGTTCATACAAAATTATTAAGGTGACACTTGAATAAGTAGTTAGGAACAGGGCGTCACCCAGACATTAGGATTACCCATGTACGTATGCCACTTACAAATCTACCAAATATTCAAGTGGTTTTTCTACAGGGGTTTTCTACACTTAGACAAACCCATAAAGCACAAACATCTGGTAACGTATCTCAAAGTGTAATGAGAAAAGTTACTACTTCAAGGTGAAATTCTCTTATAACTATTGCTTGTGAATGGGAAAAAACCGTATTTTTCTCCCCTTCCTGTATTGGCTTTCTTTTGAAAGAAAATAGGTGTTTTTCATGCTGAAAAACTACTGGTGCTAGATAGACATAAAAGGATCCTTCTTTTTTGCAGTTACATAAAATTTCCACATCGTTCTCATTCCCTTGCTTGATTTCCTGGGCTGAGATGTGTCACCTTCTATGGCTTTATCCATGCTTGACCAATACTTTGTATTTGGCATATGAATAGCTAAATTACATCTGCTACGCTTCCCGTTTATGAAGTGGTGGTCTAGAGCTCCTTGGAGATCAGTTTCCAATACACTTGGCTTTGATACCCTCACAGAGAAATGTGCAATACACTTCACAAGAACAGGAATGCTTAGAAAGAGGACTCCAGGGGACTGTGGCCTCTAAAAATACTGCAGACTGAATAGCCCCTCCAGCATGAAGAGACCCAGGTCTCTAGGTTAATGGAAGCTCTACTCCATAGTTCAGACTTTCAGATTTATGATTACTGCATTCACTTTCCAAGAGAAAGCTTGATTTGCCCCTACTTTATGCTGACATATTTCAAAGGAGCTAAACCATAAGCCTGCAGTAATACAACTGTGAACCAATCCTTCTTTCTTGAAACAGTCATGCTCAGAATACATTCAGTGGCCACTGATCTATTTAACTAAATGTGGCAAGAAAAACACCTGTTAATTAACAAACACCAATGATAGCCTTGTGTTTTGTATCTATATCTCTACCCTATCTGCACACTTTGGTTTATTAAGCATTCTTATGCAATCCTCAGAAACACTTTTTTCAAGGGCACAGTCCAAGCAGGCATCTGTGACATAATGAATAAAATATACAGAAAACAGAAAATCTACAAAATAATCAGTGAATTCCTGAAAGGAAGTGCATCTAAAATATTTGCATGCAAATACATATGCACACCCCTTTCTCTGCATAGGGGAAGATCTTCTCTAGAAATCCAGCTCTGCTGGAGAAGGAGACAGTTCCCTTCCATGCACTCAATCTAAAATAATTTTTATCAGATTTAAAATGTTCCGGTAAAATAGGGCAATATTGTCATTTTACATGTGTGCAAACTGAAACACAGAAAGATTGGTTAACCAAGATCACAAAGACTGAGTCAGGGAGGGACACTACCCAAGAACTAAGCCATTACACTGGGCATGACTGAGCCATAACTGCCTCATGCACTGGGCCACATTCCCTCTGGAAAAAACATGACACGGAATTGTCTCTTGCAGTGAAAAAGATTTCCACATGCAGCTTTACCAAGTAAACACTTGGAGAGTATTTCCACTTTTGTGGAGAGGCAGCTCTACTTCATACATATAACATATGCCGTGCCAGAAACATTTTGGAAATAGCTGAAATATTTAGTATAACATGAAAATAAACTTTGTGTCTGTTCACGTTAGAATACATCAGCCAAGATGGACTGATCAGGAGATGTAACTGCCTAAAATTTGAACAATAAAATACATTACAATTCCAACAGTTACTATGAGTAGCAAAGCAAATCATGACATTTCCAAATTCTTTCATGTCTAAAATATGAGTAGGTTACTAAAACAAGAACATGCCTTCTCAAATTTGCGGGCTAGATATGAACCAGAGAGACTTATTTTATTAGGAGTACAATTAAGAAACAAATAGCTGCAGTCTAAATATTCTAGTGGTTGAGGCACAGCAGAAACCTCATCTCTTAGTTCATGATCTCTATTAATCCAAGAGCAAGCTATTTTGTTCCTGATATGGCTGCCACACTTACTCTCTTGAAACTATAAATTTCCATGTAGCAACCAGGTGTTGAATTCATGGCTCCCAATTTTAGATGTCTCAAAAGCTTACACCCACAGTGGAGCTAGTCCTCTAGACTTTTTTAAGGAAGAGAGCTAAGTGTTTCTAGGGTGTGATTCATCTTACATTAAATTAATCACTCTCTGAATGCCCCTCCAATGACTGCACAGGAGCCCTTGCTAACATCAGGGTGAATCATCAAAACAGATTTTTGCAACTCCAAGCCTGCTCCTCAAAACTGACATTCTGTTGCGACCACTCGTTATCCTGTATGCATCCATCTGGATCCTCAGATCCTTTAAATAAACTGAAGGGTATGGAGAAGTCACACAAAGTAACAAAATGTTCATCCCGGGGGCTTTGAAATAGGACTCTCAGCTTTTGGAATACTGCGGAAGGAGAGAGGGAGGTTCCCCCATGTCTTGCATCAGTGTTTCTCCTAATCTAATTTGCAGAGGTAACTTTTGACCACCTTGACATTTGACCACCTTGACAATTTTTACCACCTCCAGCTGAGGCTGCAAAAACTCAGTATAGCTAATAAAGCAAATGCCAGGCCTCCTAATATCACCCATTGTACAAAAATAACCAGCCTCTTCAAAAAGTTTGTCCAACATTTTCTGAATCCCAACTGTGTGAAGAAACCAATGATTTCATCGGTCTCTAGCTTTAAGATACAATACTGGCATTTGTCTTTATTCTTCTGAAGGGATTAAGAACTGATTTTGAAAAGAAATACTAGGATATCTTTACATATTTCTCTTTCAACCCGCTTTCTATATGCTTCCCAATGAAAATGTGTCAATACCAATGTGATTGAATTTTCTTGATGGTGTTTACAGATAGGATGCATTATTTGACATGCATTCAGTTCTGGAGCTACTGTAAGTGAATTATTAATTCAGTTTCCAATGTTCTGTTTCAGAAAAATAATCTTCCTGAGGGAAGTTTTGATTTTTTTGTGCTATCTCCTCTGTCATAGTGTAGGAGTTCACATTCACCTAACTGAGGAAAGCAATTTAGATTAAAATCTCAGGTTTTGAGGGAAGCCTTTTGTTATTAAATTTTGAATATACAACAGTGACTGCCAACTATTTAATCAAAAGTTATTGTTCAGCTCTGCGAGAAAAAAATAGGAGGTGTCCAGTAATAGTATATAAAATCATACAATGGTTAGAGTTGGAAGGGACCTTAAAGGTCATTGAGTTCCAACCTCCTGCCCTGGGCAGGGACACCTCCCACCAGACCAGGTTGCTCAAAGCCCCATCCAGCCTGGCCTTGAACCCCTCCAGGGATGGGGCAGCCACAGCTTCTCTGGGCAACCTGTTCCAGTGTCTCACCACCCTCACAGCAAAGAATTGCCTCCTAATATCCAATTTAAATCTTTCTAATCTGTCCTCTTTTGGTTTAAAACCATTACCCTCATCCTATCGCTATAATCTCTGATAGAGTCCCTCCCCATCTTTCCTGTAGGCCCCCTTTAAGTACTATTAGGTAAAAGACTCAAGAGTTTATGCTCAGTTTTTAAGTTATCTTCAAACTCTGTCACCCAAGCTATTTCATTGATTTTCCTGTATAATCACAGAGATCAAGTGAACGTACTCTACTTTTCAGTTGAAATATTCCAACTACAAATACAAATTTAAAAATAAAAATGTATCTACGTAATACTCTATAAACAATCTCTTTTCTTCATTCAAGAGAAATGCAAATTAACTTTCAAGACCCTCTAACAAACAGGAGGAATTTAAACATGCAGGTAAAGATGGTTAGAAGAGCACATTTCACTGTCAAATTCAGAGGTTTATTCTCCACACATAGATCGAGTAAGGGTAAATTCACAGAGGTACTATCTGCCCATGTGGGGCTTTCTTTACAAACTTATCAATGAATTTTAGCAGTATTTCTTGGGCATTAAACCAATCGTTGTTATTGATTCAAAGTAGAGGACCAGACCCACTAAATGATATGACATTGGCAACATGAAGGGCAGAAATCCGTCTTTCACAGAGTATTACACCTGTGTGGTACCTTTCACCTAGAAATCCTGAGATGAATTCAAACACTTTTACAAACAAGGTCCATATTATTAACTTTACTTTGCAAATGACAACATTGATACAATTGGTTCCTGACAATAACAGCGTTAAGAGTGTCTAAGCCCTAGGCCAACAACCCGTCTACAACACTGCAGTGTTTGCCCATCTTCATACTCCTGAAAGTGCAAGAAACCCAGAACACAGTTTGAGTCAGACTCTAGGCAGAAACAGAAATTTGGCCATTTGCTTAGGATTTTCAAAAGTTTTGGAAAAAAGATTACAACAAACTACGAGGTCAACCATATCTTACACGTGATGTATCCGGAGCACTTCGCACTTTGCTGCATGTGCACTATCCCTAATTTTCCAGTCAGAAACACGGGATTTTCAGTATCAAGCCAGCTAGTTTGACACCCAAATGGTTATTGCACATTTCAGCTCTGGCAACTGTACTGCTTTTTGGCTAGGACAGAGTTAATTTACTTCAAAACAGCTGTTTTGGTGTCTATGTTTTGGATTTGTAACCAAAACCGTGTTGATAATACACCCTTGCTTTAGCTAATGCTGAGCAGTGCTTGCACAGCCTGAAGGCCTTTTCTGTTCCTCAAACTGCCCCCCCAGCCAGTATGCTGGGGTACACAACAAGTGGGGAGGGGACACAGCCAGGACAGCTGACGCCAACTCACCTAAGGGATATCCATGCCATAGGACGTTGTGGTCAGCAATAGAAGCTGGGGGAAATGAGAACCAGGGGGTTCAACTCACTTTCCACCACCACCCCCTTCATCCTTTCAGCTCTCTTCCCCAACCCACTGTGGGGACAGTGGCTGTACAGTGCTTCACTTCCTACCACCATTAACCCACAACAGCAACCTTTTCCTTTTCAGAGTGTTCCGGGAAGTCCATTTTGACCTGGTAAATTTGAGGTGAATAGCATATAGTTCCTGGTCCTGGCATCGCCCATAAAACTTGCATGTAATCTACAAGTAGCAGAAGCACAAGAGGAATGTACTTGTCACTGTTTCTGGTGCAGATGCCAACTTTCCCCATATTCAGCCTGCTCGACCATGGCAGTGCCAAGGTGGTTGGTGTCTGGGGCAAAAGAATGCCTCAACTCAAGGGCTGAGGGCGATGTCATCTACACATACAGACTTTTCTTATAAAAATCAACATCCACAACTCTCTCATAAATTAATGAGAATTTAGGTACTTATCTTTAAACATCTCAGTATAAAGCCAAAAGCCAACATAGCTCAAATACCACTTTTCAAATAAGTATCTGACTCACCAAAGGTATTTTGGCATCTTTTTACCACTTGTGAGCAACTATCACTATCTGAGTACCAGAACATAAAACATGTAGCAGTAGGGGTTTTTCTGATGCACGCAAGTATCCATTACAGAGAAGGAGACAAATCCACTTGTAAATATGGACAACACTTAAACTCACGGGGTCACTAAAAGACACCCTTTAACCTCAGCAAGCTTTGAATCGGGTTCTAAGCCAGAACACTGAATAAAGCAAACTGTTAACAAGAAAGCTAAAAGCACAGCACTCTCATTTGTTACCATACCAAATATCACACCAAAAGCCTATCTCAGATGAACCAAATGTTCAGAGTACATCCCAGATGCCAAGTATCAGTAAACCAAGACCGAGGAATTCAAAACACATTCTAGAAATAAGAGCAAGAAATTAATTCAATGGGTTCTCAAGATACAAAAAGAAGAAAAGCTCTTCTCCCACAAATTAAACAAGAAGCCCTTAGAGAGAGGTGGATATGAGATTAAAAAAAACAACTAATACTGTTGATACTTTGTTGATACTTCAATATGAAGTATCTATGCAACAAGAAGTAAACAATTAAGTCTATCTTATATCAGAAAGCAACAGGGTAAAAATGTACATCACCATAATGGCACAAAGCAGCATTGGCACTTCAGCTCTTGCAGCAAAATTAACCCCAAAATAAAATTCTAGCAGGACAAAGAGGTAAAACCATGGTTAATGTCATCTCCATTTTGCCATGGAAAAAAAAATAAATAAAAAAATATATATCTGAGATGACTGTTGGTGTTTGCCACAAGACATTTGTTGAATGAGAACTGGCAGTGCTGAATCTTTGCTTCTATTACATCTACCTGCATTATACAGGGAGACATGACAGTCTCTGGCCCAGGATCTGAAGCACATGCATCTTTGTAACTGGCAATAACAGGCACGACCTGAAGGAAAGTAAGCTTATAGCTGAGAAATAGCCCGTCTTCACAAAGTATATGCAGCCTTCCTCTTTTCTGTCTCAATGCTGCTCTCAACCCCAGAGTCACTTTGCCTAGTACAGTAAGACAGGTGCAACCACAAGAAGAATCAGGCTTCTGACTCCAACTCCTTTCTGCACTGCTACAAAAATAAATTTAAAAGGAAGCCAGCCACAAGCAACCTTTCTACTAAAAAGCTTCTCTCCCCCCCTCCAAAAAAATCATCTGCTGAGAAGTTAATTGCCTTACAGTGTATCTTGTCACAAGATCGTCTCATCAAGGGGTTCATGTCATCACTAAATGATTTGTGTATAATCACAAAATAATCTCATCCATATTCCAGAGCCAATTTCCTTTCTAGACTGACGGTAACTACAGGCTGAGGACCACAGAGGTTGCTTGTTAACATCCTGCCTTCACTGCCACTCTCCTACCAGAGCCCTCCTGTTAGCCTTGTCTCAGCTCTGTGGGATGGCTCTGGGCTCTCTCCGGAGCTGTCGCTCCTCCCCATTAGCTGCTGTCTCCATAAGCCCCCCAGAGGGACAATATTCATTCATTCCATGTTCCTCAGTTCTTACCGCAGGTTCGGATAACCCACATCTCCATTTTCCCATGGTATTTTTCAATAGCCCATTTTAGCCTCGGTGGTTTGAAAGCTCACATTGCACTCTCTCCATAATAACTAATTGGCCATGACTGAGGAAGTGTATGAAACATACAGTAAACATAGAACAAGCCATTATATTGGTTCTAAAATTAAGTTTTGATGGAAACTGCCAGGCAGACAGACAGAAAAGCACTCTCCAGGGACAGTACTCAGGTTTGGAGCTCGTTTCTCACAACATCTGACACGCTTGGGAGGTGAAAGCATGGCTCAGCTGAAGTCAATGAGAGTTTTCACTGCAGACTTCACGGTGGCCAGGATTTCACCCCAGGGATAGTGCTCAGCACATCCTTCAGTCGAGTTTAAGGTAAGTGGCTGGCGTGCCACAGAAAGATTCAGCTAGGGCTGAGGAAGTTCTAGTTGCATTAGTTTACATACTGCTCATTATATGGTTTCACTTTTGACATGCTGAAGCGAATGCTGCTAAAATTGCAGCTCAATTAAGTAATGCAGCTTCCGCGGATTCTTTTATTACTGACTGGTCTCAGACGTGAAAATAACTTACAGGACTGGAAATCGCAGGTTACCTTACTCCTATGCTGAGGACCAAACTGTCATCTTTCACCTTACCGCTCCTTCAATATATCATTACATTGGTAATACAGATCGCAGCAATGGTTCTTCACATCATTAATGTATTTAAACTAAAACCACAAACCATCTATGTAGAAATGGAGTCCCTCCTCAAGTCCCAGAAATATCTCACTCTCTGAAGTCTGTGACCAGACTGCCTCTGCCGTTCTCTCAGCACGTTTGCAAAGCAGCTCTCACCCCACGGCACACAACCAGAAACTCAGTTGTGTCCACGCTCAGTACTGAGCCCACTTGACCCCCTTACACGCTGCAGGACCATCCAGAGGCCTGGATAAAGCTCTCCTACACACCGGTAAGGCTGCAAATATGTCAAGTGGCTCTGCACAACACATGAAGCGACAGAGGACACTACACCGCTGCTGCAGCAGCAAGATCTGTGCCACCGCCTGACACCCCAGAGCCACGACAGCCACGCTCACAGCCTGTCCAAGCCTTGAAACCTTCCACCTCCGAGCACCCCACATGCCTCCAGCTCCCTATACCCAAGGAACAAACCTGACTGCTCCCGCAGCACCCTTTGCCATGACAGTGTTGTCAATCTACTCTGTCACCAAGTGGTGCAATGATGGGGACCATCAGGTTTTGGGTAGTAATAAGTGCAGTTAAGCCATCTCCACTTCCTTGCAGTCAACTGGAGGATTTTGACAAGACTGGACTTTGAAAGAGAATTACCTTTTGGGAATTATTGCTGATCTAAATTGTGAAAGAAAGAAACCCCAAGTACTAAAGCACTTCAGAAAACTCTGGGCTGGTTTCACAGCCTTCGGCAATCTCAGTCCTATTTGCTCAGTCGCCGTCTCCCGCCCCGCAGCACTCGGGAGGTTTCAGATCATTTGGAAAGACTCTGCACTATTTGTATATGGAGATGCAGATCTCAAGTCAGCTTCTGAATAGTTCAGAGGGGCTCTCATCTGCTCTTTGGCAAAGGTCCAATGCTTTTATAGAAGTATTTAACTAAAATTATACTACCATTTTTCAATTCAGTTCTAGTATTACCCTATGTGACTTCCTGTTCTAAACTCCAGAGTTTAGCTAACCACTTCAAACGGAAGAGTTCATTTATGTTTTGGATCTCAGTTAATCTGCCTGGCTGGAGTAAAATAATTGTTTCTATAATCTGAAAGGAAAAAACCCAAAACATTTGCTCTAGCTGGTTGATTCTCAAATTACCGCGATCACCCCTCTGTCTGTATGACCCCCCCATCATCACTCCACAAATGAAAAGAAAATAGAACCAAGTAACAGGAGAACTCCCCTGAAAAAAATCCAGAGAAACAAATATCCAGATACATTTCAAACTATGCAGGCTAAATTTTAAGAGACACCTCTTGTAAGTAAATCATCTCAATTTAAGGGTTTATTGCTTTGACATTGAAAAAAAAAACAAAAACCAACCCAAAGATAAATGTATATTGGACCAATGCAAAAAATATTTGAGAATGAGATAATACATCTATTCACACGCTTTAGGAAATGACTAAATCATTTACGGCTTGCCAGTCTTGATTTAAGATTATTTCCTCTACTGTTACCCACTCTCTCTCCGACACACCCACAGCATACAAACAAAAAGAATTCAATATGTCAATGGTAAAGTGTAACACGTTATTCCTGCCCTGTTGAAGTCACCAACCTGTCTTATCAATTCACTGGAAAGCACCACAAGTCCCCAGTTGTAAATTAGAGAAAAAAGAAAAAACACTGTTAAGCCTATATTCAGCAGCGCTTGGGCTTTGCAGCTACCAAACTCCGGCTCCAACAGGTCCCTAAAACTCAGGTGAGTGCCACAAGCTCCCACTCAAGACCCCCAGAAGCTTAATTCTACTCTTCAGTAACTGACATCAGCTTGGATAAATCAAGCTTGATATCAACCTGGATAAATCAAAGCAGATGCCTGCTCCACTCCGAGCAGAAGCTCTGGGGGACCTCTCTGCTGCAGCACAGTGCCCCAGGTACTTGTACTGCCTGTAAGGGGTTGCTGCCTTCTCAGGGGGTAAAAGGATCCAAGCCAGGCACAAGTACGGATTGTTAGCATTTGTTTTCTATAGTACTTTTTCAGCACTTCCATAAATACTCATGGCCTTCTCCCAATTCTATCAATGTAGTATACAAAAAAAAAAAATGTTTAACTGATTAGTCCAAGGTGAAAAAAAAATTATCATAATTAGGGACTGCGTTAAGACCTTTTAGTCTTCGGTCACACCCATATTACCATTCTGCTGATGCGCCAGCCATTCAATGAAAAACCTTGGCTATTAAAAAACTTCTTTAAAAAAGGAAAAAAAAAATATCTTTTCCCAAATAATACTGAATACATCCTGATCATTTCCTTGTAGCGTAACTGCGATAACTGTAATGATACAGGACTGACAGCAGCTGACATGATACACCAGCTGGAGATCTCTCTTATGCTAAAAAGTTTACCGCCTTTCTGTCAAACAAAAGGGACAATGGTAGGTGAAAATTAACTTCCAATACACAATACCACAGCTCCGAAGCAGGGTGCACCTGTAATGCACAGTTAGAGCACTCAACCCAAGTAACCATTTCTCTGACAGCTTCTGCTACAGCTTAAAGAGCAGAGAAGCAATCTGGGTCACAAAATCATATTCAAATGTTGAGAGTAAATTACCTAGCTGCTAACACTGCCACCATGCCATCTTCTCTCTCAAGAGAAAGTGTTTTACAGTAAGTAAAGCAGTGAATCTCTCTTTTAAATACAGCCCTTAACCTTCTTTAAATTTACTACGTTTTAATTGAAGTCACAGGACTTTGTTTAGAGAAGTTGAAAACCTCAGGTTGGCAGCCAGAATATCTTATTTATAAGAACTCTGAGGTCTTGGATTCCCATATTTGGATTATGTTGCTTTAATTTATTTATTTTTCCAATTAAAAAGTTCTCACTGCTCATGCATTTTTTATTCCCTAATGCTCTGTTCTATCAGGAGAAACATAAAAGAAGCAGACAACATGTTTTTTCAGTTGGAGACTACTTCCTAGCCTGCTCCAGTTTTATAATCTATTCTCTTATGCTCTTACTAACCCCCTCCATCAAACAGCTAGCAGTATCCATCAAAACCACAGGCTGTATTCATAGTAAAAGGCACTCCAGCACATATTTTCACTGGAAAACATTATTTTTTGCAGCAAAAGGCCTTTCTCCCTTTTATGCCTGCAGACAGAGTTCAAGTAAAGGAATACTGATACTGTCTAAACAAGTGAGTACCTTTGTAGCAGTATGGTTAATGAGAATTAAAACAAAATATAAAGCAAGCAGCCTTCAGGCTTACCTCCCCAGATTAATTAGACACGCTAAGTACAATTTGGAATTTATATTTCTTAAATATAAATAAATATCAATAAAAAAATGTCAATAAATACATTTTGATACAGTACCTACGACCTCTTAAATTGAAGGCTCCATGCTATTCCCTCACTCTTAACATCATCAAATACACAATTTTTCTGTGTTGTTCCTGTTGCAGGGGCAAGCACTGCAGTGGGCAGTCGGGGACCAATGGGCAACATCACAGACTCTACAGCTGAAACTAATTCCCAATAAAGTGAAGAGAAATGCCAGCTCTTGTAGGACTACAACAGCCTCCTGGGGTTGCAAATCTCCTGACAGTGCAGGTATGTACAGCAGGATCCTTTATCCTGCTCCCCTAAGGGGCCTAATTTGGGAAGATGCATGGCATGGTTTATTTCATTCTATGTTAACCCTTTAGTGGCATAGGTTATTTAAGGACCCTCTGACAATAATACAGTTGCTCTAGCTTAACCTAAACACTCACCAGAAAGCCCCTGACAACCCCCTCTTCCTTACAGTAAGTGAGCAGAGATCCTACATGTAACCAGTATTTTGAAAGAAGATTTGCTCACTACTAGTGGACTCAGCATTGGAAATGCAAGGAAACTAACAGCAGCGTGCTTAATTTCCATGTTACTTCCAGTACATGTTTCACTTATGCATCAGATGTACATTCATAATTAATATGGTCTTTTCATTTTTCTAAGCTTTCTGAACCTTACTAGAATGTTAAAAGCACGTTGGCAAGTACAGCCGATGCTCATTATGTCAGCTGACTGAGACGTATCCCTGGCTAGAGGTCACTGCCTAGGCTCAGTGCAAAGGCTCTGCAGGTCAGCCACAGAATCCACCGACATTCAACAAGTTTTCAGTCTGGACTCTGCTGTATCTTCCCTTATCAGCAGCTCCAAGCTCTAGCATCAAACTCAGCTACAATTCTTACTCCTTGTTCTCAAAAGAGCACCAAAAGGAGCAAAAAAGACGCAGCAGGAGCTGATTTCAAAAGGCCGTGTACTTGGGCAAATATACTTCCTTTGATACGTATGCCTCCCCCACCATATTACATCTCATTAGAACAGAGCCAATTATACTTTTTTAAAGATGACTCTTAAAAGCACTAAAGGCTTTTAGCAGTTCTCAAGTACTTTTCCCTAACCTATCCAGGTCTGAAAAACAAAGTCAACTTTGATTTGAATCCAAAAGACAATCAAGTACCAAATGTCAAAGCAATTTTACAAATCAGAGTAACATGGGTGATAAAGACAGGAAGAATAAAAGTAGATTCGACTATCTGTTTACAAATTAAAGGTTTCATCTCCAATGCTTTCTGATCCACTGCAGTTCTTGGAGGCCAGAAAATAGCTTTGGGTACCAACACAAATGCTGCAGCAAAATTAGGTTGTGGCTGGGTATTTTTCCCCACACAAACACTTTCAATGCACTCTCAGATCCAGGTTAACTTGAATAACACTATATTCACAAATCACTCACTCAGAATAGCCTTTCAAATGTATAACATATGACCATAGCCCTAAACAAAAGGAGTAATGTATTTATACAAATTCAAGCATATCTGTAAGGAAGCAGTGTTGCAGCCCCTTTAAAGAAATCCAGTAGGAATCCATGGGATTGATTTTATTGGTCAATTTTTTCCTTTTTGCTTTGTTTTCTTTTTTTTTTTACAGGAGAAAGAACAGTAAATGGAAAACATAGGCCTTCTTTAACTAGACAGATATACCTCTTGTTCCGATGGCACCAAATCTCAGCAGGAGGTAGGACAGGTCAATCTATTGACTGCAGCTGTATTCTCTTTCCCAGTGACTGACCTGTTCAATTAAGTCTGCATCGCTTCTCGTTAGGCATCCTGAACTCTGCTGAAAGCCAGTGACACCACACTAGCCCAAAATGGTGACATTTACATGTAAAGTCTACTGCTCTTAACACTGGATTCTGGGCATACTTTCAGCTGGAGCTCTCCTAACCCCAGCATGAAGAAGGCTTAAGATTTTCAGTAGTGCAGAGAAGTACCCCCCATCAGCTTACTTCTCATTTTCACTTCTTTTGACTTTTATTGTAGTGTCATCAAGAAATGTCAGTGCAAAGATGAACAAGGTGTTGACTTCTCTTCTGAGTGAAAAGATGTAGGGGGTTAAAGGAAACTGTAACACCAAAGTTCACAAAACTCTCTAATTAACTGAACAGAGTTACTACAGCTGAGTCAGGAAGTTAAAGACCTCCCCCGTTTCAACTTCTACTATGGCTCAAGTCATGCTTTCAAAACTATTCCCCTTGCTTTTCCACAGGAGTTGTCATAAACTACCACAAATACACAGCCAAATAGAGGCATTTAGGTGTGGATTTATGCTGGGAGCAGCCTTGAGATGTACCTCCTTAAGGGAAACTCTTAGATGGATGAGCCCTGTTTAGTCCTACCTGACAGAGACAGCTACACACATTTATCACCTCATATGACAGCACAGCTCATTCTGTAATTGTATTTATCTATTGTTGCCTGTTACTGTAAAGAAAATCAGGTCACAAGCATGACTCTGTGCAGCCCTCTTGTCCCTGGACAGACTGCTGCACCAGGCAGGCTGTTTGTGTTGTCTTCCTTTCACATTGCGTGCAATAATGCAGCCAGCAAAACAATCTGCTAAAACGTCTTCCTAAAGCACATTTGCAGTTTATTTTAGAAAAAAAAATAAAAATCATAGGAGATAATGAAGAACCTTTCCCAAAACCCAGTATGTCAATAAACAAAAAAAAAAAAGTATACTGTTGTAAGCAATGAAATAATATAACAGAAACAAATAATGGTAAGATAAATAAATCAGATGACTGAAATGAAGATGATCTTTACAAATTGTAGATTTCATGCCTCAATAAAAATAAAATTGCTTTAAGCATTTAATTGCTTTTAGGGTCCAAAAAAAAAAAGGATTCAATAACCAACCTTCCTTCAGATTAGATTTTTACTGTCAGTAGTTAATGCAGTTGCAGAAAATGGTTGTAACCTTCTTCTCAAAACAGTATCTCATAATTACTTTGGTCAAAACTTAAACTTTCTCAAATGTTCCAGTAACTGCATACTCCTTTAATACTCAAATAACTTCATTCTGCCTGCCTGTACTAAATGAAGACTTTGGAAAGAAAATCTGCTACCATCACCCTATCCATTTAAGTGCCACAAATCCAAAATGCATATGCTGATCCTCTCACCGAAAGCAAAGGATATTTTTATATTAATTTTGGTGCAAGAAGACATGAAAGAAATGGTTCATTTTCCTTATTCCTAAGGACTATTTTGAAGGTTCCAATTTCTAGTTTTTTGAGTTTCCTCATCAACCACTAAGTTAATAAAAGCTGGAGTCTTCAATATATTGTGAGATCAAGTCCCAAGGGACGAGATTCTAAGGAAGAGAGATTCTAGGTTTGCTGCTTTTTATTCCTTGAAATCCTGACAATCTGCCATCTTGCAGTCTTCACAACTTTTAAAGGAAAGAAAGTGCTATGACAGACAGAATACCCTTCAGAAAATAAAAAGCACCAGTTCTAGACATGCAAAAAGAAGCTTCCAGGTTTCTCAGAAGTTTCCAAGTGGGACAGCAGGTGGAAAAATCAGTAAAAACTGCACTGCTTGATTATGTAAAATCAAATTAAAATGCCTCTGACACATCTCTCCCTCAAGTTTTCAGGTATGCTGAGTGAAGCAGTTCACAACAGAACAGACTACACACCAATCTATCACACTTAAATGCAATCACAGTCAAGCATAACATCAGCCAGTGCCTAAACTACAGAGATGCATTTAATACTCCCCAGTCAGCAATCAACCTTTTCCACATTTGTTCATAATCACAATGAATTGTTTCATTTTAATGCTTTGTTTTCCTTTTCTTATCCCATGGCAGTTTACCATGCTTTTGAAATTCAATATTAAAAAAAAAAAAACAGAACAACCCTTTTCCAATTTTATTCCTTTGTGTAAGCAGAGAGCTTTTTTTTTTTTTTAATATAAATTACTGAACATATTTTCTTACCTGTTGCAGTCCACGTGGAGCAGAAGGTGGGATGCACTAAGTGACACGGCAATCTTATGCCACTGTCCATCTGCCAGACGGTACGGGAAGACCTCTGTTCTTGACTTCCCATTAAACCTGTAGTGATATCTGATCTCATCCCGTAGGCCACTGCTCTCCAGTTCAAAATAGCTGTATTTAAAACATGAAGAAGAATCAGTTCCATTTTTTGGTTTATTCATTGCTTCTGTCACTTTCCTCCTAATTCATAGACCTCTTTAAGCAAACACCACATGGAAGGTCACAATCTAAAGAGGTTACTCAGTGTGAATTAGCTTCTACATTTTTTTAAAAGAGATAGAGAGACAAAACTAGACATTTAGTACATTACAAAAATAGCAATACCATTTATGCGAAAATAGCTCACGTTCAAAACACTGATAGTCCAGGAAAATGAGGCCCTCTTTTTAGCCATAGAACAGGTTAAACTACATGAAAATTACCCTTATTCTTTCACCAAAATGTTTTGTATGAACGCAGGATTTGTAAGAAAAGCAAAAATAAGGATCTGTACATATCATTACCAATGTTCAAACAAAAAGCCATTAAAGTAAGAAAGCACCAGGTAATCATTAAATTTGTATTTACTATTTGCAAATTCACTTTTTTAAAAACTGTTTACTTTTAGGACTCCCCTAGACGCAATTGTGCTTAGCTCCTTTCGTAACTTTTATTCTTACAGCAGTAATTGTTCAACTTTACAAGGGAGCAAAACCCCCTGGCTGGATTAGGGGTCTCAACATCTGGCACACACAATCAAAACCTTCCGCCAGATGCCACCAGAGAAGAGTGGCAGGAGAGCTAACAAGGTACAGCTATTAACTGGCTTCATGCCGACAGGAGGAGCCAGTTCTTCCAGGGTGAATTTAGCCCTTTCAGGTGGTAGCACATTGGCAGCGTAAACAGCGAAGCCTTCTCTTGGACCTCAGATCACACAGTGTATTTACAGCGTATCAAATCAAGGTGCTCTTTTTCCTGTTAAAATGAAGCCCTGGATATAGAAAGAAGGACGTGCAGACCTCCTTTTAATAGTAGAAATACCTCCCTACCCTCATCTACCTCCACAGTGTCACGTTTTTCCCTACTGGACAATGCCAATTTAATACAGTAGTTGAAAGATGGGTGCTAGTTGGAGGGTGGGGAAGAAAAATTACAGGAATGAAATCCACTTCCAAAAAATAAATGCAACACAAGATAACGAATAGCCAGTTGCTGGTTTTCATTTTCGCATGAGCCTTTTACACTGCTTGGCTGTACACTGACCTTAACAGCCAGTGTGCACAACTTGTTACACGTCTGTGAACTTCACCAAAAATAGCTCTTACCAGTGAAGTAGAGGCTTTTTAGGTCATAAAACCTGAAAGACAGAGTTCTTTCAGAGGAACTTACTTATGAGATAAAACACTAGCTGGGAACATGGAAAAGGGCGCAACAGACTGGGAAGGGGAATGCCAAGACAATAAATCTTGACGAAAACAGAAACTCAGACCCTCCTCCATCCTGCCAATGCCTTGACATTACAATTTTCATTCAACGTATGAGCATTATCAGGTCACCCGAACCAAAGACCCCAGTGGCAAAGTAAAAACAGTCACAGGCAGATAAAGGCAAAAGCACAACTGAATGACAACCCAGCAGGCATACGTCCAAATAAAATACATGCAGCACAGAGTGCAAAAAAGAAGGAAGGCTGGTGGTGTGCAGGAACTGGCCTGCTTCATGCACTTAGAGGCACAAGGAAGGCAGAGAAACAGAATTTTCTGAATGGGAGAGCAGAATGTTGATTAACGACTACCACCACCACCCATTAAAATATCTAAATTACACTCATAGGAAATTTGGGGATGATTTTTTTTTTATTTTATTTTGATGTTCAGTAAGAGCACAGTCAATATAGAGAACATACTGGCATTTTCAAGCCAGGAAAGCACTAGGACAAGTACCGTCTGTGAAGTCATTCTTACAAAGTTAAATGCTTCATAATTGCCATCTGCTGTCAAAGCACAAAAGGAAGTCATTAAAGAAACTTTCTTTCTCTTGTGTTCAAATAAACAGCAGTGACGCAGAAAACTTCCAAAAAAATGAGGGAAAGCTATGTAAGTCTAGTATCTCTCTCACACACAAAGTATTTGTATAAATATATATTTATGTATATTTACACGGTTGATCATAAAGGCTTAAGAGCCTGAGAGCGAGACAAGCTCCTGTTGCAGGAAACACATGGCTTTCTGCAGTCATTCTTCATAACCTTTTACATCCACAGAGTTAATCGCTTACTACACAGTGTTTCGTTTGTTAATAAAAAGGCAACAGTCCAGCCCTGGAAAGGTCAGTCAGATACTGCACTTAATCACATCTCTGCTCTATTATTTGAACAGCCCAGGGAATTGCAAAGCAACGTAGTTTCTCATCTGACAAGCTTTAGTGTCAATAGTTACTTCAGGACTAAAAACACCTTGCTGCTTATGCACTGAGTTTGTTTGACTAATTTCTATAACATAGAAGTGACTAGTTAAAATTTACTGTAAAAGCCAATATTAACATAACTCCTAACGCAGTGCTAAGTGCCACAAGACTGTATAAAACACCACATTTTACCTCTTCAGTGATAAGAAAGGAGGATGACAGCAGACGGATTTTTCACCACCCTTCAACAAGTGCAAATCAGAAGCAGTGACACTGAGACAAACATCAGCAAACAACAGTCAACAAAATCCCAACAGCAGAGACTGGCTGAATTAACTCAACATATAGCTCTCTCAAGTATTTAAAAAGCACAAGGCAATGTAAACCAATGCTCTTGCACTGATTTTTTTTTTTTTTTGAAGAATTCACATCAAGATCTTGACTACACACATACTTCACCATGTTCACAGTTCAGATGCAGTTCTCTTTTCTCTACCAGAATATAATTCATGTGCAAATAGCTTTCTCAATAGCAAACATCATCTTGTCTTTCCTCCTCCCACCAGACTCTGGAGGAAAGCCTCTTCAATAGCAATGACATAAAGGCCATTCACTCCTGGAAATAAATGCACCTGCTCTGTGTTCAAGTTCTGATCTGCAAATTGTGGAACGGAAGACAAATGAGTAGAAAAACATAAGCTACAGCAAGAAATCATCAACCAGTGAGAAAATAATTAGTAAAGCCAGAAAAAATAAATGTGGTTTGTTTGGTTTTTTTTTATTATCTATCTCATCTTTGACCTGAAATGCCATCGCACAAGTTTTTATCTGCTATAAACCAACAGGTAAACAATGGGAGAAAATTAAAAGAAACTACCATGCATGAGGCAAGAAAATGAACTAATCTCTAACAGGGGTTTTGTAGGGACTTCCCAGTATTTTGCGAGGAAGAAGAAAACATAGGAACAAAGCAAGTCGGGGTTCCTGAAAGAATTGCAGCATGAATAAATCTATCATCAGCCGGCAAGTGTGGCTTTCTCATTGTTGCCATGAGATCCATGTGAAAACCCAAGGGAGGTCCTTGAGTATTACAACTACTTTTTCTGCATCACATCTGCATGAAGCCTGTGTGTCAGCTTGCCGCTATTGTTAGCCCCTGCTACCGGCCTCAAGACCTCTTCCGAGAGACAGACAGATACGAGACAGTGAGATACTTGTCAACATGTTAGCATCGAGCGATGGTTTCTTGTTTTATTTGTTACTTCTCAATGAGGATGGTTTTTTAATATATTTTTAAACAGGTGTGATCAAAAGTAACATGCATGTTGACAGATGAAATTCTTAGAACACATGTATTAAGAAAGCTCGCTGTTTATAGAACAGCAATACAATATGACCTTGGCTAAAATTTTCCCACTACTAGAATTTCCATATTTGCTAAGCATATAAGCTACTGCTGGCTTCTTTGATACAATTATAGAATTCAAATGCTTTTTATAGGTCTGTCTGCAGCCTCTCATTCAAATCCCAATGCGTAAGAAAAAACATGTTGCTAAATTGAGATTAATTTTATGCACATCAAAAAAGTCAGGATAATTTAAGAACAGGCAATGTGTGTTACAGAAGGACAATATTGTTCCACAATCAACTCAAGATGCTTTGCAATTCTTTCTGACAACTTTTGCAACCCCTATGTACCCTCACACACTGGTGTTCTTATGAGAGGATAAAGTCTGACTCAGTGATGTTTAATGCTTTCTTTTTTTCCCCTCCTTCTTTTAGTCACAACCATAATCAATATTTAACTGTGTATTTTAAAGTCATTTCACTTCCAGATCAGGAGGAAAAAGTGTCTAAAAATATATGGTAAGTTGGAAACAGCTGCTGTGGAAATAATCATCAAAAAATCGGAAAAGTCATTATCAACGTTAAATAAGAGCATGTGAGACACCTGACGCAGAAAAAGCAAAGTATTTCTATAAGGTGAGTTGGCTCAATACATCATCTGCACTAAAGAAACATATTCATCACACCTACCACAGCAATGATCTTAACCTGTGACAAATCACACCACATTCCTTTCAAAGATTTTACTGCTCTTGGGTTGGAGAAGTGACAAAGGGAGGGAGAGAGGGAGGGCTCAGACTCCAAATAACAGACACAACCTCAAGAAGAGCTCTGGGATACACATCCTTGTGAACCTCCTTAGTGTATATAGCACTTTTTGTTCTTATCTTTATGATGCTAACACCTACCACGAGACACTAAAATATCCCACAACGAAGACAGGGCACCATCCGGTAAGCACAATACTGATTAAATGCTCTGATAAGAGCTGTAAGAACTACAGCAAAACTACTTTTTTGCATTCAATTCTGCAAACTTCCTTTCTCACTTTCAAACATAAATAAACCAGAGTTATTATTCTGACTTTGCTACTTCCGTCATCCCTGATCAAGTGCCAAATGAAGCCCCACAGCCTCTTTCAAGGAGCAGCACCAGCACTTATAGCAGATGCTCTTAGAGCTACTGAACAGATGTCCCAGGGCAAGGCAGCAGGCACAGATGGCATCCCTGCGAATATGTACAAACTTGGGGTTGCCATCTAGTCAAAACACTTGTGCATCTGCTTAACATCATGTGGGAGAAGATCACACAACCACAGGAGTTCAAGGATGGAAGCATCGTTCCGCTCGCATGTGCTGCAGCAGCACTATGATCTCAGATGTCTCAACTGCTGGAAAAAAATCACCGCCATAATAAGAATCAGGCTGCCATTGAACAGGAGCTCCTGGAAAGTTCTGCCTGTTTGGTCAAGACGCAATTTCTTACGCTTCTTTTACAGCAAAGCAAATTCAAGGGAAATTCAGAGACCAGCCCATTGCATGTCATCAGCTCAAAGTTCAGGAAGCTTCTGCCGAAATTTGCCTATTTGGACATGCTTGAGCACACCGCTTTTTCATTTCACAATTCATGCCAAGCAAAATATCTGAACATTTAATGATGTTTAATGATAAAAATGGCTTCAGGCAAGACTGTGCTTTAGCATCTTTGCACAAAGATGCTAAAGCATCTCCTTGATGTATTCAGAGACAAAGAGCCAACACATCTGCATCCATTATCACACAGATTTCAGGATTTTCAGTCTACAGAGATTCTGTGATGAATCACAGATCATTACACTTTTGGCCTTTTGCTGCTTCTTACCACTGACTGAGCCTGTGTGCAGAGCGGTACACACACAGCACACTGTTGTTCTGGTGGTGCTGCCAAGTGGCTCAGCCTCGACAGCAACATAAAAGAAACTGAGATCTTGTTCTAACTCTCCCCAGTGGAAAGGAGGTCCATCCAAGAGCACGCACTGGGTACATTGTGCTGCAGATAAAGCCGGCCAGCATAAGCCCAAAACCATCGCCACTGTGAAGCCATATAGAGAAAAGCAGTGCCTCCGAAACAAGAGAGGCATCTGACTTCAAACAAAAATAAACAAGCACCTTGCAGTTGTCCCCATAACTCCGTACAAGTGCAAAACTAGAGCAAGTTACAGCTGCCAAGGCAAATATTTCAGTCACTTCCACACGCACTGATTTTATAGCCTAGTTACTCTAAAGTGACAGGGTAAGAACCCAGGCTCTGAAGCATTACACACTGTCAGACGCTGGATTTTGAAGAAACGCTCCCACACATTCAACTGTACAGATCTAGTCCTCTACTGCACATGCACACTTACAAACCATACAAAGCGGCTTTTTACAGCAAGTTTAAATATGGACAGATTGAGAGGCTGCACAGAAAACCCATACATGGCAAATCTTCACTTACTTGGCATTAAAGACTTACTACTGTGGCAGAGATTACATACTGATACCATCAAAGCTTGATGAGCAAAATAAGACTGACACCAGGTAGCACAAAAGGTGTCATGAATAGAAGGATGATCATCTGTGACAATGAAGGTATCTCGCTGAAAAATCAGATTAACTTTCTATAAAAGAAAATGCAAAAGCTAAATCCCATATGTTGCGCAGACAAAGACTATCATCACCTACTGCATTCCAAAATTATTCCTCCCATACAGGCAAATCCAAAACTTAATACTAATTTTTTTTCCAAGCTCTCAAGTAAAAGCCTGAAAGTTCAACTTCACTGTGCTGTTGGCTACCTAAAAAGGATTTCTTCAGATATCTGTATTCTTTCCTTTCAAACAAAAGGAACTAAATCCAGTCAATTAAATAACTTTATTTTTCTATTCTGACCACTCTGAGGACAATGGAAATCAGTTGTCTTGATATATCAACCAAGCTTGAAACTTTTAGCAATAAGAACCTACAGGCTGACATTTTCTAGAACAAACATTTTGTCTTTTGTTCTACAGATCTTCTGCACGGCAGCTGGGCATGCAGGCTGCACGGCATTAAGCATTTATGATGCTCAAAATATGCATTTGTGTACCTGCAACTAGGCAAAGGTCATCCAAATACAAATTTACTTTCCTCTTTGAACACAAAGAAAAAAAGTAACCCCAACATCTGCCTGCCAGCTAAAAGACAGCTTGAGTCAGAGCTGGTAGGAACCAGCTATTCATTTTCATGGCATGTGTCGTACAGATTGACCTTAAGCATTTTTTTTTTCCATTTCATGTATCTAAAAATCTATCTTCACTGGGGCTGCTACCTGCCTACTATTTGAAAAGGACCCAGTCTCTTCCCTATTCACAGAATCACAGAATGATGTGGGGTTGGAAAGGACCTCTGGAGATCATCTACTCCAACCCCCCTGCCAAAGCAGGGCCACCCAGAGCAGACACAGGAACGTGTCCAGGAGGGTTTGGAATGTCTCCAGAGAAGGAGACTCCACCACCTCCCTGGGCAGCCTCTTCCAGGGCTCTGCCACCCTCACAGCAAAGAAGTTCCTCCTCATGTTTAGGTGGAACTTCTTAGATTCAAGTTTGTGCCCGTTTCCTCTTGTCCTGTCCCTGGGCACCACTGAAAAAAGACCGGCCCCATCCTCTTGACACCCACCCATGAAGTATTTATAAGCATTGATCAGATCCCACCTCAGCCTTCTCTTCTCCAGACTAAAAAGACCCAAGTCCCTCAGCCTCTCCTCCTAAGGGAGATGTTCCAGGCCCCTCATCATCTATGTAGCCCCCTGCTGTCCCCTCTCCAGCAGTTCCCTGTCCTTCTGCAACTGGGGAGCCCAGAACTGGACACAGTACTCCAGATGGGGCCTCCCCAGGGCAGAGCAGAGGGGCAGGATGACTTCCCTCCATCTGCTGGTCACACTCTTCCTGATGCACCCCAGGATGCCATTTGCCTTCTTGGCCACAAGGGCACATTGTTGGCTCATGGTCATCCTGTTGTCCACCAGGACTCCCAGGTCTTTTTCCTCAGAGCTGCTCTCCAGCAGGTCAGCCCCCAACCTGTCCTGGTGCAGGGGGTTATTTCTCCCCAGGTGCAGCACCCTGTACTTGCCCTTGTTGAATTTCATCAGGTTCTTCTCTGCCCAACTCTCAAGCCTGCCCAGGTCTCTCTGAACAGCAGCACAGCCCTCCAGCTGTTTGTATCAACTTGCTGATGGTACATTCCATTCCTTCATCCAGGTTACTGATGAATATATTGAAGAGGACTGGACCCAATACTGTCCCCTCGGGAACACTGCTAGTTACAGACCTCCTACTAGACTGTGCCACTAATCACAACCCTCTGAGCTCTGTCTTTCAGCCACTTTTCAATCCATCTCGCTGTCCATTCATTTAAACCACACTTCCTAAGCTTATCTATGAGGATGCTGTGGGAGACTGTGTCGAAAGCCTTGCTGAAGTCAAGATAGACGACATCCACCGCCCTCCCCTCATCTATCCATCCAGTCATGCCATTGTAGAAATGCTACCTCTAAAACAAAATAAAAAAAACATCCCAATCCTTATATACATAAAGCACGAACACCTAGAAGAACCAAGACACAGAATTATAGAATTGTCTACGTTGGAAGGGACCTTTAAGATCATCTAGTCCAACCATCAACCTAACTCTGATAAAATCCATCACTAAACCATGTCACTAAGCTCTATGTCACCCGTCTTTTAAACACCTCCAGGGATGGTGCCTCAACCACTTCCCTGGGCAGCCCATTCCAATGCTTAATAACCCTTTCAGTGGAAAGATTTTTCCTAATATCCAATCTGAACTTCCCCTGGCACAACTTGAAGCCATTTCTTCTTGTCCTATCGCCTGTGACTTGGGAGAAGAGACCGCCTCCCCCCCCCAGTCTCTCTACTAAAGGTAGGTATCTGGAAGAAGTGGTCAAGTAAGGGGAGAAATTTGATTTTATTCCCTCACAGAAAGCAGAGATTGATCTCACAGTAAGGGAACGCAGTCTACTGTATCCATCCCTGAAAGAGAAGGCTCACCCTCCTGCCTGCTTATTCCTACCTCATCCTTTGCATCGGATTTAGCCATTCAGTTGCAATAAGGCACGTCAACTCAATCAACCAGCCTGACAGAAAAGTAACCTGACAAAAGAAAAGAACTATTTCTTTACCTATCACCAATCCAAAACCAAGTCACCTTCTACTCGCACTATCACTGTAAGTAGCAAGGAACGTGGTCCCCAGTTACACTTTGAAGTAGCCCTTCAAGGGCTCATCATCCAGAACCCCTGACTAAACATTAGTTTCCCCGCTGCACCAGTGGACCATTTGCAGTCCACAGAGCATTTGTATCTGAGGACTTTCTGAATGTGGGCTGTTGATTATTTAAGGCTGACCCGGGGCTCGGAGTTGGCATTAGCTCAGGGATCACTGTGAGAAGCCTGGAGCTGCCAGCATGACCAAAGAGCTCCCAGCAGAGCCATAACCAAAGCAGAGCATAGCCCTGGTCCCTCCCTCCCTCCCTCGTGCTCATCACTGCAGCAAGAACTCAGCTCAGGGGATCCCCAAATCCATAATCTCTAAATACCAGATTTTAATAAAACAAAAGAGGATAACATAGCCTTTTAAACTAACAAGGTCTACCACTGGAGTCAAACTACAGTATTTGAAAACAAATTACCCTAATTGCTGTGTCTTTACAAGGAAGGCTCTTCCCTCTGATCTTGCTCTGAAATTCAGCAGCTTCTCAATGATTTCTCATGTTATGATGAATTCCACACACTATTCCCAGCAAAAAAAAAAAAATTAAATTAAAAAAATCTCTTTATCTCTTTTCCACTCTCTCAAGGCCCAGCCACATGCCTGCTCCCTGCTGCTCTGTGGGCAGCCTCAGCCTCCACCTGCCCTGCAAGTCTTCTCCTCCTCTCTCTGCTGCCACCTGAGCTCTGGTGGCTTTCCACAGCCAGGAGTCATTAGGGCAGGCACTGTGACCCTCCTGCCTTCCAGAAGGCAGTACCTAGGGCAAGGGAAGCACTCGGGCATCATTAATAAACCACAAACCAAAACCAAAAACCAGACACATCGCCCAACCTGGTGTCCAACCAAGCAAATGATCACCTATGAAGAACTCATTGTGAACATCTAACCATCTTATTAACTAGGAGAGTTACACTCTTAATGAGCAGCCCAAATTCAGCAGACACGGTTTTCAGAAAGTTGCCTCCAGTGTAAGTTTGAGACATTTCAGTACTTTGCCTGTATCAGAGGGTCATAAAACAAGCAAACAGAGTAACTCAGCATGTTGAAGATGACTCCTGGGGGACCCACACATCCTGCTCCTGGCTGACCACAACATTTCTACACTGTCCAAATTCAGTTTGAAATAGTTTCAAACTGTCAGCCATTCTGCTCCAATTGCCAACAAAGTCCAATCAATGCGTTTCAACAGCTGGTTATCAGCAGCATGTTAATGCTTCTGAGAGACAACAATTGTCAGCCTAGTGTACATAAAACACCTGCTCTCAGCAGGGAGCAGCAAGATGGAAGGCAGCTCCTCAAGCAGTAACTCCTCTTTCAGAACATTTAAATCAGTGGAAGATGTATAGAATATAACAATTCTGCCTCACTTTCCTCTTTTGCAGACTTTAACCCCAAGCACAGAGGCAGGTGGGTCCAATTCTATTTGCATTAGCATCTCTAAAGACCTCTCAGGAAGAAGAAAAGAAGTTTTGGCAGAAGCAAAGCTCACCTGCTTGTTCCACTCTTAAAAAAAAAAAATTAAAAGGTGTAGATGGCTCACATATTTCACACCAGCTCATTCAGAAGGACAGAAGTAAGGCTGGATCTTTATATTCTCTGTACAGCTTTCCAGTTGAGCAATTCCACATATAAATATTAATGAAGATGTGACCTTTACCCTAAAAGAAAAAGGTTAATGGCTACATTTGCAGAGTTTTTCCTTCCCATTTTGAATACCGGGCATCTCGGAATCCAATGTGCACACACACATCTTGCAGAGAATAATCTAAAATACAGCATGTAGTAAATCCAATCTTTCAGCTTTACAACTAAGGTCAGAAGTCACGTGCATAGGTTTCTTTTCATTAATTAGGTTTCAGAGTTTAATTTAATTACCTTGTTACCTTTCTGTGTTCTTATTCAAACATATTATGGCCTGGCAGGCTTCCAACTGCTATTTGTGAACATACAGCTTTCTGTCCACTCCTCAACAGTCTCAGAAGCTGTTCACGGTATAACTGGGGGGAAGTATTGAACAAGATACTAGAGAGTCCCATGTCTACTTCCCTTCCCCACCCAAAACTGACTTGCGAGGAATAAAAATCTTTCACTACGAGCCTAACACATTTACCAGAATCTCCTGGAATATTTATACCAATACAGCTTGCTGTTACATAGTGAAGGGCCAAATTCTCCACTCAATAAATGATTTCACCACAGTAGTACCATTAGCTTGCAAGTTTCCAAATATCTGGCGTGGCAGGAAATTTCTGAAGTTCAGGTCCTAGACGTCAGTTATAAGCATAAAAACAAAGAAAAAAAAATAAAAAACCTCAGCAAATTTAGGGAAAAAAAAAGTTTCTTGTGCTCCCTGTGAGAAAATCTTAGAAACACTAATCTTATGACTCACTCCCTAGTTCTATCATGGTGGGATCTCCCATTTTGAAACACTCTTCAGAAAGAAGGACAACACATGGATAGAAAGTTAGTACTAATAAACACGAAGCAAACAGAGAAGACTGAGACAGGACACACACCAAGTAGCAGGGAGGAATAAGCAACTTCAGCATTTTACAAAACAGGTTTTCATCCTGCCTCTTTAGCTACTAGTGACAGTAACAAAGGCAACAAGGACTTCTTTAGGAAGGCAAGGGGCTGGGGGGAGGACAACACACACAACAACACAGAAGAGTCAGGGAGCTTGGAACATGCATGTAAGAAGACCTTGAGGAGAAGGTCAAGAAGGATATTATCCTATTTCTTATGGGTAATGGCTCCTCTGCTTACTAGGAGATTTTATTAGTTTTAGTCCTTTGCTAGGAATTTTATTAGTTTTGCATATTCTACATTACAATGCCCAATTTCTCTACTTTCCACAAAATTAAATAAATGGTTAAGAAGAATATCTTTCTTTGGAGGGCAGCTTGTTACAGAGCAAGTAAACAATATGTAACAGGTTGCTTTCAA
Organism: Calidris pygmaea; assembly: GCA_003697955.1. Classification (NCBI taxonomy): domain Eukaryota; kingdom Metazoa; phylum Chordata; class Aves; order Charadriiformes; family Scolopacidae; genus Calidris; species Calidris pygmaea. The sequence continues at coordinate 304,669 of QJSC01002699.1, read as the reverse complement.
AAAGTCAAAGGGAATTTTGCCTGATGAAAGATTAGAAAACCTGATCCAGAGTTATTACCTCCCACATCATGACAGCTTGGTAGCCAGCTGCCAGTTACGTCTAACATACTGTAAAGACTGTATTTCCTCTTACTTCCTTTCAGGTAAGTACCAGAGTCCCAGGTGATATGTACTTGTACTACTTGTCTGATTTGAGGAGGTTCAGACTGTACATTAGCAGAAAAATCATTGACACCTTCAGCCTACCACGCTTAGACATGAGTGGTGTTTCAATGGCAGCTACCTCCAAAAAAATCATCAGCAATTAAAAGGTTACTATTGAAAGTTTGGGCAGTAAATGATTTGAAAATGTTACAAGCTAGTCAGTGGGGTGACCACTCCCCAAAGGAATGCTCCTCGCTCTTTTCCAGGTGCCTTATCCATTGTTTCCAAGCACCAAAACCATTAGAAGGCATTCGATGTACACAAATGCTTTCCTTTGCCACTCACTGTAATTCATTATTTTTATAGACAACGTACAGGAAGAGTTTATGGCTAATTTTTCTTTTTTGGGGGAGGGGAAAGGGGCACAACTGTCACATCAACAAGAAGAGAAAATATTACAGCAATCAGTTGCTTTTAAATTGTGTCCCAGAGTAGTCAGGACACAGTAGTCAAGAAATCATAGCCAGCTCCTTTGTTGAGAGCCAGTATTTCAAAGAACGGGTACCTCAACATGCTTGACAGACTTCTCCAGATACCAATCTTGGCCAGTGGTGGGAAGGAACCTTCAATATACCCAGTAAGTAAACAGCACAATGCCAATACCGACACCATCTAGCTTATGTTCTCGGGCTTTTGGACCATGCGAGGCCAGAGTAGGGAAGGAGCAGGCAGACAGCTTTGGATGAAACTGTATTAAATCACTGCTGAAATAAAGATTCATTATGGGTGGGATTTAAAATATCTTGGTGGCCTTTACAAAGTGTCTTGGCGGCCTGAAGAGCCAAAGGTTTTGAGCAAAATAGCTCACAAAGATCTTCTAGGAAGAGCTGGCTAGCATAATTCTCCAATAAAGAAAATAGATGCTCCCTTCTGTATCCCCAAGTAACATGCTTGTTCATTCTCGATTACATTTTGTTATCTACAATTTAGAAAAAAAAATATGTATATTCTTCAGATTTACCACTGTATTCCAGATAACTACGTACATAGCCTGCACATACTATCAGACTGTTCAATTAGACTTAATCCATGTTAATTAAGCTTTCCATTTTCCAAGCTGTACTTTAATACATCTGGATCATGAAAATGAAGTTTTTATCATCATTAAGCTGATTCAACAAGACAAAATATTAACAAAGCTGCATTTATCATCATTGTAGTATAAATCCTGTCCATCAAATGATGATATAAACTAACAGCAACTCTCTGATTGTTGCAAAATATCCATTTAATATAATAAGACAGCAAATCTGAATTACTGACTTCAAGAAAAATTGTATTCATCTTACTTTAATACCTTTAGTTTCAGAGTTCCATGCTATTAATGGAAAATAAAATCCTGCTAAAACTTAGTAGAGAAATTAAAAATAAACCAAGCATTCTATGTATGGCAATCATCTCCACTACATACATCATGCAAAACTGTCTTTTGAACTAGTTACGCTGTTATACTGGCACAGGTAACTTAGAATATATACACGTGAGCGTGCGTGTGTGTACACATATACACACACTTTTTTGCTGCTTGGAATAAAACTTAAACCTGTGCACAACAAAAAAAGACATGGCCCATAAAGATAGGAACTCTTGTACTAACAGCTAACACAGCTTCTTTTATTCAGGTGTTGTTGACCTCCTGCTTGTTCTAAAACCTCAAACTTTTAACTTTGCTACTTCTGGTATGCCAGTAAGTTAAAAAAAAAAATAATTTCTTTAACTACAATATCTCTTACTTTGTGCATAAGGAAACAGTTCTTGGGTTTTCCATAGTCAAAAACTATACGGGTTAGGTAATAAATGCACCCTTAATACTTGTTCCTATAGGACTTAATCGTGCCGAAACATAATGATGTTTCCTACTATTCTCTTAGCATTGTCTATTTTCATAGACACATGGAAGGTTGAAAAAAGTTTGCAAAAAACCTGGATGTCACCAGAATAGAACTATGATGATTATCAAAGTCTTAGTAGGAGCAACAATTTAAAAAAGGCTACCCCTGTGTCAAGGGCCTGCACCCATTTCAGTTCACGTGCAAAGCTAGAGTGACCCGAGAAGGTTGAACAACATCCAAAAAAATGCCAAGCTGAAAGTTCTGATCACAATGTAAGGAGGGTTCTCTTCAGCAGTGCCCCAAATCTTTGCCCTCTACTCCTCATCAGTGTTAAAAAGCATTTTCTCCACTGTCATCCACTTTAAATTTCTGTCATCACAGACCCAAGGGCACTATGCTTATCAAGGTCCAAGTAGCAGCTTAAGAAACCAGAGAAAGAAACAGTGACTCTGTTTTTAGTGATATGCAATGAGTGCAGGAAAGAAGGGTAACTGCAGTAATCCGTCTGACATTCAGAACCTAACAGCAGTCAACCAATCACAGCAACACTGGCCATGCCTATTTCCATTCTTATATAGAACGACACAGACTGAAACTACCTCAGTTACCACACAGAACTCAGTTACCACAGAAGGTTCAAGCGAGACTAGCACCCAATCCTTCAACTATATGTATTCTTAAGCAGATTGCTATTAATTTGAAATACTAGAGATAACCTCAGTGCCAAGAAGGACATCAGCAGCACATTTTGTTCAATCAAGATTACTCCTGCATAGCACATCTCTCTATGAGCCTCTCCCTCTGCCTGTCAAGATACAGGACTTAAGTAGCTAAATTCCAAAGAGGCCATATCTAAAAATCCATGTGCCTTGCATTGTATAATCATCACTGCCTGTCTAGTTTGACCTCAGGTTTTGCTGAGTGCATGCATGTGTCCCTACGTGTGACAGTGTTCCTCTGTCAATGGCTCTCCTCAATGCCCTCTTTCACTTAACATGGCAAACTGATCCTGTTAACCATGGCTTTGGAGACCTACAATAGCCTGGCAAAGCTTGGAGAAATTAAAAATGACAAAAACAATCATAGAGCAAGAGAAGGAAAACAGGAGGAGCTGGAGGGAGGGATCCTTGTGTAATATAAAACAATATTCTTATCTATTGAGCCTGGAAAATGAGGACAGGAATAAAGTAAAAGAAAGAGACCAGTAATAAAGTAGAGATGACAGAAAAGTATGATTGCAGAATAAGGAAGTAGCAGAGTCCTGCCCTAAGCTATCCATGTCCGGACGTCTCTGCTGTTGCACTGGCAAAAACCATCATTGATGATTTGGTCATAATAAAGCTACCGCCTTCTCCTTCGTACACTTCCTCAACAAAATGCAAGGCTAACAGTTGTGTATCATGTACATGATTAACAAAATTAAATACTAATAAGATCTTTTTATTTTCCTAAAAGAAATGCTGCAGAATGACTGGTACTAGATTTGAAATGGGAGCAACCAAAGAACGTTCTATTGCTTGTATTAAAACAGAAAGGCAGCCTAGATACACAGGTCCTTCAAGCCCTAAGAAATTAAGAAGAAAGCATTCAAAAAGTTATTATTTGGAGACTGTTTGATGCAACGCACACTTTGAAACATCAAAACATCATTGGAATTGTGTTATGGGCCATAATACAAGGTACACTTTTTTTTTTTTTAAATTGATGTCTGCCACCATAATAGCTAATGAAAAAGAGCCCTTTTCTTCCTCCTATACTGACAACAAAAAAGAAGGGGGAAAAAAAAAGAGACACACATATGAAATAAGAATATACTGTATTTATGCCAGGAAGAAAACACACGTCACCACACGGAAGCAAAAGCAGCTTAACTGCTGAATCTCAAAAAAGAAAACGTATTATTTTAAAATGTTATAAAATACAGTGAAGCAGGAAACATGTAAGTTTAACTTTTATGAAAAAGCAAACTTCAAAGTGCATATGATAAACTAGTAAAGGAAATTGCATTACAAGGTTTGTAACTTCCAAAGTGCATTGCATCAATACTACATTGGTTTTGATCTTTCCATTTAAGTTATTTTACAGACCAGGATACATAAATAATGCATTCCTCCTGTAACAAAAAACAACTAGCAAAAAGTAGCAAATTGCAAACTAGGAAGAAAGCCTTTAACTTATATGTCAGATTGTACATCTACCCCTTCAACATATCGTCAAAATGGACCACCGAGCACTCAGTAGCTCTTATGTTGCTACTGCTACAAGAGAGAAACAATTTCCTCTTACCTGTGCTCTAACTCTCGGATGGACAGTATAACTCCAGAAGTCGATGCTTTCTGTTGCAGGGTGGCCAGAAACGTGAATTCACTTTTATTCCGGAAGAGCTGTATCAACTTCTCACTCACATGGGGCGCTGCATGGATTTCTCTTTCTATATCTAAGAATTTTATTCGGGGGAAAAAGAAAAAAAAAAAAAAAAGAAAAAAAGTCTAGTAAAAATGCTAAGTCAGAAAGATTCAGATTACATTTTTCATTTTCCCATCAGTATTTTTCATTTTTGAGAGTCATCTACTGCACTCCCACCACTGCATTTGTTCCATGAAAAAAACCCAAATGCCATCTCTGACAGCATGCCCCCTTGTCACTTTGACAAGTTCACAACTGGTCAACTACTGATTTTCTGACAGAATTTTTAACGGGATGCTGAGCCATTTCTGTCTGCTGTGAGCAGATTAAGTTGCTGTAAATAAGGGGTGCTGCAGTCAGATAAATAGGCTCCTAAATTCTGAGAAATCTCAGGCACTGCCTCTCCCAACACAATTCACCAAGCTCCAATTTCAGTTTTTACCACTGCCTTTGCTACCGCCTCTCCATCGTACATCAGAGAAAACCTGTCCTTGCACTGTGTAAGGCAGAGATGTATTATTCCTAATAATGCTATAATGGCTGCGCTTCTGCCCGAGAAATAAATACAAGACACGCTTGCAATCCACCATGGTTTCAGGGATTTCTCAGTTTAAACAAGCAAAGCGTGACAGCTCATACAATATTTATTAAACTACAGTCTGACCAGGCGGATCCAGAAATATTTTAGTCTCACTAATCCTGCTGATGTCCAAGTGGCAGCACGCCTTCTCATGTTTGATCTTCTAAGATTCAAATATGCAGTCTCCCACCACATCCATTTTTACCTCATCCTTTTATTCACCATAGATCATCACTACAGAAGACGATTAACGACAAAAGGGAGAAATCGCGGCATTTCACCTTCCCACCCCTTGCCGTGTCTCTCACGCTGGGCCTTTGTCACACATTTGCAAGACCTGTGCCGCTTGCGGTTCCTGGATGTCACAACCAATTAGAAGCCCGGTGCGCATCCTTTCGAAAGGTTTACTTTGAAGCCAGAAATGCCAGCACACATTCTCAGCTGGTAGAAAACCATAAAACTCTACTGAATCCCGAGAACCTGGCCCAGCATGAATGCTGTAACACACAAAGGAGTGATGGGATTTACAATTCAGAATTTCACTGCAGGGGAAAAAAAAAAAAAAACACCAACCAAAAAACGTTGTGTCATTAAATGAGGCTTTGCAGATGGAAAGAGGAGAGACCGGCTTGAAAAACAACCTGAAACTCAGAAACACAACTACTGAGGGAATGCCATGGACTGAAACCAAACTCCAAGGAAAAAGTATTCAAGCATGTTTTGGTAATTGGGTGTCTCCATTTTTCCTGTGCAGCTTTAAAGCCCTTCCAAATGAGCCTACACATCCAGAATCCTTAATACATTCTAAAAAGCTCACCTCTGAAAAGTACAGCAAATCAGACATCAAAAATCACTTGTCATCATTTAAAAAAAGATCTTTGCCAGAGGACCAAATTCACCTGAAAAACAAATATAATGCCCACTTTACAGCACCAAACTATTTGTCTGTCCAACACCACTTTTAACATAGCAGAGGACAAAGTTTCAAAGAACACAAATAATTTCCACTGCCATCAATGGAGGAAGAAGCAATCCAGCACAGAATACCAGATTTAGTCTTTTTGTCTACAAGATTGCATTATCTGTACCAGATTTTGTCTTTTTGTCTACAAGACTGCATTATCTGTATTATTATCTTCACCTAGCAGACGTTATTACTGGTTGTAAATACTGTCTAGTTTCTTTGAAAAAAGCTGATGCAGGAGACACAAAACTATGTGTCCCATACACCAGTAAGTTCTCCAATATCTAGTTTGCCATCTACACAGGCAGACCAGCCACTGGTACTAAATTCCAAGGCACAAGTAAGACTGAAATAAAATGTTCAAGAGCTAACAGTTGAAGATAATTACTCTTGTTTTGAAGATTAAGAACCTTACTATTTTTTTTTCCCCCTCATTATAGGGTGACCCAGATCTAAAGCCACATCTTGCCATCTATCCACCAAATTTTATACAAAAATAAAGGACTCCTTGGTCAGAATCATGAATGCTTAATCAATGCACTGACTACTTAAGTTAGAAACATACTTTGAAATATTGTACTGTACTCCACCATCTCTTCACTGCCATGAATACACCAAAAACACATGCAACACCTTATATACGTTCTCTGTTGATTAGAATCAGTAAGATCCAAAGTTCTGAAATTCCAAAATCTTGGGTTCAAATAACTAGATAACCAACAGTATTTAAATACTGCCTTGCAACACTATTCTAGCGTAATTCGTACAAAGGATGTTATATAACCAGACTTTTAAAAACTAACACATTTCTAAGTATGGCATTTCTTACTTGGAGTAGGTCTACTCATTACCAGCACCTAGGAACAAACCCTACCACTAGAAAACCAGAAAAACATAGTTGCAGATGCAAAAATGTCTACAGAAATGCTGTTCTTCTTCACTCAACCTCAGTAACTGCAAGAAGGGGAGTTTCCCAGCAATTCAGTGGCAAGATGGCAAATGCCACCTGAGAAAGCCTGCGAATGGACTCGTAAGCTGAGGGACCCACCAAGCGTCCAGGGGGCACGCAAGCGGGCACTACAGAGACAATAAACCTGTTGGGGTGCTGAGCACAGCGCTGGGCTCACAACCTGGGGCCCGAACGCTGGGAAGGAGCCGCATGAGGCCTCTCTGAGGGCATGGCCCAGCATCACCCCAGCTCCCGTGCCCCGTGGGGCAGCCCCCCTGCACCCCTCTGGCAGTGCCCCTCCTCCTGCCGCGCAATCACACGCTGTAGTTTCGCTTGATTTCTGCAGAAAGTACCACACAAATGAACTGGGAGCGCGATCCATTTAGAATAAGAGCCTTCTATTTTCAGGTTGATTTTCACACTTCAAAAAACCCAGAAAAATTGAGAATGCATACACCCCCTCACCACAGGTGCCTGAAAGGGAAAATACTTTTTATGCTCTCTATAAAAATAACTGTCTACTCGTAATGAAATGTTGTATTTCCTACATAATATAGAACAATATAGCTTTATACAGTAATCTTGAGTGAAACATCACTTCATGCTTGAATGATAATGCAATCTCAGCAAAATAAATAAATAAACATAGATACAACTTTCATATGCCCTTCTATGCGATTATATTTTCTTAATTTGAAATACTGACTGTCTGGAGGGTTTTTCTAAACATACCAGAGTGTTTCTAAAATAAAGCAAGCAAAAAAAAGCAAGCATACACAGTTATTTAAAAGTACAACAGATACAAATCATCTCAGCATCAAGTAAAGGCAACTTTCTACCTTCAGCAAAACAGAGAAGCAGAACACACATCTATGTCAGAGAGAAAGAGCATATTTGTTGCTTGATTTTTATTCCTTTTTCTAAGCCACAGGCCAAAGGAAGAAGTGCCAAACACAAAGCAATGGTGCAGTTTGCCAGGCCAGCCAAACCCATTTAGCCTCTGCCATCCCCGCATTTCCCTGCCAGATGCCACCTCCCCCATCCCCAGGGTCACCACTTTGCCTTCTCCTGGCTGCTGTGTCGCACACAAGCCCGTTTGGACCCTGAGCAGCCCAGCCCTACGCCAAGCCAAAAGGAGCTACGAGAGAAACCGGCACCCAGAGCTACACTTAATGCAGGCGCTCAGTGGCCACACACAGCCAGGATCTGCAGGGGAAGACCACAGCACCCTGCTTAGCTGCAGCAAGCTCTTACATGCTCAGCCACCTTGATCAACCTGATCCACAACTGCAATTACTCACGATACTCACTTTCAGCAACTTCAAAATAAGTGTCAGATCTTCATTTTTGCATGGGTGCATTTTCATTTCATCGTAAGATCGGTCCAGGTGAATGGCAATGCTGCTCCGGGGCCAATGCAGGGCAAGCTTTACCTTGTGCATATGAAATGTACAGGTATTTCCATACACACTAACCCTACTGACAAATGGATTTAAGAAGGTGCAATAACTCAAGACTAGGATCAGTCCTTACAAAACTGATTTAGGCCCTCCAGTCACATCTTCCTGCACAGATCCACCTTCTCTAGGCATCACCAGCTCTGGCAAGTAAAAATTAAAACCTCAGGCTTTTGCCACTTGTAGCCCAGAATATATGAGAGGCGTCAAATAAGAGAAAGGGAGAAGTCAGCTTCAGCTCTATGAGAAACACTGTAAGAAAAGTATCACCACACAGAAGGAGATAAAATGAGTTAGAGAAAGAAAAGAATTGTGCTAGGAAAGCAGGCAAAGTCTTTTCCAAGATTGCTTTGATGATAGTGTCAGCAATCCATGGTACAAAGGGAAGGACCATTTGGGCTCGAATTTTAAGCAATGAAAAATGTGCATCGGGTTCTTACAAGCTGAATCCCGATGCTTCTCGAAAATCGCTATTCTTTAATAGATGCTTCCATTAGAGAAAAATACTAAAATTGAATTCTAACTCAATTCATGTTTTCTAAAGCAAAAGAGATGTTTCATCATTCACTAGCCTGCTTGAATACCTTTTCCTTTTACTTCCTTACTTGGGAAGGGAACATACTGCAGAACACATTGCTTTATTGGTACCTTCAATCATTTCAAAGCTATTTGTTTCAACCTGCTTTCAGGAGAACCTTTGCACAGTCTCTCTGGAAAAGCAAGTAAAAGTTAACCCTGCAACAACAGAGAATCTGGATTTCAGCTACGGCAATTAAAGAATCAAATATTGCAGCATATTGGCTTTTACCTTGCTATGGGCAAAAACCTATAAAACTGAAATCTCCATTAAATCAGAGAATCACATGGGGTTGGAAGGGACCTCTGGAGATCATCTACTCCAACCCCCCTGCCAAAGCAGGGCCACCCAGAGCAGGTCCCACAGGAACGTGTCCAGGAGGGTTTGGAATGTCTCCAGAGAAGGAGACTCCACCACCTCCCTGGGCAGCCTCTTCCAAGGCTCTGCCACCCTCACAGGAAAGAAGTTCCTCCTCATGTTTAGGGGGAACTTCTTACATTCAAGTTTGTGCCCATTTCCTCTTGTCCTGTCCCTGGGGACCACTGAAAAAAGACCAGCCCCATCCTCTTGACACCCACCCATGAAGTATTTATAAGCATTGATCAGATCCCCTCTCAGCCTTCTCCAGACTAAAAAGCCCCAAGTCCCTCAGCCTCTCCTCATAACGGAGATGCTCCAGGCCCCTCAACATCTAAACCAATCACAGTGCTCCATTTTAAGTCATCAGCTTTCCAAGCACTGAACCAAGAGTGGAAGGAGGATCCAAAATTAGCAACTCTCAGTGTAGAAAGTTTCTTAAAGTTGCTCAGGATGAACACACACATCACAAAACCCTTCTCCCCCACTGAAGGCAGGTGCTTCAAAGCCTCTGAGTCCAAGTGGGATCCAGTGCACAGACTCTTTTCTGCACACAAATCATCTTTCAAAGAACTGGTAAAAAAACCCACAACCACCCAAAACACTACCGGCAACAGATGCCTGCTCCTTTCTGCTCCTCTAAGAGCACACAAGTCACAAACAGATCCTAAAGTTCACAGAAGGATGCTGACACCAAACACTGGGATCTTCTCCCGAAAGAAGTCATTTCACTGCCAAGCAGGGAAACGCTTCAGGTAGTTGTCCCTCCTTGTCTAGCAAGGGCAAAATGCAGTTACCTGCAGAGAACACTGATTTTTTTTTTTTTTTTATTTTAAGCTGTGGGGAGAAAATTCACATAATTTTTTTCCTTATGTGCAACCAAAAAAAGACTTTGCCCCTGTCACAGGAGGCATGCATTTCTCTCAGAGCGCTTTGGGTGCCCAATTCAGCTCCCAGCACTAAGACTTGAGACATCCCACACTGGGCTACAGAGACCCACCAGCCAAGGAGCAGCCTACCTAGACATCACCTAAGAGCAGACTCAAATTCATCCACCACGCCTGCCACTCGCCCACGCTGCCTCCGAGCCAGGCTTTTAACCAGGGGAAGAGATATCCAAGCTTACATTTAAGGTCCTGAGCAGGCACCACGTTGCTCTCTGTGGCTCCTGCTCTGGCACAGCGGGGACCAGCACCTCCTGTCCTACCAGCCAGCAACTCGGAGAGAGGGGTGAAAACACCTCACCCTTCTCTTTAAGGCCATGCTACCAGGGAGGACTAAAAAAGGCGCTATGTTTTCTTATGAGCACGTCTCTGCTTCTAGGTATTCTCATCGGTAGGAAAAAACACCATAAACGCTTTTGCCTTGCCAGCTCCACCCGGAGTCGGTAATAAACAGTAGGAAATCGTGTTCAACGGCACAGCTTTCTAAATTACGATTATTCATTATAAATCACTTTTTACATGTTGCTTCAAACACTGTTTCTCAAGAATAAGATCCGTCTGCAGTGAAATGCTTGGTGATTTTAATATGCAAACCTCCTACAGAGATGATGTCTCATTTTAATTATTGTTTCGGTTTAATGGGTTTTCATTAAATTAGAGGATGGAGCAATTACCAGGGTGAATAGCTAATGTTACAAAGGTAAGTTCCCATGACTATACAGCAAAAGCAGTTCTGCTAGAGAAGGTGGAAAAATAGTGTAATTCAATGTAAACTCTCCTTTTACATGATGCAAAACTATGCTGGCTGTAAGTGTTCATATATTGCTGTCATTTTGATATACATACTTGTAAACTAATTTATGAGTAGGTCTCTCCTAAAAAAAAAAATTAATCTAGCATTTTAAATTATATACAGACTTCATTCCTTTCAGGAAGCTATTGCAAACCCAATCCTAAGACTCCAGAGACCACGGACAGCAGAATTTTGAGTCACTAAAGAAATCAAACAGAGACTACTTATCAAATCACAGTTTCTCACCAACCAATAATTTAGTTGATTTAGTGGCTTAACGTCGGACTCTTCACTTCTTGGAAATTGGCCCGATTCGCGAACTAGCTAGAATGACCACACTCGTGTTAATTAAGTAGTTGTCAGAGAGTCTAAGTCCTTTGTTTGCTTTATCAGCATTTCAAACTGAACCATGGAAATGGAATACTCTGGAACGGACAGAGCAGGAGATATCCCACAAGACTTGGAAACGAAGAGTAGGCGGCCGCCAACATTTCTCAATCCCCAGGCAGCAAAAGGTGCCCTCGGTGACAGAGAAAAGCAGGGAGGAAGAAAGCTGTAATAAAGTCCACATTGAGAAACTGCTCCTCATTCCCTGCATATGGGTTTCATATCTCCAGGGTCCTCCCTTGTCTTTTCCACCCAAATGGACAGAATGACCACGGAGTCATCTCTCCAGCAGCAGGAGGATGAGCAGCAGGCCTGGGCACACACATAGCACAGTGACCGACACCGTCTTCAAACCATTTGGCCAGTATGGAGCGAAATCAGAAAACTGGAGTAAAAGCCAAAAAGCTTTGCAACAAACTTCCTGCTGAGAACAGTGGTGACCGCCTTGCTGAGGTGACGTATCACCTGCAGCCACTTCAACTTGTTTCAAATATTTTAAGCAGCTCCTACGCTCAGGTTCCCCTTCTCCAGTAGGCCCTGTTGTTCCCTCAAGGGACTCATGCTGAAATCAAGACTATTTACAAACGGTTGATCCCTTAAATTAAATGCTTGATAGAAATGCTCCAGAAGTTACACCACCACTAAAAGCACGTAATCTGCTCTTGAATCGTGTGAATTAATCAAATTACATGCATTGTTAGTTAATTAGTTCAGGACTCATCGATTATAACATCTTTTCCACTGTTTATCTATATTAGATAAGGTATCACATCACTGTGACTACAAAGTTAAAGATTGCTATTTGTAAATTTGGAAAACAACAACATTGTTTTAACAGAAAGAGCACTGGCTACACTAGCAACACCATCATGTTTGCACAGAGCCAGTGGCAACGTAGGCGACCTCAGGAAAAGCAGTAATTGCTACGAATCGTTACTGATAAGCTGTCTGTTTTGCAGGCGCACTGTCCCCTTCAGGGATCTATTTTAAGAGTATATTAAATGCTAACACCACACAAAATAATGAGCCACCCAAAAATACTGCTTCTGTTTTGGCTTTACGCAAAAGCAAGCTAAGCCTTTTTTTTTTTTCCTCCCTTTCTACAGAACATTTTCAGGTATGCTCTAAGTCACAGGCACAAAAAGAAATGGAAGTGATTTGTAAAAAATTATAACATATACTGAACTTGACAAAACACGTTCTTCAGCTGCATTTGTTTAAAAGAAACTTAAGTGAAGATGATACCTGAAGGCGAGGAGCACCTAAAACCAAAAATCAGAAGCTGAGCTTCTCAAGTAACTACTAATTGTAATTTGGACATATTTCCTCCCACTATAACCCTTAGTGTGTTTGTAATCTAGAAACAAAACATAAGCTTTTTCAACAGAGCACGCAGAGAGATTGATCCATTTCTATTTTTTAACAATATGTAATAATTCTGATTTCTCATTTAGCACTGCTCTTCTTACAGCTGCTCATACTTTATGGCAATGGTATTACCAATAAATAGTAATATCAAGTACTTCTGAAGTGCTTTAGGATTCCTAAATTTAACATGAATATGACAGATATAGTCAATAAATAGCCCATAATCTGGATTATCAAAGACATTTTAAGTAGCAGCTCCCACTGAATCAGGAGAGAAGCTGAATGCCTAAATTATTTGGGCTCTGCTGAAAATCCCAGTCTATCTTCATCGAGGCCACACAGAAATCAGAATGTGCCTCCCTGGTGAAAAGCTGCATTCTTAAATGTGTAAATCAAACCACCAGTTTTAAACAGTTCATTAGCAGGAAAGTTACAGCAAAACAGAAACCTCTGCCTCAGTTTCTTCACCTGCAGAGAGAGGTTACAATGTCTAATGCTACTCTTGGCGGCTAACAGACCTGGCTACACCGACACAAAGATTTTAATTTCCAGTCCAGTAAAGCCTTTTATCACATGAATAACCCAACTAAAGGCAATGAAATTACCGGTAAAGTTCAAAGTAAGCATATGCTGAAGTGCTCTCTTGGTTCAAAAACTTCCAATGACTTGGCACTCTAAATAGTTTATTACTTTTAAAGCGTTTAGCTCATTTATCACTAAAATCTTATGGTTTTTCTTTATTCTCTACATATGATTTGTACGAGCATTAAACAAATGTGTTTCATGAACTAATTCTCCCCTCTGTTTTCTTTCCCTCAGAAAAATCACTTCCATGTTATTGCTAAAGCAAATTAAATCCTGGGTGTCCGTTTTATTTATTAACTGCATGATAATAGCATGAGGCATAATACATTTGTCAAAGCCCTTCTCTACTGAAGTATAATTTCTGCTGTCAGCCTCTTTACGTTTATATTCAATATTCTAGTTGTCTTTGTTTCTTGGAACACACATAAGCACCCATTTTTATATTCTCCCAAAATATGTATACATTCTATTTGCAAAGCGTTCCACACCCCACCCCAACAAAGACTCATAAATACAGCTAACACACTTTGTCATTCTCCACAAGTTTTATATGAATTATTTGAGAGATCTAAGAATTTTCAAAAGTATCACAATAATGACTGCTTTATCTTTTTACACCATAATTATGATTTGGAGCATTGCTTTTCTTATTTCACCCAAGCAAACCACAACTCATGAATAAAATATGACAACTTTGATAGCATCCATTGCTGTGGGTTCATCCGTAACAGCAAACGTGCTTGGGGTACTAAGTGGTCCCTTTTGCTCCATAAGCCTTTGTTTCTGAAAATAAGCTTTTATTTAAATAAAGCTGCCACATGTGTCCCCCTTTTTTGCATTTCTTGCCGTTAGCAATAACACCAGCAAAAATGTTTACTTTTTTTTTTTTTAACGACTACATTTTGAAACAATTAGGATGGCACAAAGCTAGAAAGGCAGAATATCCCATCTGAAAGCTGGTACTCACAAGACATCAAAAACATTAAAAGCACTGCCAGCATCAAAGAACAAAAGGCTAACACAGAGGACCATGACTTTTAAATGTGTGGGCAATACTATTATATAGAAGAAACTTAATTTTGTTCTGGCTTGATAATTAATTACAATGAAGTCAAGCTAAACAACTTCCACCATTTCCCTAATAAGATTACTGTACCCAACACTGCACAGGGTCCTCCTACTCCAACTTGTCAGTAGATTCCCTTAAAAGGAAGGCTTGAGATGAAGTGCAGCGCACAAGGTTTCCAAATCATCCGCATTTATCAAACTATTCTACAAATATCATGTTTTAAGGCTGTGCTGCTTCATTTTCCAAACAGCATGATGAACATCCATAGAGGCCTCCACAGAACAAGAAAAATCATGACACACACACACGTGTGCCACCCTCCTCCCACACATCTTGGCTTTGTTATTTTTCCCAGTCCCCGAGAATAGGCATTAAAATTTCAACATTGTTATGCACAATGAGCCAAAGTAGAGAGAGAACGAAGCAGAGGCAGGTCTGAATGCCATCTGTAGGTAGTCTTTCATTATAGAAGCAATGAGCATTTAACCTCCGAGATCGGTTTTATACGCTCAGAGCATCTTTGCTATCTTCCAGTTTACAAAAGATTTTTTTTTAAAAAATGAAGAGAAAACAAAAGAAGGGGGGACACAACACAGAACTAAGCTTTACAACACAAACTTGTCCACTTGTAGGAGGTACCTCCTCCCACTGATGCCAAATGGAAAACTTGCAGCTTCAGAGGGAGGAGCCACCCTTATGTGCAAAGGGAGGACAGACACCATATAATAAGCCGTGCAGCTGCAGTGATCCCATACCACATTTTCCTATTTATAGCAGAGAGGACCAATGGCAAACTCTTCCGGAACTATGTGAGAAATGTTTTCAACACAAGTACGGAGGATGGCAGGGCAGACTGTAATGAGAGATTTTTAGGAAGCCAAAACACCAGTGCCCAGCTACAGAATATATCGCTCCAAAATAGTGATTCGCAGATCCCTGTTGTCAGAACTACAGGACCAACTTTGCTTTTTTAGCAGGTATGCAACCTACATGACTCCTGATTTAGATGAATGGTTTCGTGGACATCAGCTGCCAAAAAACAATTTTTTTTGTCTGTTCCATTTAAAAAAAGTCTAATGTTCTGCATTTTATATCATTGAATAGGCCACAAAAGGCAAGGCAATCACATGATATAATGCCATAAACCAGCACAGTATGACATGTTTACTTCACACCATTTATGTGGCAAAAATGAAAAATAAGAGAAAAAATGTCCCCCTCGTGTCATTTATACACCCACACTGCAGGTGGCAAGATTAATCTAGAATTTGGCATTGAAGCAAGTTGAGGCCTGAAGTAGCATCTAATTTTTATTCTTGATGGGTAGTTCAAGACAGCAGGGTTTTTCACCACAGGAGATGGTCCATGCCTGGCTCCTGCATTAGGTCTGATTATATCTGCCTTTGTGTGCTTTTTAAAGGTACAAAATCTTAAAAAAAAAGAATGTAAAAATCATTGTATGTGTTTAAATATGTGCAATAGTCATTTCAAGTAACACTACTTTTTAGGCAAAAGATGTAGCTCTGTTTAGAAGTAATTCAATCAAGTAGGACGAGTGTAAATATTCTTATAAATGGATACTAACGTATTTCTATTAAAATGATTTAGAAACTTTGACCCTCTTGGGGTCAAAATCAACCATAATGGGCCACCTTGTTCTATTGCCTACAGCAAGAACCCAGTTTTTGAGTGTTGCTCTTCCCTCCCTCTGCATTTCAAGCTGTTTTAACTCCACAGTGCCAAGTAATGCTCTGATTCTGCTCTCTTTTACCCCAGCATCCATTCAGCAACCCAGACCGGCAGTATGGGGTGCAGGGACTTGCCCCGAACTCGGGCAGGATTCTCCACCCTGGGCTACTCGGTGCTGTGCAGGGACACACCTCAAGGCAGCACAACTCAAGTACCAACCCTGCTTCACCTCAACTTCCCAGGGCTCTGACTAGCACACAGACCTGCTCGACAAGATGCTACAGAACAACAGTCTTACTCATTTAACACTTCTTTACTAAACAAGAAGTTAATAAAACCTGATCACGTGCAGTATGATACGACTTAAAGAGTATCAGTTTGCCAAAATCCTCTGCAGGAAAACGACAATTTCTCTTCTGATTCTCTTCTAAAGATACCAGAAACTCAAAACCGTTATTTTTATCTAAAGTGATTTACTTTCATTGTAAGGACTGAGGTGCTCACACGGTGTGGAAGCATGCAACACTTACTAGCAGCATCAGAAACTAATTTCTGCATCCCCCTCTCTGCCCACTGACGAGCAGAGACCTTTTGTTTCCTTTCTGCTTATCTTCATTACAGGAATTTGTCAACAGGTTGCCAGAAGCATTGAGACTTTAGCATACTACAGAAATACTGAAGTGCTTCTCCCACTTTCCCCCTGTACTTACCACTGTGGCAATGAAGAGAGACAAGCAGCACAATCATTGTCTCCCAGGAAAGCAAAAATAACTGCCAAGGACAGAGGCAATGTGTGCTCAGAATTCTTTCCTAATCATTACAGACATGATGGGAAACCCAAAAAATGTCAAGTAACAGAAGGCAGCATGACAACAATCACGATGGGGAAAGTAAAAAAAAAAAAAAAAAGGTAGAAATTGCCCACTGTCTTTTAATATGACTAGGTTTCTATTTCAGTCTACACTCACTTTGGAGGGTAGGGGCGTTTGAAACAAGAGGATATAGAACAAGAAACTCTGCGAGGATTTATAAATTATACCTTCATATCAATATGCTGGATGAATTTTACAGGGTTCTAACACAATTCAAATATTAAACAAGAGCGAAAAGAGCCAATACTGGATGCGCATATAGGAGTATTTTTAAAAACTGCTTCTGGGAACTGACAAAATTAACAGTAGTTTATGTATCTTCAAAGCCTCAAAGCATTGTTCAATAATTATGTCTCAAGTGATCTTTAATTTCTTCCATTGAAGATGATTCATCTCACTCATCCCCTCCTATCTCATTGTATTCCATCTCCAGATCATTTCTCTGTTCTGAAAATGGTCAGTTTTGCAAACAAAAAAACACAAAAACACTCAGCCTAATGATTTCATTAGGAAAAAAATACTTTGTGTATACAAAACACATTACAACATTAGCTATATTTAAAAGACAAATATAAGTGGTAAGTTAGACAGATGTTCAGGTTAAAGTCTCACAGGTAAATCTTGCTCAGCCCTCCGGGGATGCGCATTCCAACACCATTCCTAATTGTTCTTCATTAGAGAATCACATGGGCTTTCCAGAGGGCCCCCATCTCTGTCAGTATACAAAGTAAAGAACAAAGGGCAAAACATGTTTATTTAACAAACAAGGATCTGAAGTTTTGCTATATTTTTATTGTTCAAGGCTCACCTTGAATCTAACATATTCAAATCCTACTCTGAAGACAGAGCAGACCATGACCAAATTATTTATTCCAGGACAGTATCTGAGACCTCTACAAATACTAATTAATTCTTTTCACACTGCTATTAGAGGAAAGGGTAATAGTACCTCAACTTTACAGGTGAACAACCAAAGCACAGCAAAATTAAGGTTCTAAATCACTGATAAAAACCCCCACATTATCCAAGTTGTATCCTCCAAAAACATTTGTTAAATATTAGCACAAATCACTGATACTGTACAGCACTACCAAATCTGAACTTTCAGTGCTTTTCCCCATTATGCTGCCTCTACTGCAAGCAAACCTTTACCCTGTCCTACCCACCTAGTCTAAGGCTGCAGTCCTCAGGTTTCCCATCCAGGCGCCAGC
The DNA here is from genome assembly GCA_003697955.1 of Calidris pygmaea. Taxonomy (NCBI): domain Eukaryota; kingdom Metazoa; phylum Chordata; class Aves; order Charadriiformes; family Scolopacidae; genus Calidris; species Calidris pygmaea. The sequence goes on along the minus strand of QJSC01002699.1, from coordinate 286,425 downwards.
CCCTTGCCTCTTTCTCCAGCCTGCTTCTCCCAACTGCTGCCCATGGGTCCCCTTACCACGCTCTTCATCCCTCCACCTCACTCCCTTTCAAGTCACAGTCCTTGTATCGTCCTTGTCACAGCTTCTCTGCCCAGCCATCACCCACTTCCGTCTTGGCCTCCAGCTCCTCACCACGGCTGTTTCTCTTCTCTCCCCTCTGAGTCTCAGGTTCCTTGCTCTGCCTGTCACAGAATCACACGGGGTTGGAAGGGAGCTCTGGAGATCACCTAGTCCAACCCCCTGCCAAAGCAGGGCCACCCAGAGCAGGTTGCACAGGAACATTCCAGTAGGGTTTTGAACATCTCCAGAGAAGGAGACTCCACCACCGCCCTGGGCAGCCTCTTCCAAGGCTCTGCCACCCTCAAAGTGAAGAAGTTCCTCCTCATGTTTAGGTGGAATTTCTTACACTCAAGTTTGTGCCCACTTCCCCTTGTCCTGTCCTTGGGCATAACTGAAAAAAGACTGGCCCCGTCCTCTTGACACCCACCCATGAAGTATTTATAAGCATCAGATCCCACCTCAGCCTTCTCTTCTCCAGACTAAAAAGACCCAAGTCCCTCAGCCTCTCCTCGTAAGGGAGATGCTCCAGGGCCTTTCATCATCTTTGTAGCCCTCTGCTGTCCCCTCTCCAGCAGTTCCCTGTCCTTCTGCAACTGGGGAGCCCAGAACTGGACACAGTGCTCCAGATGGGGCCTCCCCAGGGCAGAGCAGAGGGGCAGGATGACCTGTCTCCACCTGCTGGTCACACTCTTCCTGATGCCCCCCAGGATGCCATTGGCCTTCTTGGCCACAAGGGCACACTGCTCGGCCATCCTGTTGTCCACCAGGACTCCTAGGTCTTTCTCCTCAGAGGTGCTCCAGTAAGTCAGTCTCCCCACGGTTAACCTCATCTGACTGCTTCTCACCACCCACTGCCTGGCACCAGCCTCTATCGTTCCCTGGTTCTCAGGGGGACCCCTTCATCCCAACTGGATTATTGTCACTTTACATGGTCAGTCCTTGCCCCTAAATTTCCAGCTTTATTTCCCCCTCCTCTCCAACTTCCACAGAGGTCTGAGAAGAAGATATCCCAAAAAGCACTCAAGATCCCAAAAGAGATGAAGGCTTTGCTTTCCATCTGGCTGATGGACGCAAGGCCAGAAACTATCCTCACCAGAGAAGTCACACTTTCCCCCATCCTCTTGGGTGCAGCCAGCCCAGCTTGTTGGTATCTTACTTTAACTCTTAATTTTAGCAGCGCTTTACAGAGCAGCTCAGGCAAAGGCCTGAGAGCTCTGAGGGAACTCTCTGGCAACTCTCTGATGGTGGGCAGCTGCCCACAGCTCCTAAGAGCCAGGCTGGAGCTTGTGAAAGCGGGGGGACATCCCAACGGATGAGCATGGAGGGCAGGCAAGGATCCTGCTCTCTTCAAGGGAGCGGACGGGCCCTATTTCTCACCACCCCACAAACCTCCATCACAGGGGAAGACACATGCTGGCCTGGTCTCCACCATCTCCACCCAGCTGCAGATTGTGAGCCACCACCATGGGCGAGCAAAGGTGCCTGTCACTGCCTTCAGAGCCCATAAAACCTGAAAGCGGATAAGCTTCAAATAAACCATCAATTCTGCTGTCCCCTGGCGAGAGGAGAATCTCAGAAGGGAGATCGCAGTGGAGAGAGGAAGGGAAACGGTAAAAAATTAGCACCAAGGAAGCAGCAAGGCCAGAAATGTTACCTCATGACCAGGCCGAGAGGCTGACCCACACCTCAGATGTAGATACTATTTTCGCTTTACACATACAGAGGCTTTTAATTTGACGATGGCGGCATTTCCCTCACGAGGTCCCAGGAACCCCACAGCATAAAACCCCAAATTCACCGTGCCCTTGTGGAAATCGGCACAGACCTGCACAAAAAGGCATTTAGTGAGGAAAAAAAAAACCACCCACCTCACTCTACCCTTTAAAAAAAAAAAAAAAAAAAAAAACAAGTTCGTGAGTTTGAGGACATCGCCAAGTTTCCATGACGATACCCCTGTGGTGGTGGTGGTGGTGGGGGGGGGGGACACCTCTGTGAGGAGAGGACATGGCTGGTTCCAACCACCCCCCGCCTTACCTCAGGCCACGGACCNTGCCCAAGCATGTGGAGGAGCAGGGGGCTGGCAGCCTGGGGAGATCATAGAATGGTTAGAGTTAGAAGGGACCTTAAAGATCGAGTTCCGACCCCCTGCCATGGGCAGGGACACCTCCCACCAGACCAGGTTGCTCCAAGCCCCATCCAGCCTGGCCTTGAACCCCTCCAGGGATGGAGCAGCCACAGCTTCTCGGGGCAACCTGTTCCAGTGCCTCACTGTGCCCAAGGCTCTGCACCACTGCCATCCCGAAACCCCCCAGCATCCAAGATGGGGTAATTCATTACCACCAGGCATGGAAAAGGTACTAGAGCACTCTTTGACGACAACTGAAGGCAGCACAAAGATTTCAAGCCACCCATGTTGTGCCTTCCTAATTTTTCTGCTTCTGTAAGGTTTCTGCCCTGTAAAAACGATACTGCTTACACTTAGTGTTTGCTATAAACATACCAGGAGAGATGACACAGAAAGCAATGACTCTCATTGCATTATCCTGTGTAACAAGGGACCGACACCCTGAACTCTCAAATTAAAGTTTATCTCTCCTCCTCACTGCAGACCTCCCTGCTGTCCACCCCGGGAAGAGTAATTGCAAGTTTCCTCCTGAAGCCCTTATCTGCTTCCTCTCATTCAGTCCCCAGCCCTTTTCTGAGCTCTGCAGCTCCCACACCTTGCTCGTTACGCTGGCATAACTGAGCTTTAACACTTTAAGTGGATTAAAACCTCGGCCATCGCTCAACAGGTCACTGAAAATGGGGTGAGAAGACATTCACACACTGAGGGGCGAAGCCAGCAGCCTACTCACCCAGCCTTGGAATTTACTGAGGGCATAACAAGTGTATCCTGAAGACTCTGCTAGCAGAAGCATGGCTAACGTTCCTGAGATAAAGGGTATGTGCCCACTCTTGACAACAATATCAACCCTCTTAGACTCTGTACTGCAGAAGCTGACTTTTAAGACCTGGACTCCTAGAGCGGGGATCTGGAAATACCTCTACTCTCTAAACAAGGAATTAGCAAGCCAAGGAGGAAGGTGTCTGAAAAATAAAATAAAAATCAGGATCCATAACACACCGAGAGGAAAAACCAACAGAGAGGGATGTACTGCATCAGGAAGCTCAAGCAAGTCTGGTGGGAGCCACCTCTACACCCTTGGACTGCAGCTTTGCTCTCTCTCTTGGCCTGAAGCAGCATGGCCCTTTTGTTTCAGGAACTCAACAAGATTCACTCTTTTCTCACAAAAACATTGCCTTTCTCTGTGCTTTAAGATACTTGTTATTCTTTCACCTCTCCTGTTGGAGCCCTGACTGTACAGAAAAGAACTCTGCAGTCACCGGTACAAAGTGGGAAGAAGGAGCATGACCGAACTCTGTGCTGCAGGAGCCACAGGCAAGGTGTTTCTCTTCAAAATCCATTGGGTGTGTAATACAACTAAAGAAACAGTCAAGGAAGAAAGGTCTACAATAGCTAGACTTTTAACAGTACTTGGTGATCTAAGTTACTGAGTGCTATACGTAGCATACATAGTAAAAAGACCGTTCCTAATTTAAAGACTAAATTGAAAAATTGCTAGGAAAGGAAACAGGAATGCTTTAACAAACTTCTTGGAGCAACTGCTGTATAAGTAAAGGCCTTAAGCCTCTGTTAGTGGAAAAGAGACGTTGAGAGAAGAATCAAAAAGAAATGGGCATAGCTGACAGGTTGTAAAAGGAACAAAGTTTTACTTCCCCAACAAGAACTGAGCACAGAACAAAAGTCAGACTCGTCAAGGTAATCACATAACATAACAGCTAGGCTACAAATTGGGCTCAGTCTACCTAGAAACAGAATGACCAGCTAAGCACCTCATCTTGCCTTATTTCTAATGAGAGCCTTTCTCTGCCACTGAACTCAAGATCCTGCTGAGGTTTCCACCTACAAGGTCAAAACAAGCCCTGCTTCTCTGCTATACAAAATACAGAAGAGGACTGAGCCCTGGGTCGGTGTTTCCTAATTTACTAAAATTTATACTGTAATCCTCTTCTAGAAATTTCAGTATCATTTTGTCACATTTGTAAGATGCTATTTACAGATGTCTTTCACACAATGTTTGTTAGAAGTTATTGTAATGCATTAGGTGGATGGTTAATATTTTCAACACATTTTTTGAGGCAGATTTCCCATCCACCCCCAGAACTGTTTCCTTAAATTCTTTGGAATCCCGGTTGGAGGTGAAGAGATGTAGGGTCAGACACCAGGATCCTGGGTGCCCAGTTCCCCAGAAGTACTCTAGTCAAGACTCTCCCACTCCCCCTCCTTTGTCCCTTCGTGCTAGAAAAACCCTTCTGCACACAAACCCTTTTTCCCCCCACTTTTATAAAATAAATAAAAGATAAATAACTAGAACACCATAATGTCAGTGATCTTAAGAGCTGGACTGCTTGCAGAATTGCAATTGCGAGTTAGATATCTACATTTCATCTAATTCACACTGGCAGCACTTACACTGCTTTCTGGATTCCTTCACCCACATTTCACAGAGAATGGAACTGAAAACACCCAAATAATGGAGATGATAATCAAAAATCTATCTGAAACACTCTAATGATTGAAGTCCGTGCCCAACAGGACCCCTCAGATGACTACACTTAATCCTAGGTTTCTATGCCTTTCTGAATTAGGAACAGATTTGCTTGCCCAAAGGCAAGCCACATCTCTCAACTGACACTTTGGTTCTGTCATGTTGTTCCACAATTTGCAACAGAACTGAATTTGTGTCTTTCCCTGTAAAGCTGCTTCAGACAGAAGTCATAGAATGGTCTGGGTTGGAAGGGACACAGTTCCAACTCCCCCTACCATGGGGCAGGGACACCTCCCAGTAGACTAGGCTGCCCCATCCAGCTTGGTCTTGAACACTTCCAGGGATGAGGCATCCACAACTTCTCTGGGCAACCTGTTCCAGTGTCTCACCACCCTCACAGTAAAAAATTTCTTCCTAAAATCCAATCTAAATCTTCCCTCTTTCAGTTTAAAACCCCTCGTCCTGTCACTACACTCCCTGACAAAGAGTTCCTCCCCAGCTTTCCTGAAGGCCCCCTTCAGATACTGGAAGGAGCTATAAGGTCTCCTTGGAGCCTTCTCTTCTCCAGGCTGAACAACCCCAACTCTCTCAGTCTGTCTTCACAGGAGAGGGACTCCATCCCTCTAATCATCTTCGTGGCCCTCCTCTGGATCCGTTCCAACAGGTCCATATTTTTCCTGAACTGGATGCAGCACTGGAGGTAGGGTCTCCCCAGAGTGGAGCAGAGGAGCAGAATCACCTTCCTCGCCCTGCTGGCCACACTTCTTTTGATGCAGCCCAGGACATGGTTGGCTTTCTGGGCTGCGAGCGCAGATTGCCTGCTCACGTTGAGCTTCTCATTTACCAACACCCCCAAGTCCTTCTCCTCAGGGCTGCTCTCAATCCGTTCTCCACCCAGCCTGTATTTGTGCTTGGGTTTCAGCTGTTACTACCTATATTCTTATAAAATCAGAATACTCCACTGGCTCCACTGAGGTTCTCTTGGACTGAAATTGCTAACTCTCCAGGGAAAAGAGTCCTCCTACATTTTCTCTAGGATAAATCAAATCACGACAACACTCCCCAGAAACTTTGTAACAAACAGTATGTCACTTAAGGTAAGACAGCTAACATCACTGATCAAAAATTTAATTAAAAATAATAGCTTCTCTTTCTTCTGTGCATGTCATCCCATCATCCCCCTTCTTCATTTCCTCTTGTTGCCTTTAGATGCAACTGACAATATGCCCAAAACTTATAAAGCTTTACATTGCAAAGAGTTTAATTCATAGAAAAATAATCTTGCTTCAGAAAGCAATCCATATTTTCACTACAGCAGTATACATAACTGTCTGGGTTGGGGAAAAAATTCTCATTTCTCCACCTCAAGGATGTAGGCTTCCAGGGACACACCAAGGAACACTCTTGGTATGAACAGGTCTAATAATGCCGTTTTAGAAAATACATCTTACAAGACGGAAACTGATCTACGGGGAAGCTTTGTTTAAGCTCAGAGCCCCGTTATGTTGTTGTAAGGGCACTGCCAAAGGCAGCGGGGCAAAACCGCCCCTATGAAAAAGCACACACCACAGAACATACTCACACAAACTCTTCTCATTTCCTAAACTAGGGAATCCTCGGCGGTGAAAGCGCACGAGCGAAGAGATCTTCTAACGGGACTGGGTGCTCAGCAATCAGCCTGCCAGCTGAGATCCTCCCCTGCCCAGAGCCAACACTGGAGCAGCACAGCGAGGCAGAGCATACATTAACTACTCACATAAGGTAAGAACTAATGAAGTCAAGCTTTGCTGAAATGACCGCATCTCGGAGACTGGAATGGCTGGTCCAAGAGGATACAGTAATTCTGAAACTAAGCACTAACTTCCAGTCTCTTCTCTCCCCTGGGGGTGTCACGTTGGCTAGGTTTTTTGTGGGGAAAAGTATTACTTCTAACTTAGACATAGCAGTTGCCCATACATTGCCCTGAGTTCTATATTGGTTTTACTGTATGGCAAGATAAAAATCAAAATTAAGTCTCTCCCGGTTCCAGGCAAAGGCCCTGGCACACAGCCAGACTGTGGTTGTAAAGTAAGTCACCTCTGTTAGCAAAAGGGAATTCATACAGCTGCCGACATACTGCTGACATTTAACAAATAACAGATAAGAGCAAGGAGAGAAGCAGCCAACAGAGCGGCCTCGGACTTCCATCCCGTCTGACAGCAGCAGCGAAAGACCCCTCGCAGACCTCTCTCAGGATGGAGTAATACGCCAAAGGTCTTCCTTCAGTCTTCTCCCAGCTCAAGGGCTGATGAGCTTAACTGAAGAGAATAATTTTCCCCAAGCTGTCTTGCGAGGAAATTTATACTAGAGGCAATATCCAAGCACAGGGCTGTTCCTGTGTGCATTAGCAAGAAGAACTTCTGTTGTGGAAAATAAAAAAAAATTAAAAAAAAAAAAAAAGCTTTATTTACCTAACTACATACTCTGAATTGTTTTTTCACTTCGCACAGTGAATTTTTGTTCATGGCTTCCCATGAACATCTATCTTCCAATTTATGTGCCCATGTGAATTTTAAAAGCTCTCCCTTTTTTACACCGATCTTCTTTAAATTTGTAAACTACAGGTGGGGTCCTCCAAAGCAAAAACAACTGACTATCCCTAACATCTTCACCATTAGCCTTTTAAAGCTACTTTCATTATGAATGGTTTCAGTTGGTGTCCTGAAAAACACATCTCGGTCTTCTTCCCTGCAGCTCTGACCACCAGTCTGTGAAAACTCCCCACGACAGTTGGTCAGCGTGGCTGTGATTAGCTACACGGAATAGCAATTGGAAATACTCAAATATTTTAAGTCAGCCTGGCCATTGCAGGCCTTAGAGAAACGACTGTAGTTTAATACTGTTTGTCAGTAATATACAAACCTGGAGTCAGGGCTATCAGAAGAAAAACATTATTCTGGGAATCTGTGAAAATTATGCTACTCATTGTGTCATAAAAGGTTAGAAATATGACTAACAATCCTGAGGAGGTCTCCAGAAGTCCCTCCGTTCTGGCTCCTAAACTGGCCTTGGCCAGGTAACCTAAGGATTAAGACGACAGACCTTCTTTTATTTCTCACCACCAAGTCAGTTAGCACTGCAGATCCAGAACTAAAGCTAAATGAGGTCGTAGCTGTTTGCCTCTAAAAATATCTACAGACAACAGGTATCAAAACAACACTAATGTGCACACTTCAGCACGGAGTACAGCACAGTAAAGAAAAAACAAACATAAGATGTCTCCTACCTTAAATATGTTCCTAACTGTGCTTTAATGTGCATGTTAATGTCAATTCATGTTAATGTCATTCTCGTGTAACTGGCATCTTGTAGCAACTCAGTGCTTCCACCTCATGGGACATTGTCTCTTAATCTGGACATTACTGCAGTCCCTGGTAAAATTTGTTAATTCATCCAGAATTTCGTTGACTAAAAATACTAAAAAACAACCTCAACACCATTTTAAAACACTTCACCTTAGAATACTGAAAGAAAAAAAAAAAAAAAAATCACAATTCAAAGCGACCTGTTACTCAGCTTGGACAGTTAAATGCAACATTGCTTAATTTTCTCACTTTAACACTTTTCACAAAGCTGATGAAAGCCTTGCTATACATTACTAATCAGTATAAACACATTAAATGCTTTCTCATGGCTACATAGCTTCGGCTCGGTGTGTCTCTGCGTGCGTACAGACACAGAGAAAGTACACAAGAACACAACCGATCCCTGCCTTCGAACCACTTTGACCAATTTAGTTAGAAATGAAATATTGGGGAGTGTTGAAAACCTACACAAAGATACTTCCCTAAAGATCTCTAAATCTCAACTACATGACAGTAGACTACCAAAAAAAAAAAAAAAGCCGTATGTATCTCAGGAAAGTAACACGGACTATTTCCAAAAAATAAAAATAAAAAAAAGTGAGAGTTAAGCAAGACCACCACTGCAGGGAATCTGTTAGGCATCAAAGCTCTTATGAGCTCACACAGGCAGAAATGAGATAAGAGAATTGAGGATGCTTGTCTTACCTTGGAATAAAAATGCTTTGCTGGCATTGTGTAGTCCTGACACTTGTGTTACCCCAAGGGTTGTATTCACAAGATCCAGTTCTGTGAGGACATCAATTTGTAAGTCAGGATCCATTCCAAATCCTACAGCTGTTGAAGGCATAGGGAAAGAAAGAGAGAGAGAGAGAGAGTTAAATCAATTTTTATTTCAAATCAGATAATAAAAAAAAGAATGGAGAAGAATATCTAATGCAGACATTTCTAGTACCTTCACACTCACACACGCTGTATACAGTAATTACTTATAAGACAGAAACTCCACTGCAGGAAAGAGACGATATACTTTTCCAGTTCTTTCAATTAAACTATTTCCTTTCCGCAGATTTTAATACACACAAGTGAAAAGATCCTAAAATAGATACATTAATCCAGTATCTTCATAAGGCTAAAGAGTAATAAATAAATAAAAGCATAACCTCCTATACAAAAAGATGAAAGAGATTTGCAGCATTCGTCTATTGGCTACATGATTTCCAAGGAGACGCAGGAACTGAAAATTCCTCTCACATTCCATACCCAGCCGCCACTCGCAGATCAGGCCCCACAGCTCGCAGCCTAAACCTAATCTATTTTCCCAACTGGACAGAACTCCATTAAACACATCTCCTTTTTCTAGGGATGGGAAGAGACCAGCCTGACCACAGTGTCTCTCTCAACAGCAGGTGCAGCCTGAGATCCGTGCCTGAGAAATAGGTGAACTATATCGTGTGGGATCCAAGCACTTTCTTAATGAAAAGTTTTCACCAACAGAATGAGTAAAATGGGAACATGCTCCAAGAATGACATTCTGGCGTTCCTGAAGTCAATGGCAAAAGTCCAACTGACTTCCGTGGAGCAAGGACGTTACCTGTAAAGCGCACCCCGATTGATTTTCACTGAGCAAACTTCACGTTCGGGTCTAAATTGATTCACTTGTTATTCCAGGACCATGCTTCTGAACCAGTTAAGCAGCGAATATTCTAGTTTGATTCTTTGAAAGGCTCTAAAAAATAACTGAGGTGTACAGAGCGAACAAGAAGTTACGTATTCTACTCATAAATCATCTGTACCACAGCACTTTCTCCTTTCCTTCATTCAAGAATTAAAATTTGTTGGAATAACATGTCATGCTAATGCAGAGGACACTACTGCACAAGGGGCAGAGTAGTAAAAAATATTGAAAAGAGCTTTAGGAGGCCTCTAGCAACCTTAGTCTACAAGGAAAATGAAGATCTAGAGGCACTGGCAGAACTGAAGCTCCAAGAATGCCGACGTATCCAAGTGAAATCACAGACAGTGCTTTCAGAGGAATGTGTAGAATTAAAATTAAAATTAGAGAATACAAACCCAGATAAAATTCTCCAAGGGTGAAATTCCCAGATAATCAGCAATTTTATCTTCATCATGATGCCATCTTTGACTTCACCCACCCTAGACACGCAGGCACTGAAAGACCACAACTGACACTGCGCACGCTGACAAACCAACCGATCTACAGGAGAGAATGTATCTACCCATCGGTTCCCAACATACAGCACCTCTTCAGTCCTAGGGCTGTAACCTACCAACTCCAAAAATAAACATATATAAATACAGGGAGCAGCCTTTCTAGGCAAAACCACACAAAAGCAAAGATTGTTTTAGAAGAAAAACAGGAGGATTTATTATTTCTTTTGCGGTTTTCATTCAGAAGCAAAGCAGCACACTGTAAATCACACGAACTTATCTCTCAGGAAAGACAGTGTCTGCCTGTCCCTGCCAAAACCGGAGTATGCCGTTCCTCATTTGAAAGGGCTTACATCTACTCAGACCAACAAAAACCTACTAATATTAAGGGAGGTGGAGAAGGGACTAAAACTCACACAGAGGGAAGGACAAACTACGTCCAGTAAGGCAAATCTTGACCCCGCTAAAGTCAGTGAAAGCTCTGCCACAGACATCAACAGAGCGAGGAGAGAAACCACATCCAGCAAGTACAGGCACTCCCATAAATCACAGTAGCTCCGCTGCTCTATTAAAGCTGTTTATTCCAGCCTGAATACCCGAGGCTCAACAAGTATAGATCACTGTAGCTCCACAGGCTTCGATTTATGCCAGTGAAGGATCATGTGTGACAACTTCAGCGTGCCCCCTTCCAGCTTTTAAAACGCTTTCAAAACCAGAGACTATTTCTAATGTCACAGCAACTATTTAGCAAGAGCCTACACTGCTTTAAATACCTAGTCATTTTCCTGTGCCGGCTCTTCAAGCTGCAGTAGGCCTAGTTAATAATTAATAAACAACAAATCAGCAGGTTCAGTATGACAACCAAGTCTCCTTTTCCCCTGTGGTCTCCTACAGTCTATCAGAAAAATACCACAGGCATATCAAATGCATTTGCATCTAGTATTTTATGCTGCCTCTCTTCAGTGGAACAAGCAGCTGGAAATACCGTTTCTTTCGGAAGTAAAAATTAACCGTCGACTCATCCGCTCTCCCTGGAGAGCTGTGCAAAGCGTGGGCTCGATCCTGACCGATGCTGCTTTCAATTCCCATTTCAAGTAATTGGGCCATTCCCCTTAAACCAGTGGCTTACACAAGCAAAACTCCAAATGATTCAGCCAGGTGGGCGGGAGTAGAAATCGTCTCAGGACTTGGTGGATTCGGCCCAACGTGAACTGAAGGCACCACAGTAGATTAGAGGATTAAGCCATATAATTATGAGTGATGTCACTAGGAAATCCCTAAAAGAAATTAATTCTGCCTTACAGCTCCGACAGCCTGTATTCCCTGCCTGTGCCCTTATCACCTACACCCAAGCGCCAGCAATGGTGCCACGCTCCACCCAGCTCACGTCCAGCCGTGCAACGCCTGCAGCCCCTTTCTCATTTCCTTGACACGCGTGACATGCTATTTAGGGACGGTAACACGCTTCGGGGTAAAAGCACACGGCACACAACCCACTCGTTTCCACGTGCAACCATTCCGAGGGTTTCGGGGAGAAAAGAGGCGTTTTCGCCCTCTCCCCTCGCAGCTCCGGCGGCAATTGTTGCGCACAAAGAACTTTGCGAGCGGCTTCGCGCCCCCGCGGAGCGGAGTTTGGGGTCCTGCTCACCCCTTCCACAGGTCTGGGTCGCACTGCCAGGGTGGGAACGCCGCTGCCAGGAGGAGAGGCACTATTTTCCTTCAACTATTTTTATGTCAGGCCTCTCAAGATCTCTAGATCTCGATCAGGAAATAATTACGGTGATTTTTCATTCTAAAAGACGCATTCCTCACAATCGCGCTGGGTAATTTCGTGTGTGTGTGTGTGTGTCCGTGTGTCCTCCCTCCCCGAGAGCTGCAACCGAGGGGGAGCGGTCCGCGGGGCAAGGGGAAGGAGAACAAAAGCCTCCCCGAGGCAGGAGAAGCGGCACCTCGGGGCGCGACAGCCCGGGGGGGGGGGGGAGAACCGCGCAGCGGGCGCGGCGACGGGCGGGAATCCCGCACCCCCGCAACGCGCCTCCCCGCCTGTACCGCGGCCGGCACCGCGCCCCGCACCCGCAAAACTTTCCCTCGCCCACCCCGCCGTGGCGGGGGGGACAAGCCGGGCTGGCACCCCGCGCCCCCCTCCGCCAGGGACGCCCGGCCCCCGCCGCCGGCACAACCGGCTCCCGCTCCCCCGCTCCCGCAGCAGGGACACCCCGCAAAGTTTCCGCCGGTCTTCCCCCTCAGGGAGGGAGGCAAAGGGGTCCTCACACCACCACCCCCCCCACACACACGCAGCCCCGGCCCCCCTCACCTGCCCCGGCGGCGGCCGCACACGCCCAGAGGAGCAGGAGGAGACCCATCGGCGCGGCGCGGGCGGCGGCGCCCGCCTCCCCTCCCGCCAGCTGCTGCGGAGCCCAGCGCAGCCTCCGACGCTCGGCGGCGGCTCCGGTGCTCGGTGGTGGCGGCGGCTCCGGCTCCGCCCGCTGCCCAGGCGCGGCCCCGACGCCCCCACAGCGGGGGCTCCCCGCCCGCCCCNCGGAGGCTGGAGGAGGGGACCCGGCCCCTTCTTCTTTTTCATCCCCCGAAAAATTAAACCCCCGCGGAAGAGGGTGTCCCCGCAGCCCCGCCGGGGGCACCTCCACCATCTCCTCCTCCCTCCCTCTCGGCCTAAAAATAGTAAGAATCGACCCTAATTAACTATTTAGCCTTAGCAATAATTTATGCCTGGTATGAATAAATAAAAAGAAGTTCCGAGATATATAACTCAGAAATCCATACCCTTCCTGGGGCCGCCTGTATGTCCTTGCTTAAGTCACTGAACCGCTCGCTCTTTCACGCCTCTGAAGTGTAAAAGGGAGGAAAAGTATTTCAAAATACTCGTGACTCACCTGAGAACCTGCTCTGACGGCTGTTTTAAAAACCTCTCTTCAAATATCTCTTCCCTCCGGCCCCTAATTATTGCTCGACCCTTGGCAACAAGCAGCCCACCGCATGCATCCGTTGATATGCAACGACCCTCCCCTGCAGAACACCTGATTCCAATTTGGAGTGGAGACCATAGACCCGCAGATGAAGCTCCCATCCCACAGAACAGGAGCAAAGTAAGGTTTCCAGCTGATCTGGTTTTGCTCCCCTTCAAACCAAGCCCTTTCAGCCATAAAAGCCAGGATCCTCCTCTCTGCTGCCTGCCCTCATCACCTTGGGGTTTGGTTCTGCACCACACAGATTCCGGCCGTCTTAAAAGTAAAGCAATTAGCTGTACCTTTGGACAAAGTTTGGATGACATCAAAACAATCGTGCGCTCTTTAGGGGGCAGTTGCATTCGCACACCTTTACGTTAGCCAGAGCAAAGAGTATGACTTGGTTGCCTAATTACTTCATTAGTAAGAGCTCTGAGAACAGCTGTTCCTGGCTGCAAGCGAGGTAATGCTCTCCAGGAAATCTCTGGGGTGGTCATTCCAAAAGCATCTCGGTAATTTCTCTCCAAGTGTGTCAAAACAGCTTTTATGCAAATATAACTTTGTGTCTTCCTAGTTTTATTTAGGGTGCCATGCTATTAGCACCATTCTTAAACCCATGGGGGATGGGGAGAAGTACACACGCGGTGTGTACACATGGATATATAGTCATAGCAACCAGAAGAAGAGGCAATGGCACATCAAGCAGGTGAAGACATATCTTCTTCTCCTCATCCTGATAAAATAACTATTCTGCATAGTATTTACTCTCCGATTTAAGAGGAGATTTCTTTCTGTGAAACAGGTCTGCACGTCCAATTCACGTTAGCTTAGCTGCATTCGTGCTTGTCTGGTAGTAAAACCAGGGTCTATCTACACACAAAATTGGAAGTAATTCAACACGAGTTTTCCATTTTCCGCTTGGTGCGGAGTCTTTAGTGGCTATCCAATTTATACTGGTCATAGGTAGATTCTTAAATAGACCTGTTATTAGCTTAACCTAAATCTAGATTAAATGCTATTTTAAAAAATTACTGGGGTACATACAAGCTTTAAAGCACATCTTCAAACACACCTTGAAGAATCCCATGGACAAAGAATATCCTCCTCATTCCTGACTTGTTCTGTTGATCGGGAACATTGCAAGAGCCCACAGGTCCTGCAAAAAATAACACGAGTGACCTGGTAGGAAGCGCTCGGAGCAGAGCGGGTCCCACAGAGGTGGTTCTTCCTATAGTCCTATAGTCCAGCTCAGTGCCCAAATGATAACACGTTGGGAGAACATTAATGATCCCACAAGGATTTTCAACTGTTTATATCAGAAAAGGATAGGGCAAAAGGACGGAAAACAAAAAATCCCATTCTCCCAGCCAACACTATTCTCACAGCTCCCCTAATGGCAACAAACTGTCTTCCTTTATCACCAAAAAATCTGATATTCTGATACGATCTTATCTGAAAGGCATGACATGCAGATAAGAATTTAAACTGTGTTCCTGAACGTTCCTAGCCATTAAAAAAAATTTAAAAAAATAAAAGTCTGATGGCACTTTTGCCAGAGTAAAGCATTAGTCCTGGCAAGCGAGCTGGATTTCAGCTCAGCTAACATTCCCGTGAAAGATTGCTCTTGCACTCTCAGTTGGACATTGAATGCTTCTTGATTTTTGACCTAAATTATTGTGATGGTGCTAACTGTGTGGCGTTAAACTGTTAAGTCCTGTCAGCCACGGAGCTTGTGGCATTTTGTAGTTTGATGAAGTATTTTTGACTAGGCTCAGTGGCTCTTGCAGCAGTTGTAAGGTTGTCTGCGTGCCTTGGATAAAAGGCAATTAAAAGTGCTAAGTATTTGTTCAAGCGTAGCTGAATGCGTGGACTCAGGTGCCAGCTTAAAAAAAAAAAAAAAAAAAAAAAACACAACCAAAATGCTTTGTAGTTCATGGGATAGAAAATCTCCTCGATTCCCAAATAAGGCTCCCATCCCTGGAAAGCCTGGCTCCGAAGGGAGACTTACAATCCATAAGGGCAAAGTTTCCTTTGCAGCCAGCAGAGGGCAAGAATTAACAGCACTTACAGCTAAATATTAAGAAAAATAGGAAAAAGAGTAGATGTGAAGGAAGGAAGGGGGGAATACTCTGTGCCATACCTGTCCTAGCAACTGATAAATAGTTGTAAAGGACTAGATAATCAGTTCACCAGGCTGAAAGTATCCATGTCGAGGTTTATAATTACATAAATAACTGACAAATGCATCTGAACGAGGCCTTACAAAGAGAAATCATTTGTCTCCTCCTGTACTCAACCACGGAGCAACACCTACCGCTTTTTTTTGTTTGCTTAATTCCCAAGCACACAGCTTATGTCTGAATATCTCAAAAGTCCAAATCAAACTTTACAACTGATTAATCTATTAGGTTGGTATAAGATGTGCCATTCGGTCTCCATCCCGGCCATAGGAATTTCAGTACCCGAAACAGTAAAATTATTTCAAGCTAAAGGCGTCTGCTAGCACTGCAGAAGCTGTGCCTGTTTTCTAGTCGGTCAAGTAACGTCCGTTGGTTTAAAGCATGGCCTGGGTGAATCCATACACCCAAGTTAAAAGGCCATGGATTTTTATCTGTTCCCACGAGTTTAAAGATTTAAAGCAGTAGAGCCTAACCGTGACAGCAAAGGACTGTCTCTTACTCCCAAAATCAATGTGTTGTGTCATTGACTCACATTGACTGACTGGAGGTTTGACAAGTTGCATGTGCCTCAGTTTTCTCTCCTGAAAAGGAGACTAATGACACTTACCTACCTCTGAGGACTCTTAACGACGCTCACAGGTAACTTCAGACTTCTCCAAGATGAAAACTGCCTTATACGTGAAAAAAAAATTACTGTAGCCTTCCATCCTCAGGTCCTGCCATCTCCTTCATCTGCACATACACATCTCAGAGAAACGCAAGTTCACAGACAGAACAAAGTACATTTTGGCGGGAGGGGATGGACGGGATGGGACCCATGACCAGAACGGCTGAAACAGCCCTGCCACGTGGCTGTTGAGCCATCTCCAGGGCTAGGACCTTGCCTAGAATCCCTGTCACGCTCTTGGCGCCCTTCTAATATCTCTTACATCCTACCACACGTGATGCCACGTTGTGACCAGACATTATCGTACGTCAGCTATCGGATTTGGGGAAAGCCTGTCAAAAAAGCTTGCATCTTGTCCCTCAAACTGGGACACATGTGCCAGCAGTGGAACAGGCTGGGTGAGTACCCGCTCCATCGCAGGCTGCCGGGAAGGGAAGAACCCCCTTACCTGGTGTCGCAGGAATCCAGCTCTAAACAAACGGTACCACAACATCAGGAACGGGTGTCCTTTCACTTTCCTTCCCTTAGACCTCTCATTTGCATCTCCAGCAGACACGAACCTCTACTGTTTTTAACCGCTCAACAACCTTTGGGAAGATTGAATTGATAGGATAAGAAGGATTTAAGCAAATCCAGTTGGTTCTCTTCTATGCAATCAATTAATCCACAAGCTACAGAGCACTCAAATAGTTAAGAATCCCAACATTTAATTGATACTTGTTTCTGCAGCTGTGCAATATCTCTATCTCCCAAGAGGGCTGTTTCCAGCTGCTGCTCAAGGTTTCTAACAATCAAATGGATCAATTCTGCAGATACCTTAAGGCTGTGTATTAAGTAAGAATGATGTTTGTGGTGTGCATTGGATGGGGAAGGAGGCAGCGGAGAAAGAGACATTTCATTCACCAGAAAAATGCCGACGTAATTTCTGTTTAAACACTGGACATTTATTTAGAGTCTTTAGAGCCAATACATTATTGAATAATTTTAATTTATCACATCCAAATATAATAGGCAAATATATAATACAATAAATTGCATTTGTACACATAAATACAAAATTTGAGGTAGGGCCTCAAGAATAATGATTTCTTAAATTAATAACATACAGCACTATAATATGCACTACATGAGATATATATGGTGCATCCTGTGTAACATAATGTATCTTCTCCACGTATAGGTAATGAAAAAATTATAATGACCTGGTTAGGGTACAAATCTTTATCCATAGGCAGCAGTACCCCATAGAATGCCTGTAAATATATATATATATTTATATATGACATTACGCAAGTAATTAAGATTTAACCCATCAGCGATGGGTCCATAATAAAGTGCCATAGGACACAGGGCGCAAATTCTCAGCTGGTGTAAATTGTCACAGCTCCAGACAAAGCTGTAGCAATTTATACCAGCTAAGCATCTACCTTACAAGGTAATACTACATAATATAAATGACAGATAACAACATGTTTTAGTCGATCAATAGATTTCCTAACAATGGAAGATTGCTATAAGGCAAATGGTTACCTGAAGATGTATTTAAACCTTATGGGCAAATAATAATATTGCAAGCAATAAGGTCCAGCCCAGTTCTCACGTTACGTTAAACCCATCAGGAAAACCTTCCCTCTTTGGCGATAGGCTGCCCAAGGGTGACAAAGGCAGAACCCCCAAACATCCGTACCCCCGCCCCCTCACCCCCCCCACCCCAAGTCATCAACCTGAGTCCCTCAGGAATACCAAGCTCTGACCAATTTTGCAGATATTTTACATGCACACCATTTAACTACAAACTAAGAAACGAGTGTCTCTTGCAGTGTTAATAGCAAATCGGAGACGCCTTCTGGGATGCCGCTTGCCAACGCTCTGCAGCCTGCAACCCACAATCCCTACAAGTCTGTCTTTGATTGCAAGAAAAAGCAGAGCTGCAGAGTAAGAAACCAATAAGAAACCAACATCTGCCATAAATAAGCAATTGCTTTAACACAGGCAACAAGAAATCATATTATCCATACAACCGTACATATATTCAAAGAGACCAAAGGAATTCAAAATAAATCAGGTGTGGGAATTTCATGGTAAGAGCCACACAGTGTATCGGAAGCAATGATCTTCAGTGCTGAGGCACATCTAATGTGGTCAGTGGAGCAGAACCTAATCAAGACTACTTTGACCCAATTGAAACATCACAGAAAGGCAATCCAAGTCTTTTTTCAATTAAAGGTCATTTTGTTAAACCCTTCTTTTGGAAACAAAGTGCTGCCGTGTCTAGCTGAAACACAGGTTTTGAACATTGCATATTAAAAACACTAGGAAGACCCAAAGAATTTGAAGATGGCAAGCATTTGCATTAAGTATAATCTTTAATGCATACAATAATGCATCTCAGCTCATCCAGAAATGCAATTTCATTTCAAAGAAAAAATATGCAACATAAGTATTTTCACCAAATTTGAACATTTTTTACTCACAAGATAGATAGATCTGCAAGTACGTACATCACATTTTTACTAATATGGCTTTTTCCCCTCCTTTTTTTTTTTTTTTTTTTTTAAAGATCTTTACTGGTATGTAATTAGTTACTAAATTTATTTTTAGAAAATTATCAAAGTACATGCAAACTTTTCCTAGAACATGGTACATGAAGTGCATTCCCAAACTTTCAGGTTACTTCTTATTTAAAGACGACACTGCTGGTTAATTTAATCTCAACATTCAGATTTGGCCAGTGAAATACTTTTAAAAAAGCCTANAAAAAAGCCTAATATGAAAAAAAAAAAACTGCTTTTAACATACAGTGAAAACTTCATATCCTCTGTGATTTTTGTATTAATTTCTCCCTCCTCTCCAAAAGTTTTTGCAAGCCTAGTAATAGAGGTCAAAGCTGAAGACAAGTATCCGCTAGAATAAAATCACTATCATCTGTTTTCGGAGTTTCAAAGTCAAGCCTAATCCTGTGCTAATGACTTAGCAGGCACAGGAACAACATCTAAATTAAAAGCAAGCAGATTAATTACATAAATCATGGAAAGCAATTCAATTTTTCATATTCAGTTTGGTAATCCCAGCCAAAGGAAAGATAGCATAACCTTGCAGTTTTCCTTCCAATGATATCTCTTTTATACTTAAGGTAAGACAGTAACTGACATCCTTACACCGAGGTAATTTTATTGCAATTAGTTAATTCCAGTTCCAGCGCATGTCCTGAGACAGGTTATTAAGTGAAAGGATTCAGAAAACTGTTAAGCGACTTGAGTGTTTGTGGTTTGTTTTTTTTTTTAAAACAGGAACAAACCTATGGACTTATTTGGGGTTTTTTTAGGGTGTTATCATCAAATTTCTTTGATCGGACCTGAGGTTTTTATTTTGGTTCTATGATCCATTATAACCATTTCTCTCTGGATTTCGATAAATAGGACTACTTTTATGTAGTAAGGGGGATCTCTACGGCTGAATCCAAAGAAAGAAGTGGGTCTCTTCTGGGGAGTCGGGGTACATCTGTACCCCTGGTTTAAAAGTCGTCATCTTTATGGACCTTCATTACATCAAGCAGAGCGTGGCTTCTGGAACCTGCCTCTGCCAGGGAAATAAAAGCCAGGAGTAAGAACAGCAAACCGCCTTATTAAAATAGCAAGCAAAGCTGGAACCAGGGGGCACAGCTTTAAGGCAGAGAAGCTCACAGAAGGGTCCTGTCCGGCCACCGCGTGAGACGGGGACTGACAGAGCCAGCGGAGTGGAGATTCAGGGGCCAGCACAAAACGCTGCAAAATCTGCCCTTGGTGACAACCCCTGGTGATGGCGCTTCGCTTGTCCTGCATGAGGATTAAAGGTCTCCAGCAGTGCCTGGAACCGGCAACACTAATTGCCCCGTGAAAGAGGATGTTCAGCAAAATGATTAATATATTCAATATACATATATATATACACACACACACAGAGAAAATAAGTTATCAATTTGTGAAAGTGTTACGTTAAGGTTTAGGTTTTGTTTTCCTTGACAGGATGAAACAACACATCTACTGATCTACGGGCACACATGAACTGAAGATTTACCTGAGACCCTGTAATATGAAGACAGACGGACAAAAAGATCAGGGTAGAAACAGTCCCCTGAAATGAAAGAACATTTACTGGCTACTACAGTGGCGTGTGTGGGGAAGGAAAAAACAGGCTAAACTACTCTAAGCTCACTGTCTCTACACTGATTGATAAGATATTTATAGGGACAGGAAACATCACTAGTACACACTACATGAACACTGAGCACTGTTAAAAAATATCATATTTGTATGTATAGGATATAACAAGATAGTAAAGGTTACAGTTTTGCCAATTATTGAAGATATATTTTTCTCCCTCATTCTAGTGCATTTACAATAAATTGGGCTAATTTTATATTCAGATAAATAAACGTACTCTTAAAAAGCTCTATTTTGAATCTGCCCGATAGGTAACAAAACTATTTAAGTCTAATATTCCTATCATCATTTATATCTGATTTCTAAAATGTACTGATTTAGAATGCCCTATTGCTATGGAATGTTGTAATGGCCATCTACTAAATTGTCCTCTCCCCCCAACCCTCACATTTTGTTTATCTAACATTGCATCCGTGTGGATGACTGCAGTGGTTAATTGCTGGGGGTGTCCTCTTTTTTATTTAATGAAAATGTTTTAAATTAAAAAAAAAAATAAACAAAACAAAATAAAACAACCAAAACCTATGTACATTTCAGAGAGAATACTGCTTTGAAGAATTTACGTGCTATATATATAATATATAGACAAGTGGGATTCTGCTATTTCCCCGTTGGTTGAAAGAGAAGAATACATCGTCTAAGGTTATATAAAGAGGAGAATTATAAGAGAATGAACGGGGAGTCACAAAGTTGAACAGCACATCTAACTTCTAATAACTGTTGTCAGGTGGTAACTAGACTACACGTACCACTGTAAGAATATAAAGTTAGGCACAAATTATATGATGGCTTCTTGAGAAGATACTGTGAACAAAAGCAAAGAAACAAGGAAAACTATGTTCAGAGGATTGAAGTGAGTAAAACCACAGCTGCACTTAGGTTGCAGCAAGGATTTAGACACTTCCTATAAGTTAGGCATTTTTAATTGAAATGACAGATATCAAATTATCAAAAGAAATGTATGACAGCACTCTAAGCAGTGATGCCCACACACCTCAGTCTTGTGCCATTTCCAAACCACTTCTAGACTCAAATGTAGTTTAGCCCCAGTCTCAAATTAGTAGTTCTTTAAATTTTGCTTTTATTTTTCTACTTGAAAAGACCACATGGATTATTGTGTTTCTGTTCAGATCTCCCATATTGCTTCCTGGTGTGCTGTCTAAAGGGTCTCCACTTGTTTAGATAACAACTCCTCAAAGTTAGTACAATTCATACTCACAAAAGAGCGCACAGGCACAACGGGTCAAGGCTGCTCTCAGTGCAGACAAAGCGACCCCGCTTACTGTCTGAGCCTTATGCTGGGTTTATACCGAGCCTACAGGAGATCCCCTTCTTTGCTCACTTCCATCCCATCTGAGGCAGAACTTCCCTTTGGTCACACTGGTAACAAAACCCTAGTCCTAACCAGAGTGAACTGTTACATGGATGCTTGTGTGAAATGGGTCAAATTCTGCACGTGATTTCCTTAAAGAATTTTTTTCCATTGTGTTTTGTTTATTCCTACATCACCTGACAAAACCTGGTACGTCACCCCTTGCACAACAGGTTTTTGCTATTTCACTGGGTCCAGAACACATCACGGGCATCACCTACACCTGGAAGTGGTCTAGCTAGGTCTTCCCTATGGCATGCAACAGTAAGTCCTACTTTCCTAAGCAACCACTTTCAGGCGCTGCGAAAAGGAAAAGAAGAAAAGGCGAGGAAACAAAATGGAAGAAAAATATCCGAGGAGGCTGACAACGTTATTGCCACCCACGTAATAAATATTAGCATTGGGTTCCCAGTTCTATATCCTTCACTGGCAGTTTAAGTCCCAGGGAAGAGGTTCCCAGTGGATCAATCATATTCATGTAACGTTCACCGCGGTGCTTGGCCAAAAAGGGACCCCAGTCAGGCTGTGGAGAGCACACCAACTTGAGTCGCTGCAAGGTGGGGGAGAGAAAAGAGAGTCTCATTTGAAGTCACGGAGCAGAATTACAGCGCAGAAGAAATGAGGATAGGCTCATTTGAGATTATTGATGATGGAGCCCTGCAACGCTCCACTGCTCAGTGTTTGTTTTGCACAAAGTTTGCAAGATTAATAGACGATAAAGTGCCCAGATTTTAATTAGACATTCTCCCCCACACCATATGAGGGGAGCTCAGAACCACCACTACAGATTGCGCGGCTCACTTACTGAAGGACATGTGCCCAATTACTTAGCCCAATGGTCTAAGCAGTGGGTAACTGCATTAAAATAATTGGATTTCTGTTTAGCATATTTCCCACAAGTCTACAAATGACCAAAAAGAAGTACATTGCTATGAATGAAGAAAGATTTTAATTTTGAGATGACAAAATGTTTCATTTCGATCTGCAGGAAAAAAGGAAGAGGAGAATGTTAACCTGGAAAACAACAAAAATCTTCTAATCTTTCTGCTGATTTCTTTATTGAATATATAATTTGATTGGTGCATTTACAGATAAAAAGGAAAGAAAACATATTTCTGATGACTTAAGAGGGAACAATTATATGTTTATTACCTAATAAAGTGAATCAGACCTCTATATCGGTTATTTTAATCTCTGCTTAATTACCAGTTTGCAACTCTTACCTCCCAAATCAGCCATAATAATTTTATGCAGCAGACTGAGTATTCTGGAAATACTGAGCTACATCTGAAATAGCTTCAGCAAAAGCCCCCTTCAAAACAGATCCAACTTTTTGGTGTTTCTTTGGGTGCACTACTACAGGGACAGTAAGGAGAGCACCCTATTTTTGTGGCATTCTGTATATACCAGTAGTAGGCATATAAGTGAGAAGATTTGAAGCAAAACAACTTGTCTCAATAAGAGAAACTTATGAGACGATAAACAACTATGTTTAATTTCATCTCCAGTAGCAAGCAGTTGTCTCCTGACCTGTGCGCTCCAACATGCTCCACACAAGAGCTGAATGGCCCTTTAGATAAGTGCCCTTGTTGCCTGGTGCCAACTGTGTGCTTGGACGCTCTCCTGAGGGTGTCCCACCACTTAATATTAAACTCCTTTCCTCCACATGAAGCAGAAAAGCACCGTCTTTTCCCTTAGGCATGTGTAGTGTGACATATTGAGAGACCAAAAGATTATTCTCTTTTAGTACATATTCTCTCCTTTTCATTTTTGAGGCGTGTAACAGCCCCGATGGGGTTTGCAAAAGAGCTGAAAAGGGGAGGAGAGTGTCTGTTCCTTATCTCCAGGAGGGAGCAGCACAAGCAGCATGCAGTGAGGAGAGGACAGAGCTGAGAAAGCCTCAAAGGCCAAAAATGAGACCATTGAACTTCTTCAGATGACAAGGTGAATGCAACGAAGGGATGAAATGCCAACATGAGAAAGACAGCACCATACCACATCCTGCAAGGACCTGAGGATGTATTGAAAAGATGGGTAGACGTGGTGCT
The DNA here is from genome assembly GCA_003697955.1 of Calidris pygmaea. Lineage (NCBI taxonomy): Eukaryota > Metazoa > Chordata > Aves > Charadriiformes > Scolopacidae > Calidris > Calidris pygmaea. The sequence continues at coordinate 262,771 of QJSC01002699.1, read as the reverse complement.
TAAGGACATGGTGTAGCGGTGGTTTTGGCAGTGTTAGGTTAATGGTTGGATGATCTTAAAAGTCCCTTCCCACCTAGACAATTCCCTTCTATCATGCTGTGGTGGCAGCTGGGGTGGCAGGGAGGGCCAGGGTACAGAGGCAGGGAGCAGAAGGAGATCGCCATGTTTCTGGAGTGGCAGCAGGAAAGCAGCAGGAATCTGATTGGCAAAACAAACCAAAGCAGCATGTAAATAAAGTGCACCTGGAGGTGTTTTAAGCCCAGGAGGCAGAGATCATCAGCATAGTCAAGAAAAATAAAGATGAAGAAGGGGGAATAAAAGGATTGCCAGCTAAGTGTTCTAATGAGTAGCCTTCATCTGTGGAGCACGAGGTCTTATTCCTGAACTTGATGATCTTTAAGGTCCCTTCCAACTCTAACCATTCTATGATTCTATGAACTTCATCAAGTGGCACAACCTCCTGGAGCGCATCCTGGATGCCTTGGGTACCCAACCATCTCACACTCTGCAAACAGGCGACTCCTGATGGACCTTTCCTGCCAGGGAGCGCTGGGCTCGCTGCGACACGATGCACGCCAGCAGCTGATGCTTCCCATGGCTACACGCGGCTTTGGCAAAGAGGCCAACAGAGCCAGGGGAACAACTTTCTATTAGTAACACCACACCGGGGCACAGAAAATTTGTAACTCCTTCTAGTTCTCATAAAAGCAGTAGCTTAACAATTTAGGAGCTTTGTTTTTTTTTTTTTTTTGTGGAGGAACAGGAAATAGAAGGTCTGCATTTTAAATCAACTGAGCATCTCTTCGCAACACAATAACTAGCTTACCAGAAAGCAATTTTAGCACTATTAGACATTCAATATCACAAAAATCAATGTAAAATAAAACAGGCAGTCTCCTGCGACTGTATTTTTAAGCAGCAAAAAAGGCAGAAGAATTACCTCGATAAATTTGCCTGGGGCTAGGTGCATTTTTATCACGAACATAACTGGGATCCAGATAACTGAGCAGGCCAGCATCAGCCATCCAAGCACCATGGACCAGCCTGGGTAGTGGTAAGCTCCGTACGTCATCGGTTCCCATTGGTAAAAACTGAAGCAAAGAATAAACTGGAAAGAAGGAAGAAAAACAAACACCTTTGAAGAAGCAAAACAAGGCTGCTATGCAGCCAGTGGTAGGCATCCACACACGGATACATGGAATACAGATAAAAGTACATCCACCTACGGCAGGGCGATGCCACAAGCTGTAATAAACAGCTCGGAGTCTAAATCTAATGAGTTTCATGGAAATCTTGCAAAATCCCACAAAAAATCACTGTATTTATGCCAAAAGAATTGAAATTAGAATCTTGCCCCTAGAGTAACATGCTTTATTACATGGTCTATTGGCAGTTTTACCTAATATGATTATGCTAAGTTACTCCATTTCACTTACTGTATGAATAGCAATACATCTGCTTACATTTCTGCATAATTCAGTAACTTTTGGGAAATGCCTGTGCTCGCAATAATTGCACACAGAAGATTTATAGCAGTATAACTAGGTGAAGACACGTATAAAAATGATTGGTTTTATTTCCAGAGATGTGGAGTAATTGAAAGTCTAATATTAGACTATCCAAATGTATCAAATATTAGCTTTACGGGGCAATAACAGAAAAGGATGTATTGCTTGGTTTTGCTTTGTCTGTTTCCAGTGCATAAAAATTGAATTACGACTGATCAGTATCAATTTATTTCTCACCGTACATTCACTAAATATCACATTTGGAGGGAACAACAGAACATGCAAGTTTGAACTGACCTCGTTTGCTTTCCAAGTTTGCTTTCCTTAAGAGACAACATAATTTTCTATTCCCTGGTTGTGATTACTGGCAGTAGCTAAGAGTGCAAGTCTGATCAGCGAAGGAACCGAGCAATTTGCAGAAAAGCCTTACAATTCCCTTCAGAAGTGTAACAATGGGTCTAAGGCAGTATCTTGAAAACAGCCATTGGAAGCCAAAAAAGATATTTAAAAAAATGTGCACACGCCCTCATTTTAACACAACCCTCCAAAGAAAAAAAAATAATATTATGTTATCCTAATACTACAGATTAAATTGGGCTATGTCTTCAAACTTTTAAAAGTGGATTTACAACAATACCTAGATATTGCACAAAAAAACAGTTGCCACTGGATAGGTAAGCCAGACCTACCTGGTTTTCATGCACAGCAATACCGTACATCAGCAAAGAGAATAGGCAGAGAAAAATCTACGTGGGAGGGTAGAATATCTTCATTATGCTCATTAAAGAAATTGTTATCATTATAGATTTCTTTCGTGGGTCGAGCCCACCAAAACTCACTAATGCCTTCCCACATACGCTCCTGTCTACAAAAACTAAACTTTTTCCAGTTTTCAGAAAAAAAACATGTCCCACCTCATTCCTGAATTAACAATACCAGAAAGAATTTGCTAACTTTATCCAGAGCCTTTCCCCCTCTCCCCTAGAAATAAAAAGACTTACCAATGTTTATGCTGCACAAAAGAACAGCACTAATAGGAACTTCTCAGCATATAAACTGAAATACAACTTCTCTGGAAAACGGAATTGCAGCAGGTGATGGAGTGACCATTTTGCTTTTTCACCCCATCCAGCTGACCCCACACTGTCTCAACACCTGTGTCTTAATAGAAATTCTAGTAACTTTTCTAATCTCGTCCCTAAAAATCTACAAATACTTGTAGGAATTATTTAGCACTGCTGTGAAATGAGTTTTTACAACCCTACACAAATACTGATAATCTTGCCACACCGGTGGTCCAGGCCTGAGGACTTTCAGGCTGAAGGATGTGCTCTCAAACAGAAAATCCTGGTGAAGGAAGGTTCAGTGGTTTTATGCTGACTTACCAGCTGAAAGCTTTTGAAATGGCTCAAAGAATTCTTTCATTCTTGTGCCAAAACACGATATGCAATTAAAAATTTTATCTGTACTTGGGTTCAAATGTAAAGGAAACATTGAGCTAGATAGAAAATGTAGATGGAGTTATTATACTTGGACTCTGGGACTCGAAAAAAACATGCATAGCAATGGAAAAATTAAGAAAGTGCCATCTTTGAGATTAAATGGAGATCTAAATTTGAAGTCAAACATTATTCCAGGCTTGAGGGTGGATATAGAAACAAAATTAAAAAATAACCCAACTAACCAAACAACAAAAAAATCCCCAAAATAAAACAAAACAAAACCCGAAACAAACAAAAAACTAAACCAAACCCCAAAGCAAACAAACAAACAAACCGCCAAAACCAGGCAACCAACCAAAACCCCCCACAACCTCCCTTTAAATTTGAAAAATCTACTTAATATTTTTTCAAATCAAGCCTTTGCAGGTGAATGCCCAGCAGCACCCGCAGCGCCGCCAGCCGCTGTCGCACAGCGCCACCTGCCGGTGCCGGCGGAGAACAGCACCCCCCGCGGGCTCCTGCCGCCTGGGCAGGGCAGGGCAGGGCGCCCCGCTGCCCCAGCGCCTCGGGGGTCTGCAGACAGAAGTGCCTATGCCCTTTCCTTTTTTCCCCATTTTCTCTCTTCTTTTTCTTTCATTTACCCCCTTTTTCTTTCTTCATTTTTCTTCCTTTTCCCCCTTTTCTTTCTGGCCTTTTTTCCCTTTTTCTTTCTTTCTGTCCTCCTTTTTTCCCTTTTCTTTCTGTCCTTTTCTCCCCTCTTTTTTCTTTCCTTTTTCCTGTTCTTTTTTCCCCTTCTTTCTTTCCCGTTTTCCCTTTTTCTCTTTTTTCTATTTTTCTTTCCCTTTTCCCCTTTTTCTCTTCTTTTTTCTTCCCTTTTCCCCTTCTTTTCCCTTTCCCTTTTCCCCTTCTTTTCCCTTTCCCTTTTCCCCTTCTTTTCCCTTTTTTCTTTCTTTTTTCTTTCCCTTTTTTCTTTCTTTTTTCTTTCCCTTTTTCTGTTCTTTTCCTTATTTTCCTCTTTTGTTTGCCTTTTTCTGTCCTTTTCCCTCTTTTTTCTTTTTTCTTTGCCTTTTTCTGCTCTTTTCTCTTTTTTCTTTTTCTTTTTCTTTCCCTTTTTCTCCTTCTCTTTCCCTTTTTTCCCTTTCCTTTTCCTTTCCATTTTCCCTTCCCTTTTTCCCTCCCCGTTCTCTTTCCTTTTTTCCCTTTCACTTTTTCTTTCCTTTTTTCCCCCCTTTTTTCTCCCTCCTGCTCCCTTACGTTTTTTAGAGAAACTGCAGTGATTTCTCTTTGTTATCCAGAATATAATTACATCGACCTTTGCAAAAATCTCTCCACCTTTGCATCTAAAACTTTGTCACTCAAATTTCCATGTTAGCCTTTCCAAAGCTTGTCTCTTAGATTACTTTATGACTCAATGAAATTTTTTTCTCCCTAGCTCAGTCTGGGAAACGACAGGAGGATCACCTAATTTCCCCTCTATTTCTCTGTGTATACATACACACATATATATGGCACATGTACACAATAACCTATACTGCTGGAATATAATGGTATGCCATACTAACACTTTGCACAGCCAGGAAAAGGCCACCACTGCAGCATTTGGAGACCCACCATCCCTTCTCTACCAAAAATACCCTTACTTATGCTCTTTTTTTCTACTACACACACGTGTGAGGACACGTGCACACACTTGTGTGGGTGTGCCTAGGTATCTGCATCCAAGGCGGAATTACTGCTGTTCAGAAACATCAGGACTGATGAAGAAACAACAACAAAACGCTTTGGAGAAGACATTCAGAAGAATTTCGCTTACTGTTAAAATCGTTGGGGTCACAAATGCCCAACAGACTCTCCAGAATTTACTTGGCTGGAATCCAATCATCATTTCTATATCTTCACAAAATCTCTGCAATCCTGTAAGGAGCAAATGTAAATGCAATTAGGTGTGAAAGAAACCAGCTGCAGTTTGCAACATCGCTCTTGTGATCTCCCCTGCGTCTAATTACCAAAACAAACTCTGACTTGTGGGTTGAGAACTTCAATGGAGGATCTAACCGCACAGTAAAAAATGAGATTATTATGGAGGGAACCGTTCTAATAAAATATTTACTTCCTGAGGATTAAAGCAAAGTTGAGCTTTTACATAGAGATTAAACGTTCAGTACGTTTCGGGTTAAAGTGTTAATAGCACGTACTGGTTAGCTGCAATTATGTGCACACTTGTTATTTCTCTGTGAAGAAGAACCTTCTTAGTATCTGTATATCTGTCTCAGCATAGATGATATCTATATTTATCTATACAGATATCTACCTATCTATCTATAGCTTCGCTACACCTACTATGTGACTGGGCTGTGACCATATCACTTAGCACTGAAACTGGTAACATTTTATTTTTCATCTAATATGTAAGCAATACTTAGAATTATCAGAGAGCACCTGTAAATATTTTAAATTATACTCAATGTTGTTTGAACAAACAGATCAACTGACATGTTGATTCTGCAGATTATTGTATTGATTGCCTCTATAAATTTACTTGAGTTAATAAAGCATGCAAGATGGGAAAACGGTATTTTTTCAGCCGTCTCCTCAGCTGTCTCTCCGGCCACGCCGTGTGACTGGAAAAGGTGCTGGCCCAGCAGCAGCGATTGCCCGGCCGATAAAAGCCAGTTTGCTTTTCTGCCTTGCTCTGCAGAGCTGGTTAGGTAAATGGCCCCTAATTTCTCCAAAACTAATAAAAACAAAATTGGAATTTGTTCCAGCTTTTCTAATGACGACAAGAAGAGAGAAGCCGGGGGTCCAGGGCTGAGCTCCTCCGTCACACAAACAATGCCAATTTGGGATTTATTTTGTCTAATAAAGCAGGCAATAGTCTCTATCATTTAAATTCTACAAAGCGTTGTTCTACAGCATTTAGTCCACCTTTCATGATGTAGAGACAGAGACGGAGCTCAAATATTGGAGAGACAAGTCACTGAGTAAAGGAGGAAATACTTGGAGCAAAAGTAATAAACTACTTCATGATTTTATTGCCCTTATAGTCAGCCACTGCAGCTGCTGAATATAAGAAGGGATAATCCCCAGGCTTGATCCACCTATTTTTGAAGCCTTCCTGTTGAACTAAATCTATCCACCAGGCTGTTCCCAGAATTAAGAAGGTAAAAAATAGCAAAGGCTCAATATTCACTGTCTTCTGATGCACCTCCAAGAAAGCAGCAGGGCTTGATGGTGCAGAGTAAAGCTAAAAAACTGTGTTCTGATAAGAAATAGAGGAGAAAAATCCGGAAATTAAACAAGAAAATGATATTGCGAAGAACTGCGTTTGAGGGGGTGAGGGGAAGTACAACCTGCAGCAGATGTAAGCTTAGCTAGCCCAAGGGGACCCAGATGTTGCATTTTTTCCTGTAATTGTAATTTCTCTTTTTTTCTTTTCCACCAACTACAGTAAGTGCTCTTCTTCAGAAAGCCTCTTCTCTTCTCTGTAAAATACATGGAATTTTTACAACCCATGGAATCACCATACTTCAGCATCTGTTCGACTCACCATGTGCTCCTCCATTTCCTAAGAGAGCTTTGTATGCCTGGACTGACCCTAACCCCCGGGGTCCCTGTCTTCTGGGCCCAAAAGGAGATCGTAGCTGCAACTGAATGATTTTATGTGTTTTAATTATCTGCTTATTACAGTTCAGTGCACCATCTGCAGCAAGCTACCTGGGAGATGCTCACACAGCATCCCCGGCATCCCTGCAGCGCACCGTTGTGGAAACAAAACTAGTTTTAAACTAATTGCAGCAGCACAAGGTATGGGCTGGAGGGCCTTTCCACAAAGTTTAAGGCTCGTCCAAGTCTCTCTACTTCAGCTACACTTGCTGCTGCAAAGGAGATCTACCTAACTGGAGAGTTACCAGGGTCTTCCGCCTCCAAAATTCATGCAAGCTTCATGCAAATTTGCACAGATTTGTTTGAAACTCCAATTAAAATATTTAGTTCCTTCTTGGAATTGTCAGTGGATATTCACAGTTTGAGGCACTTCTAAATATTAGCAGGAGTCAAATGCACGTAAACAGGTAGAGGGATTACACAGTTCTCATCTCTTTCCCAGTGAAAGACTGAAAATATGTTTGTCAGGTTCCACAGAAAAATGCAAAGGATGCTTTAGTTAACAGAACGCCGATTGAATCTCAGTATATCTGGTCTCTCTCTCAGATCAGTCAGGCCTGCTGAATAACTTTGGGAAATAAACAATACACGATATTCCATATCTCAATTTCCACTCTCTGAAGAGGGATGATGCATTCAGAAGTGCTGCAGATAGAAAATTCATTAAAAAGGAGGACGCAAATCAAGCCAGACAGCTACTTCAATATTCTGCGACAGGTAAAATGTTCAATATTACTAACACTTACTACAAATGCACGGCAGCAGTTACCACTCACTCTGACGATGAACCTTCCCAACAACAGACTGTCAAAAAAACAGATCTAGAAGGACCATGAGTAAAGTTAAGGTCACGCTTTTCAGTTTCCAGCAGTGTTTCACTCAAGCACAAGAATCCCTGTATTTAGCTTCCCATTACAAAATGAAACAGTGGGAATTACACTGATGATTAAATTAATACCCGCAGCTCTAAGCTATTCTTTACCAATCATGCATCATAATCTAAACATCTGGAGAATAAACATCTACACCAGAATGTGAAATAAAAACCAGCATTTGACTGGATTATGTAGCGCCGACTCTACTGAAAAATAAACGATTGCAAGGAAATAACCAAGTGTGCCTCTTTTTAATTTAAAAATCTCAACGCGCTCAGCAAGCAGAACGTGTAACAAGAACTAAAGACAGATTTATTTCATCATAAAAGCACCTGCCACTATTGTGCCAACCTGCTTGCTACGAAGAGTACAAGTATACAGAGAAAGGTGTCAGTGGAGTGTAAAACGGCAATTGTCAGAGCTTGAAAATACATCATGCCAATTTTAGGCACTGCTTGAAGGAATGTAACAAGAGCAGCAGCTTCACTTGTATTTACAGTATGCAAATCACAAATATACAAGCTGTATTCCTACCAACAGTCCTTAGAAAAATAGCGCTAATGCAGCAGAAGTAGCTATGATACATTAGTCAAGCAGATAATGACTGTAAAGTAAGTTTTTCCTTTTTTGTGTTAAAGACTGGAAACTCTTTAGTCTAGCAAAAGGTTCATTCCAGGGAATAATCTTTGAAACAGTTTATATCAAAAGCTTTACTAACCATAGAAAGAATGATTTGTAATTTGTCAGATCTTTTCCAAGTCTGATTCTGTTAAAGTAATACGTAACTTAAAAAAATTTTCTCTATTCAAGTCATTCCTTTGCAGTGCTATAATTATTTCTCTATTATTTTACATTTTTGACAAAAGTTAGTGTTTTAAGGGATACTGAATTTATTGGGCAAACCAGGCTCTAGCCAGACCAATTTCACCTACAGGCCTAATAAAATGTTCCACAAAGGCAGGTTTGTAGTGCTTCTGCCACCCACTGCTCAGAGGAGGAACAGAGCCAGTGTTTGCTCCATACTTACCTTTGCCTTTATTTAAAAAACATACAGAACAAAGAAAATCTATAGATTTCAGTAGTTTGAGGGTTATTTAAAAATATTCTAAGCAAGGAATTTTTATCTTGCACACTGATGGCAATGGATTTAAAGGGGGAAATCTTTTTGGCACAGACCAGGTGGATGCTGTAGATACTGCTGGTCAGAAAGGGTAACAACATCCAGTGCACAGCGTTGTTCAGCGATGCTCTCAGCAAACAGACGAGGAGTGTCATGGTTTGGGAAGAAGGGAAAAAATCAAATCAAAACAAAACAAACCCTTATACTCCTCTTGAGCATTCCCACTCACCACCTCTTGTGGAATTGTATTGATTTTACAAAAGCTGGGAAATTAGTTCATACAATACACTAATGTCTCAAATGACATGTACCCAGCGGTGTTTCCACAGGAACAGGTAAATGCTAAACCTGGTGGTAAAAGGGAGGAGGGAATGGGCAAACTTTGTATGTCTTCATGGAAACCGAAGCACAGAGCAACGACAAAACTTGCCAGCACTGATATTTCAAGCCAGGAGTTCTGCTAAATGACCCCCAAAATCCCTCTCTAGACTTCACTTCAGGAGATATCTCAAAGCATTGCACACAGGTCCTTTGAGAAGACTGGCTGAGTGTAAAGCTGAACAACAGTTACCAATATCATTCCCCTCACGGAGATGACACTTCTAAACCTACTCTATTCATAGACATAAAAAACACCAAGCATTTTGATCAACCAAACCACGATCAGTCTAAATGAACTTTTCTCTCAGTGTTTTGACTTTTTTCCATTGTACTCTGTAACATTTCCTTCCTGGGTCCTATCTGACTTGGCTTACAATCACTCAGGCCTGCTTGCTGGATTGGATGTCAGTGGAGAAATACACTTCTGTATTTTCATAAAATTAGAGAAAACAAGGAAATTCTGATCCCTTGTCCTTTCTATAACATACAAGCAAGAGCAGCAAATCCTGCATTTTTAATTACGCACAAGCTTTTAAATGCATTTATATTACAGAGTGAAGCCCACAATGTCTGTAGATCTAACTATCCAGTGTACAAGACTACAGCCTAAGATCATACTGCCATATATGAACCTTCAACAGTACCTCTGGGACTGTTAATGTCTAGCTGATAGAAAATATATCATTCATTCCTGTCCACGGCAACAGCAGAAACAGCTTTATCTTTGTCTTCTTTAACACTGAGATTCAGATCTTGCTTTGTTTTTGAACATAAGTCTTCAGTGGCACCACCATACTCCGGACATAAATTAATCATCTCTTATGTAAGGAGATCTTCACATTTACTACATTTACTACTACAATCACCTGAGATCACACACTTCCGAGATCACACACTTCCAAGAATCAATCTCCTGAAAGCACCGGACAAGTATGGGAGCAAATCACCAGCTGGTGCCAACTGATGTAGCTACAGTAGCATCAACGCCATTTCACTGCTTTATATTAACTGACAATCTTCCTCATAATCTCATGGACATCAACATGGATCGATATAACTGGTGTTGCCACTGGGCATAATTAATCGCTCTGAGAAGCCATATAGGCTTGATTCTGTGTTACAGACAGATGGGCTAAAGGGAAGGCTGGATGTGTACATGGAAAATAAAACATTCAAAAGCTGTTACATGCAAAGATACCACCCCTGGCTCAGGAAGTCTCTCAGCCTAAAACTTTTATAGTGTGAAAGAGCCCCTGGAGAAGTGCCACTAAATGTTTGGTCGATTCTTACACTCTTCTCTAAGCAGTGGCTTTAAGCTACTGGTGGAAAATGACACTAAACTATATTAAAGTCTTTTGAATACATGTATCTAAAGGAATCCTGTAGTAATGAAGTCCCATTATGCTTTATTAAAAAATAGGAAATTCTGAGGCTTTTTCTATTAAAAAATAAAATAAAATAAAGCATTACTCCTTTCCTCGAGAATTTCATGTTACCAGCTACTTTACCATATGCTAAAATGTTACTTTGACATAGGCTACCCAACAGCAGTAATTTTTCTTACCATATATATAGGAAACTCCAACAAGCTCGAAGATGGCAATGATGACGAGAGAATAAGAAGCTGCATAAGTATCCACAAGCTGTAACATGTACATTCCACCCTAAAGAAAAAAAAGGATAAAAGAGTCATTACCCGTGGCATATAACTGGTGTCTCCCTTCATATGGGTCACAAATCTAGCTGGGACTAAGGTAGGCAAAAAGGACAGAAGCAGGACCCAGGACTCTCTATCCCAAGCTAAGCATCCACACGTTGACCTGTGACAGGCTCATACTGCACTGTAGTTTCTTCCTTGTGACTGAATTAATATCAAATCCAATAAGAAAAAAGCAGAAGGTACACCTGAGTCTGGTAGCTAACACACCTTGGGATGACATTGGTTTTGGTCCTTTCAGATTAAGAACAGAACTGCAACAAGACCTTCTACCAGCAGCGTTTCTAACCTCTTAATATTGTGGCCAAAAAAAAAAAAAACAAAATCACCATTGAAATCAGGAATACTGTAATAGTAAGTCCAGTTCATCCCTTTGGGAAGGATATCATGCCCTATCTTCAGGGTAGTGGCTAAACAGCACAATTCAAGTGAAGGAAGGACTGAATCCACGCTAGGCTTTGGAACAGTAAAGTTGGGCTGGCAGGTGATGAGGTGAGGGGAAAGAAAGAAATAGAAAGGGAGGAAAATTATGAATAAAATAGTAAAATAGATTTTGTGCACCTCTTCTTGAAATTGTTGAGAGTTTATATTGCTGAAGGAATTAGTGGACATAAGACACTGAAGACTATCAACAGTAGATGAGAATTTCATTATTTACACCACAGTTTGCCAAGACTATCAGTATACATCTAATCTGGGAGGAAAGGCACCTAAAACTGGTGTGCTTTCTTATATGACATAAAAACTTTATTTTTTTTCCTTAAATGAATACCTAACTTATGCGATTGCTTTGGAGATGTTTGGCTAGGGGTAAATTTTAAAAGTCGGATTCTTAGAAAGATTTGAACAGCAAAGTCTTTTAACGATATCTCATTCAGAGCACTCATTTAAAATAAAAAAAAAAAATAAGGCTTTCAGACTCACCCGGTGTCTTTTTGCATGCGGCAGAATTCAGCCTAATCTTTTGCAACTTGCACAGGAGGAGAACGGCCACCAGAGGGGGATTTGGGACAGACAGTGATGCTCAAGGAAAATATTATTACCTGAGTGATCATAGGAAATCCCATGATGAAAAAGGAGACGCAGCACCCAAGAGTGAACAGTGCCTTGTGCGTACGTAAGTATTTGGGGAACTCATCCGAAACAGAGGTCACTATCGTCTCGATAGTGGCAAACTGAAAGATAAAATAACAAGGATTAATTTCAGCGCACACAACCCATGCAAAGCAGTCCAACCTGATATAATGGAATTTAAGACAGTATTTTGAATCCTAGGTATTAAATGCTCAGATGTCAACATCAAAGCTTCACCCAAATTATTTCAGCATTGACGGCCTTACCTCATTCCTCTGTTTGGAAAGCGGTTCACTGACCGTGTGGAAAATAGTGATTAATCTTGTGGTCCTCCAAACAAATAAATAGGACAAGCAAGGGGAAAAGAATGGGAAACAAAAGCAGTTTACCATAGTGTCCAATCCAAGTGTCAGAAGCATCAGAAAGAATATTATAGCCCAGAATGGAGAGAGGGGAAGCCTAGTTAAGGCTTCTGGGTAAACCACAAAAGCAATTCCAGGACCTAGAAACAAGAAAAAAAAAAAAGGCTGTGATACCCTGCACCGCACTAACACTGTTCACTAAATGGAAAAGAGGGAGAGGTGAAGAGTCATACTTCAAAGCCTAATACTGCAATATTACTTCGCTTGATATAAGTAAAAAAGATCCCATTCAGTCTCACCTATTTACAGAAATATTTAAGCATTGCAGAATTTAGCCCCACATGATTAATTTCTATATTGGCTGTAAGTTTCAAAACACTCATACATTCCTACTTTGCAAGCTGCAGACCAGTATACTAACATACTGATCCAATTGTGAAAAATAAACAAAAATCATGTACTGCAGCTATGTTTCCTTCCTGCCCTATGATCAAATTCCTGCCACTGTCCCTGCCAATGAGCAACCCAGCCTTAGATCAACATAGCAATCACCCACACCTCAGTACTACAGGGATGACTGGAAAAGTAAATACCCTTCTTTAACTCATCAGCACACAGACAAATGAGAAGGAAAGAACATAACAGATGCACAGAGCTGATACCTGACACAAGGTAATAACTACAGCGGACCTAAAAAAATCCAGAAGAAATTCTGAAATAATACGCAACAGAAAAAAAAATTAAGAGATGGAGGTCTTGTAGAGCCTTACTCAGGAATTTTCCTTTCTCTGTTAGCTTGATATATTGGGGTATAATTTTTATTGACTGTAAAGAAAAAAAAATATTTCTACAAGGTTTAGATTTGCTGGGGAGAAAAGGCTGCAGTAATGTGGCAGTAGCGTTACAGTAGATGGCACTTCTCCATTTATCCCAATTAAAGGAGTGCCCGTTTCAAATGCTCTGAAGGAAGTTTCCTGTCAGGCAAAATACAAATGAGAGCCAAGTTGTGCTAATGCCATGCCCCATGCCCCGAAAAGGGGCTCCAAACTCACTCTTGTCCTGGCTATTTCTGATCTAGGGTACTGCATTTCCCACAGCTCCCCCACATTGTTTCTGTTCAGGAGAGAACTGTTGCCATCTCACGTACTGCAAAAAACGCAGTTGTAGCAGCATGTGAAATAACCTCCACAGACAAGAAGGGTTTGGAGTTTGTTCTGAACAGAAGACAAGTAGGAAAGTTCATAGAATGGTTTGGGGTGGAAGGGACCTTAAAGATCATCTGATTTCAACTGCCTTGTCCTGGGCAGGGACACCTCCCACCAGACCAGGTTGCTCAAAGCCCCATCCAGCCTGGTCTCAAACATTTCCAGGGATGGGGCAGCCACAGCTTCCCTGGACAACCTGTTCCAGTGCCTCACCACCCTCACAGCAAAGAATTTCTTCCTAAAATCCAATCTAAATCTTCCCTCTTTCAGTTTAAAACCATTACCCCTCATTCTGTCCCTCCGCTCCCTGATTAAGAGTCCCTCCCCATCTCTCCTGTAGCCTCCTTTAGGTACTGGAAGGCTGCTATGAGGTCTCCTGGGAGCCTTCCCCTCTCAAGGCTGAACAACCCAAACTCTCTCAGTCTGTCCTCATAGGAGAGGTGCTCCAGCCCTCTGATCATCTTCCTGGCCCTCCGCTGGATCTGTTCCAAGAGGTCCATGTCCTTCCTGTGCTGAGCACTCCAAAGCTGGACGCAGTGTTCTAGGTGGGGTCTCACCAGAGTGGAGCAGAGGGGCAGAATCACCTCCCTTGACCTGCTGGCCACACTTCTTTTGATGCAGCCCAGGATACAGCTGGCCTTCTGGGCTGCGAGTGTACATTGCTAGCTCACATTGAGCTTCTCATCCATGAACATCTCCAGGTCCTTCTCCTCAGGGCTGCTCTCAATCCATTCTCCACCCAACCTGTACTTCTGCCTGGGATTGCCATGAGGTTCACACAGGCCCACCTCTCAAGCCTGTCCAGGTCCCTCTGGATGGCATCCCTTCCCTCCAGCGTCAACCGCTCCGCATAGCTTGATGTCGTCAGCAAACTTGCTGAGAGTGCACTCAATCCCACCGTCCATGTCTCCGACAAAGATGTTAAATGGCACTGGTCCCAGTACTAATCCCTGAGGAACACCACTCATTGTTGGTTTCCACTTGACCGCAACCGTTTGAGTGTGGCCATCCAGCCAGTTCCTTATCCACTGAGTGGCCCCATCCATCAAATCCATGCCTTTCCAACTGAGAGACCAGGATATCATGTGGGACAGTATCAAGTGCTCAAGTTCTGGTAGACAGTGTCTATTCTCCCCTTACCTACCAATGCTGTAGTGCATTTGTGGAAGGCCACCAAGTTTGTTAGGCATGACTTGCTCTTGCTGAAGCCATGTTGGCTGTCACCAATCACCTGCTTATTTTCAACGTGCCTTAGCAGAGATTCCAGGAGGAAGTTAAAAACACAGAAAAAAAAAAAAAAAAAAAAAAAAAAAAAAAAAAAAAACCCAAAACAAACCACCAAAAAATAGCCCAGCAAATATAGATGACTCCTTAAGTGTTGATGCCTTTAAAACGTGCTGCAGAAAAATGGCTTTTTGGAATAGGACGGTACACATAGAACTACTATGTATTCATGAACATGTGCTTTCATCTCTTGATTAAAGATTTCTTCTTCACTGTTAGAGATAAGGGCTCTGTTTGCACTAGCTTCCTACATGTAGGAGTTTAATTATGTCTCAGAATAATGAGTTCCTATTAATCACAATTTTAGGGAAAGTTTAATTATAGAATATGAAAGTGCACGTCTCTTCATCCCGGCCCCTCATAACTCTCCAAGGTAGGACATGCTCAGGAGCATCCAGACACAGGTGAACAGTCACAGGGGGACTGGCTCCCATCCTCTCCATCTTCAGAGATTTAGGGGCATATGAACTCTTTCTAAAAGGCTACTAAAGCCAGGAAAAAGCCAAAGGTTTTACATGTGTTGAAACAAAAAGAAAAAAGTCAAATGACCTTGAACTTTCATTTTACTAAAATTTTTCAACTGCAGTATGTTCTCAATCAAACCGAGAGACTAGAATGAAAATAGATTAACCTGTCTTTCCCTCCATGAAAAAGCGTTTTATTTGTTCATCAGGTGCATGATTTTTTCCTGAAATAAAGACTCTAAATGAAAAAAATACTATGTATTTCAGATTAATGTTTTAGGAGGAAAAAAGAAAAAAAAAATCCTTCCCATTTCCATTAACAATTTCATTCAAGGTTTTAAAACCTGAAGGGAGATCAGTCCTTAAATGATCTTTAACCCAATCCTCTGTGATTGAGGGACAGTCTTCCTTACCTCAGGCTCTCTCTTCTACCTCCAGGGTCTGGGGTTCTTGAGGGCCAGCCTTGCAGTAAAGACTGAAGTAAAGAAGTCATTCAGTAGCTCTGCCTTCTCTGCATCCTCCATCATCAGGGCACCCAGCTCATTCAGCAGAGGGACCACATTTTCCTTTGTCCTCCTTTTACTGCTGATGTACTTGAAGAAGCCCTTCTTACTGTCCTTGACATCCCCTGCCAGGTTTAATTCCAAACAGTCCTTAGCCTTCCTCATTGCATCCCCGTGTACTCTGACAGTGCTCCTATACTCCCAAGTGGACAGTCTTTTTTTCCACATTTTATAAACTTTCTTCAACCATCTGAGTTTTTCCAGAATCTCCCTGCTCGTCCAAGCAGGTTTCCTGCTTCCTTTGCCCGACTTCTTGCTCTTAGGGATGTACTGATCTTTAGCTTGGAAGAAGTGGTGCTTAAATATTAGCCGGCTCTCTTGCACCCCTCTTCCATCTAGAGCGTTAACCCATGGGACTACTCGAAGTAGGTCTTTGAAAAGGCCCAAGTCAGCTCTCCTGAAGTTCAGGGCTGTAATTCTGCTTTTTGGCTTACTTCCATGCAGGATCCTGAACTCCATCATCTCATGGCCAGTGCAGCCAAGACTACTCTCGACCTTTACATCCCCAACCAGACCTTCTTTGTTTCTTAGTACAAGGTCCAGTAGAGCATTTCTCCTCATTGGTTCGTCCACCAACTCCTTACAATAGTTCTTGTAACTACAGTGTGGTTTAAGATTTTGGGGTGTTTTTTTAACTTGCTGTTCATTTCAGGATGGAGGTAGAATTGAAACATTAATGGAAACGTTACTCCTAAAACACCTGGCCTCACATAAAGGTCTCATCCTGCCAGAAAATGAAGAGAACAGTGAAACTTTTCTGTTCCCACTTAGCTGGCAGACCAAAAAGAAGAGACGAGACACTGAAGACTGAATTGACATCACATTAGCTTGCAAGTGCAGTATCCCCTACTACTTGACAGGGTCTAAGACATGGACCTGTTTGGAGCAGGTCCAGAATAGGGCCACAAAAATGATCACTCTCCTATGAGGACAGGCTGAGAGAGTTTTGGTTGTTCAGCCTGGAGAGAAGGTGGCTCTAGGGAGACCTTATTGCAGCCTTCCACTACTTAAAAGGGGCTTATAAGAAAGATGAGGGCAGACTTTTTATCAGGGCCTGTTACAGAATCACAGAATCTTCTAGGTTGGAAGGGACCTTAAAGATCATCTTGTCCAACCGTCAACCTAACTGACAAAAATAGACACCCGCACAACAAACAAGGAGTAACCATCGCTAAACCATACCTCCCAGCACTACATCAAACCGTCTTTTGAACACCTCCAGGGATGGTGCCTCAACCACCTCCCTGGGCAGCCCATTCCAATNCCTGTTGTGATAGGACAAGGGGTAATGGCTTTAAACTAAAAGACGGTAGATTTAGACTAGATACAATGATGAGGGTGGTGAGAGACTGGCACAGCTTGCCCAGAGAGGTGGTGGATTCTCCATCACTGGAAACATTCAAGGTCAGGCTGGAGAGTGCTCTAAGCCACCTGATGTAGTTGAAGACATCCCTGCTCATTGCAGGAGAATTGGACACAATGACCTTGCAGAAGAATTTCACTGAATTTCACTGAATTTTTAGAGTTGGAAGGGACCATAGAGATCATCTAGTCCAACTCCCCTGCTGAAGCAGGATTGCCTAGAGCTTGTCAGAGCATGTTACTCAGGACTGCATCCAGGCGGGTCTTGAAAATCTCCAAAGAAGGGGAGGGAAGGGGACTCCACACCCTCCCCTGGGCAGCCTGTTCCAGGGCTCTGCCACCCTCACCGTGCAGAAGTTCTTCCTCAGACTTGAGTGGAACTTCCCATGTTCCAACTTGTGCCCGTTGCCCCTCGTCCTCTCACTGGCAACCACTGAAAAGAGTCTGGCTCCATCCTCCTTCAACCCACCCTTTAGGTACTTATAAGCATTGATAAGGTCTCCCCTCAGCCTTCTCTTCTCCAGGCTAGAGTCCCAGCTCTCTCAGCCTTTCTTCATAAGGGAGATGCTCCAATCCTTGAATCATCTTCATTGCCCTTCGCTGGACTCTTTCCAGTAGTTCCCTGTCCATTGGACTCAACGACCTTTAAAGGTCCCTGCCAACCCAGACTACTCTATGATTCTACCTGCTATCAAGAACAGTTTGCCAGCTGACCATCCTATAAAATCCTCCTCTCAGATCCTCTAGTTGAATCCATAGCCTGGTTATAGCAGCCCGTCCCACCACGGGTGCAAGCACCAAACTAACTCTCTGTGACTGAACTGCAGCTCACAAGCTTCCCCGCACCTTAACATCTGGGCTGCCATGTATCAACCAAAGGAGCTGCAGAAATTACATGTTACCTGGCACCATTATTTGCATCTCTGAAGTCAGACATACTGCAAAGTCTGCCGGATTATCCATGTTTCAGATGTTTCAGTTTACAGAGAATGAATAAACAAAAGATAACTAAAAGCCCCATTTTTTTTTTCTTAACCAGCAGCAACATCTTGTTCCCTCCTCTGTTGTTCTCCTCCTTTCACCTGTAGTAGCTGATTTCTAATAAACAATTAGAAACATTAAAGTTTTGAGAAAAGGTACTTTCCAAGAAAAAATAAAGAATGCTTCACTGCCTCTTGTTGCTACAGCTACAGGATTTCTGTGTCATGTTGTCTGTTTTGCATTTAGCTCCCACAACATTGTTAAATGCAGATTAATCTTAATACCTAATTTATCCAGAATGACACACAAATGCTACCGTATATAAAACTATGTAAAGTTGTCTTCATTTCAATCCCCTATCGTCAACTCACTGCTACAATTTCTGAATGATGATGCTCAGTCAGTCAGGTACCTTAGGCTACATGTAGCACCCTGTAGCATTGAATTTATCCACACAACAAACCTGTCAGAAAAACGTCTAGTGATAACACAGACAGTGAAACACATCACGTATAGAAGCCATGAGTATGCAACATTCTTTTTTTTTTTTTTTTTAACTCTGCTGTCCTCCCGTTTAGAGCTTCTTCTTGCTCTGTGCTATCATGGTTGGAGGTGTGTAGCATTGGGAGTCAGACCCATGGCTCATGGAGAAGATATTAATCACTTCCCTTCAGTGCTTGGAAATGATTGGATCTGTGCTGAAAGCTGATACAATACACTTAAGATCCTCACGCGCACACAGAAAAAGCTATGGTAGGGGAACCGTAAATATGTATACAAGTTATTACAAAGTTATTACAAATCTGTCTTTTGAACACAGTTTAAAATCTGGGAGTTGGCTTAGGAAGTACCGCACATTTCACAGGAAATGTAGGACTAGACTGAGGTTAACAATTATCCCTCTACAGTCCCGTCAGATTTTTCCAACCCTTTAAACTTCTCTGAATCTTATCCCAAAAGCTTCTCTCTTCCTGTCTCCTGCTACTTCACACCATATCATACATGACAGCACCAATTCTCCCATCCTCTTCCCATTCACATTCAGCTCCACCAATTAAGACCTTTCAGATCCCCATTCATAACCATCCCACTTCATTAACCAAAATCTTCTAATCAGTTCTTCAGAAATTTGTTACTTTCCTGTGGAGGCAGCTCCTTGCTCCCCGCAGTGCAGAAGCTCAGTCCGCCTCTCACACCACATTTCTTCCACCCCCCGCAAAGCGAAGCCCACCGTCCTCTCATTCAAGATTCCCACCAGTAAGGACACCTTTACCTTGGAAGACCGGACAAGGCAGCAGCAGAGACAAACGAGAAGGCCAGTGACCACTTAGACTACATGAAGGAGACATCTCACCCTATCCCCCCTAGATAAAGATCTGAAATGAGTCTCGGCTTGCTTCTTTCTCTTACCAAACAAGCGATAAGAAGGCTTCAAGAAATATCTTGACTTCCCAGTGTACCTTCTCCCATACTGAAATGCCTACGAGTAGTTTACTAATCCACTCCAGTTTGAAGCAGTCATTCCCAGCTCCAATGTCAACGTCATGATTAAAAATAGAGCTGAAGTTGCCACTAGGTGCTGCCGAAGCAACGGAACAGCAGCATACCCTACCTTGGTCTGCCACAGCTTCGATATTCACTTTGAGCTCATTTGCCATGAAGCCAATCACTGAGAAGATGACAAAGCCCGCAAATATACTTGTGGCACTGTTGGTACATGTGACTATCAATGTGTCCCTGAAAAGAAAAAAACAAGAAGCCACGTTACCTTGTTGCAAGACATGCAAGGGAAGGTTTTGTACACATTTCAGGAGTCTCTCTCATGAGCACACACATCCTGTGGGAACGTTGCTGAAGGAACGCTTTTACACTTATCAGGCACATTTGATGCTGATCAGAGACGACAGAAGCCTTCACACCATCACTGGGAATCGGCTGTGCAAGTTCCCATCACCCACGTGCCATATAGGAAGCCACAGGCCACGCAGGAGAAGTACTTCTGCTTTTGGCCTCCCTGAAGAGGATAGCAATGATGATATGATCCGTAACGCAGTGTTTTAGTCTTTGCCTGAAGTGGATATCTGTTTACCGTATTACATACGGACTAGCCACCACCATCCAGGTAAGATGATTTTTGTCCTGTACCTTTCTTATATTTATACACAAAATTTCAGGGTTAAGCTTTCTGTACCTTGCAGCACTCACTTCAATGCCTGCCCATCTGTAGAGGATTCAGTGGTACGATTTTCTGTTATTATTAAGGGAACCTGAAGAAATCCATACCTGAATGTCATATTATACTGGGTTCGTACATGTGACTTGTCAGGAAACAAGCCCTCATGATCCCCATCCATAATTATTACATTCTTGATAAAAATTTCATTTTTAGTTCACAATATGTGTGTCCAGAAGACTTCCCCTTGAAATATTACAACTTAGGAACAAACTTACCTTAATGTGGTTTGGTTTTGGGGTGGGTTTGTTTTGTTGTTTTTTTTTAAGTTGCCTAGAATTGCTTATTCCTACTGCTACTTGTTTGTCAGGAACAGAATGAAATACAACCTGAAAGGCTGTCAAGAACCTCACTGAGCTGACAAACTTCTGGAATCTCTAACAGAGCATCTCTTACCAGGAATGATTTGGTCAATTCTTCAGGTCTACAGAAAAAAATGACAGTGTTCTCTTTGGAATCATAACGTTAATCTTCTTCCAAAATCCAAAAAAGTTTTAAGTAAAATATTTTAGGTATGGCTTATGAAGTGAATTTATGTAAATTTACTGCAATTATAGGTTATTTAATGATGTTTAAAATGAATATGTAACTGAAAACTGCCATTTTATCTGCAGTACTAGAATGTAATGAATATAAAAATTGAAAGAGAAAACAGTCATGCTTCATTTCAGTATTCAAAATGTGTTGTAAAATTAAAAAGATTAGAAGTAACTAAGCTTTTCTAATTATTTCTGCTTCAGCCTTCCATATCCCTCTCTAACACAGGTAAAGTATGTATTTAGTATTAGACCTATAAGATTTTTATACTTTATTACCATGCCTTTCATTCAAAATTTGCATTAAAATCTTCCAAACGCCATGAAACATTGCTAAATTAATGCAGAAAGATAGCATGATGCTTCTCCCTTTTTTTGCCCTGATACTCTGAACATATTCATTCACCAACAAAACAAACAAAAAAATAATCAAAGCTCAGGACAAGCATTTTCAGAAACGGGACCCACAGGATTGCTGGGCAGGAGTTACTGAGTACTCAACACTGTTACTCATTCATCCATATTTTATGATAACTATATTAAATTAGCTTTGAACAATAGTAGGAAATGTTTTTGAAATTATTTTTTAAAAAACCAATCCATATTTCTTTTTAAAGGTCAGTTTCTTGCATACAGTTCTTAGAAGTTATAGGATATGGAAACTCAAATCCCAAGAAGCGTGTGCTTTGAAGTCTTGATTCAGGAAAGATTTTAAGCACACCCTTGGGACAGTCCTTGTGCATGCTCTTGGCTGTCCTGAATCAGCAGCTCTGCCGTTGCAGGAATCAGTAAAGATTTGCTTCAGCAGAAACAAGATTGGTTTTAAAGACAATAAAATAGCAGTGGAAATGTTCTAATAATGCCACTTGCTTCTTTTTTTTCCCTTCTGCAGACATTTATCTAGCACATTTTTTTATGAAAAACTATACTATGCCACCAGAACTGTGACTTTTTCCTTGGAAAAATAACTTCCGGTGATTACAAATAAAAGTGATCTTAAATTTCACACCTTGAAATAACTTTGTAGGTGTAAAATTACAGTAAGAGTAATAGGAAAAAATAATTCCATTTAGGAGAGACAAAAATTACATGTATGGAAATTGCACATTAAACTCATGCACATCTCACAATGACAAACTTCAGCCCATTCTACACACAGGTTGGTCTTCAGCAGAGGCTGCCAACTGGCAGGGTTTCATACCACTGCTCAGAGTCGTTGACAGCTTCCCAGATTGCTTTCTGACCTAAAACTGCTGATTCTGAAAATGAAGAGCCAACAGGGACTATAATAAGCCTAAGGCTCATCTTAAGAGTAGTAGATTAGGACCTGGGAAGAAGATAAAATATACAAAACTGAAAAAGATCAGAGAAACAAAACACAACAAAAAAAAAAAGTGAAAGAAGGGAAAAAAGAAAATAAAAAGGTTGGGGGGGGGGAAGAAAAGAAGAGGGGAAAAAAAATAGAGGGCTTTTCAAACCAGATTTCTGCAAGTTGGAAGATGTCTGATTTTGGAGAAGATCTATAAAAATAAGACCGATGGGTTTCACTCTCACATACCTGTAGCAATTATTATGGAATTTGTTGTAGGAAGAGAGAGTAATTAGACCTCCCCATGCTGCAGATAAGGAGAAGAAAATCTGAGTGGCAGCATCCTTCCAAACCTAAGTAAGATAGACAGGAAAGGAACTAGCTTCAGGAAAGAGTCAGAAAGATCAATAACACGATTAAATGTTACTGATAGGGGATTAACACACAAGAATTGTAAATGAACTTTAGAGAAATGGATGTCAACAGAACATTTAAAAGCAAACTCCTACCCTGAAATACATAGAGCCCATTTGATGAGGAGTACTGTTCTTGTTGAGCTCATATAAAATGACAATATAACCTTTGCTGTATATGGAAAGCACAAATATCCAATCTATATTGCTTGATACATGTCAGTTTGAGTACATGCAGCAAAGAAACTATAAATCAAGAGGAAAAAACTGCATGAGGTACTGATGGCTTATCTGCATGTGACCATAAATAATACTTTATCTTCTTGATAAAAGTAAGAGCCTCAGTGTAGCTTGATGTGCTATTTATGAATGAGAGGGGTACATCAAACAGCATAGCATAAGGTAAGGCTCTTTAGACACAAGGGCCCAGCTTCCTCCCCTCAGAAGAAAAGACCTGCTCAGCTGAGTCTCTCAAAAAACCCCAAAACCAACAGCCAAAACAGCATTCCTTGTTCTTCAAGTTCTTCAAAGCCTTAAATGCATTTAGATAAAACATTTCTGAATTGCCTGGAATTTCAAGGGGGTTGGTCTTACTTATCACCTGCAAAATATTGGAAGCATTGGTATTTATATTTACAAACTTTCCTACAAAGTCTGATTTTCCACCCAAGTCCACAGTGCAGAAATGGAGATACACACAAATTCACAGACAGGTGTACTTATAAACACACTAAGCAGTTTGAAGATATTACTGAAACGCTACTTTAAAAGTTACCAGCCAGCAACCAGCCAATCTTTTGTCTAATTGAGTGTAATACACAGCTATTATTTTGTTGAACTGCAAAGAAAATTGAAAACAGAAGCCTGCCTGAATAGTATTGAACACTTACCCAGGGTGTCCATTTTGCAAAAGGCAGCGGTTCCCACCTCCTTTATTGCACAATGTGGGATCCAAAAATGCTCGTATTTAATGCAAAATTAATTTTGGTATTGTTTGCAAAAGATTCAATACTCCCATCACCAAAGATCAAAATACCCATTATTGCAGAGATATTAAGGATATTAAGATCGGCACAATTAATCCAGGAAATTGTTTTCAGCTTTAATCACCAATCTATCAGTACCATATCACACCTCTATTGATAGAGGGAAAAAAATTCTTAGGCGGGGGCGTGAAAATCACCAGGTTTCCTGAGGTGTCACTAAAAATCCTTCTTATATTTCTAGAGAAAGGAGTCTGAAGCATATCCTGGGCTGCATCAGAAGTGTGGCCAGCAGGTCGAGGGAGGTCATTGTCCCCCTCTGCTCTGCTCTGGTGAGACCCCACCCGCAGTGCTGTGTCCAGCCGTGGGGCCCCCAGCATAAGGAGGACACAGACCTGTTGGAGCAAGTCCAGAGGAGGCCACGAGGATGATCAGAGGGCTGAAGCACCACTCCCATGAGGACAGACTGAGAGAATTGGGGCTGTTCAGCCTGGACAAAAGAAGGCTCCAGGGAGACCTTATAGCCCCTTCCAGTCCCTAAAGTAGGCTACAGGAGAGATGGGGAGGGACTCTTTGTCAGGGAGTGGAGGGACAGAATAAGGGGTAATGGTTTTAAACTGAAAGAGGGAAGATTTAGATCAGATATTTGGAAGGAATTCTTTCCCGTGAGGGTGGTGAGGCACTGGAACAGGTTGCCCAGAGAAGCTGTGGCTGCCCCATCCCTGGAGGGGTTCAAGGCCAGGCTGGATGGGGCTTGGAGCAACCTGGTCTGGTGGGAGGTGTCCCTGCCCAGGGCAGGGGGGTTGGAACTGGATGGTCTTCAAGGTCCCTTCCAGCCCAAACCATTCTACGATTCTATGAATATACGCCATTGAGGAGTTAGATTAGGATGTATAACTTAATTTTGGTTAACCTAATGTCTCATATGCATTATTCAGAACAAGCTTTGCTCAATGAGTAAAATAGACCTATTCAGAGCATTTCTCAAGAAATGCAAGTAAGTTTTTTATGTTACCTATTAAAGGTTTCAACTGCTTGTTCAAGTCAAGGCAGCATCCAACAGACACCAGTGTATGAAAAACCATACTTCCTTTTTAACTCCCTGGTTTCCAAATGCACCTACTCAGAGGTTCAGGTGAAATATTAAACGTGAAGTAAATAACATATCTATAATAATATTCGTAAAAAGTGTTACGTGCACACAAACAACAAACATCCATTGTGACAACACTCCACATAAGACGAAGAACAAGTTTCACAGATGACAATCCTGCCTCTGCACATAGGAAATGCTTGCAACAGGCACTAAGAAATCTGTGTGACTCATTCACCCTAACAGAGTTAGAAGTGCAGTAGTAAGCCCACCATAGCATCAATGAGCTTCTCCCACTTTGGAGTGATGAAGTACCAGATTCCAGCTCCAGCTCCAGGTAGGGTTACTCCTCTTATAAGAAGGATGATGAGAACAACATAGGGGAATGTAGCTGTAAAGTACACCACCTGGACAAATTAAAAAAAAAAAAAAAAAAAAAAAAATCATTGAAAGGGTTTCATTGTGTGTATATGAAAGGGAATGCAAGTGCTATGCTATTGCCTGAAGAGAGGAATTGCTCAGTCTCAGAGACAACAGCCAGGGGATAAACTAGGAAGACAATGGGGTTATTTCCTGGGAAATCTGAAATTTTACAGCTCTTCTCGCTGCTGGAAACAGGAATAATATCAATAGCAACAGAGGTAAGACTTGAGGTTCTAGACAGAGAGGGAAAGAGAAAGCAGAAAAGGAAGTCTGGAGAGGAACAACAGGAATTTACAGCTAAATGCCCAAACTAACACAGCACAATGGAAATGAAATGAGCAATGCCATTCAGTAACACTTGAAGTTCTGATTTTTTTCTATATATTTCTCTGTATTTAACTAAGCCTAAAGAATTTTTTGTACTCCTAATTATTATGTATCACCATGAAATATTTATGGTGGCAATGCAAAAAAAGGAAAATCAGTAGAACAATCCAGCTAGACCTAATCATCATTATGTCTAAATAAACAACAGAAGTTCTGTGTTTAATGTGTTAATAATTACTTAATACAGAGCAGAGCTCTCTCCGTGGGCAAATAAAATGGCTAGATCACAGCCAGTTAAGCTGTACGCTCTACCCAAAAGCATTTCAAATCCTTTTCACATTAACCTCTGGATCTTACAGGGGCCAGAATCCTCTGAGCTGAAGTGGCTTTTGAAACTGCTTTCCCAGAAAGCGCTGTTTCAAGAAATTGCCCTAATTAATTTTTGTGCAGTGAATACACTGAACCCATCTATGCATAAATAAAGGTTTTCTATATCTGTGTCGTAGCTTAGTTTATCTCAAAGAAGGACATCCTGACACCAAGGAGTCAATATTTTTCTTGACCCTTAAGATTCACTTAAAGAAATACCTATTGCTACATCCAATTACCCAACTACTTTGTCTGTTTCTTGGCCCTGGCCCTTCATGAAACAGTGTTTCCTGTCACACTAACTTTTCCTTGGCACTCTGAGCCTCTGGCTTTTCTGCTAGTTCCCAAGCTACCT
The DNA here is from genome assembly GCA_003697955.1 of Calidris pygmaea. NCBI lineage: Eukaryota > Metazoa > Chordata > Aves > Charadriiformes > Scolopacidae > Calidris > Calidris pygmaea. The sequence continues at coordinate 236,729 of QJSC01002699.1, read as the reverse complement.
CCCAACAGACATTGTCAGCTTCTAGATGCAAAGGGAGCTCTGGGAACTGGAAAAAACTGTGTCCAGGTCTAGAAAACTCACAGCTATCTCTGCTACGAGAAAGAGGAATCCCCTATCTTTATCCCGGGTTATATCTGGTTATTCTGCTCCAACCTTTTCTCTCTTTTTTTTTTTTCTTCTTTTCAACATACACTTTGTAAGTAAACTAGACTTAGGCTATGTCATCATCCAACGTTTTAACCTGCATGATAATTGCAGTGGCATCGATGGAGAAGTCTCAAATATTCCATTCCTGCAGGTTTCACCAAAAAACCAAACCAAACCAACAACAAAAAAAAACCAAACCAAAACAAAAACCCAAAAAAACCCCACCCAAGCTGCTGAAGAAAAAGCTGCATTTTTCTGCTCAGGCAGCTGCATGGCCAATGAGAGGACATGCTCCCTCTCTTGTCATGGCCGTTAGTCAGGAGGTGTAGCAGAAAGCTGCAGGTTCGAAGGGCAAGGGAGAGGGTGACACGTGAGATGTAGGAGAACCAGAGCAAGGAGCTGAGTTACCACAAGGAGGAGTTTTAGAAAGATGGCACGCAAATACTTGGGGAAAAAAGGATACACGCTGTCACTGCTCACGCTCACCACAGACCACTTTAATTCAGTTCTGATTTTAAAACATGTTACTTACTTAACATCTTAAGTTACATCAAAATTTCCCCGACTACAGTGAAACGTGCGGTGATGGCAGAATTTTAATGACCACAACACAGAATAGGGAAAGCTGCCAAAGGCACCTTTTTCCCATCCAACTGCTGAGAGCAGCTCAAGGGCTCATTTTAAAGTTACTGAAGCCTAGGGAACAAATGCTGAACCAAAATTAGCCTTTTTTTGTGTTTTGGGTAGTCAGGAAAACACAGCCAGGAAAAAGGTGTTTCATAATACTTAGCCATTTACTGAAAACAATTGTCAGTAATTCAGTGCCTTAAACAAGAGTGTGATTCCCCTGCAAGAAAGCAGTGTGCTGCTTCAAGGGAATGACTGCAAATATTTTTCTTACTTTTCCTGATGACTTGATTCCTTTAGCAAGGGAGGCATATACAATCACCCAAGCTAGGAAAAGAGATAGTGCCAAGGGCCATCTAATCTCACCAGGATATTCAATCCCTGCCGAAATCTTCAATACAAAGTACCTAAGAATAAAAAAAAAAATAAATAAAAAGGAAAAAAAATTAATGACAGGAACTGCAGGCAGTAATTCAGTGCAAATTCTTACAGTGTTTTGTTTTGCTTCAGCGTTCTCAGTGGTTCCTCTAGAAGGTTCCAGTGACTCTCACCATGTATTATTTTATTTATCTGCATTGCAGTAGTAGATAAAAATGCCAAGCATGGGCCAACACCCCAGCTGTGCTAAGCACCACAGGAACAGAACGCATAGTCCAGCGTTTGAAATTTAGCTTTCATCATCCCTAGGCATTAAAAATTGGTATCATTTGTTGTCCTTAACCATTGCATTTCTAGTCTTCCAAACAGTGATTTGTTGTCTGCTGCAGTGGATTTTAGAGAAAGATTAACAAGTCTCCAAAGAAAGAAAGATCTTACTTGAAGTATTCTTCACTTCCACTGACAAACGTTTTGTTTCCTTCACTGGTGAAGTTAACCATAGTCAAGTTTGGATAGGCACTCATACAGAAAGTGGAGTTCTTGATTTGGATTTTTGGGTGGTCACCGATAATGCAGGAATCTAGGAAGAAAAGAAAACCAAGAGAAAAATAACTTGTCTAGATTTTGTTTTCAGGTTGGGTGTAAAATGACAACAAAAAGCATTAGATCACACACATTACTTGAGCTTTTGTGTCCTGTGTTAGATTTCTGGAACAGCTTGCTTACAGAAGCTATAAGGGTCTGACAGAACTGGGTCTTACAGTGTTCCCCTTTATCCCAAATGTCCAAGGCATAAAAAAAGTCTGAGGAAGTGAAGAGCTTCTCTCCACCCTCGTGGAGTGCTCACTCCCCCTCTTGGGGGTCACCCTGCTTGGGGGCAGGGCCCGGGGTGCAGCCCCAGGCCGGGATTAGGGAGTTCCAGGGTGCAGCATCCAACCCAGATGGCTCCCAGCCCCCGGGACAAGGGCCGGGGGGCACCACACCCTGCTACCCATGCTGACACCTCTTCCAGCAGGTTATTTACTCGATTTATTTTTCATGTTATTGCATGGTTTGGGCTGTTTGCAAAAACGAGTTTAGCTTTTTTCGCTAAACATCTTAAAAGCCTAAGAAGTTGTCTTCTAGGGAAAGCAGAGGCTGCAGCATTATCTTCCCTGCTTTCTCCCCTACACAGAGCTTTTATTCGGGGGGAAGGGGGAGGAAAAAACAACAACAAAATCCCAAACAAACAACAAAATCCCCCACAAAAAAACCCCAAACAAATAAACAACAAAAACAAAAATCAAACAAACAAAAAAAACCCCACAACCAACCCAAAAAAACCCAAACCCCAAAGAAGCCCCCCACCAAGTTGGGCTTTTTTTTTTTTTTTTTTAGCATTATAGTTGGGAAAATCTCATTTCTCCTTGATGAAGAAAAATTTAAATAATAGCAGGGGGAAGTGCCCATATGATGGAGATGACTTCCAAGTGATTTGGGTTCCTCCGTGCTGGGAACCTCACCCGGCCACAGGCATCTGCAGCCTCTGCTGGCATCTTCCTGGGGCGCAGCTGAGCCGAGGAAAGCTCTGGAAACCCAGCAGGGCCACAAAGCCCGGGGGGGGGGGAAATAAAATAAATAAATAAAGCCTGTCCCAACTTACCTAACAAAAGTTTGTTTTTATCTTTACAGTCTGGTGTGTTCCACGGGTTGTTACAGGAAGCCCAAGGTAGCACAGGTACAAAGGATGCAAAAAGGTAGAAAAGTGTGTAGCACAGAATAATATTGTAATATATGGCTATTAGAACCGAGATGATCAGCATGGCAATGCCGCAACCTGAGGGGAAAAGAGAGGGAGAGAGGAAAATAATGCAATTAAGCCCAGGCAGAGGAAGGGAGCCGCAGCCGGTCCCGGCTTCCTCCGGAGCAGGTACAGAAAGCCTTCCCCCACCAGAAAAGGGGTTCCCCCACCAGAAAAGGGGTGTCCCCCCCCGTGCAACCACCGCGCAACTTGCGCGGCTGATGCTGCTTGGACCAGCCAGCGGGAGAGGCCGTAGCATGCGGCTGCGGAGCGGGGGCGCAGGGAGGCGGCCGTGCTTAAGCCATGCAAGAGTGGGAGGGGGGGGGGTGCAGGTCATGCTCCCCCCCCTCCCCCCCCAAAAACCAAAATAACCGGGCCGGCTCCTGCTCCGCTCACCTTGCAGGGCGGGGATGGCTTTCCAGACAGACACGGGCCCCTGACTAGCAAACTGCCCCAGGGAGACTTCCAGGAAGAAAATGGGGATCCCAGCTAGAGCCAACATCATCAAATAGGGGATGAGAAACGCACCTTGGGATGGGAGGAGGGGGAGAAAAGAGAGAACAACCTGAAACATCGTGCGGAGCGAGGCGCGGGGGGGACGACGGGGGACACACTTCATCGATGGCACGGTGAGGACCCTCGCCTCCCCTTACGCGGTGCGGAGGCTGCCTCCGCGGGGCAGCCCCCCCCCCCCTCCCTGTGGCAGCTACAGGCTGGGAACGGGTTCTCCTGGGGTCGAAAGGGGTCCATTTCTGCCCGCGATACCGGGGACAACTTAGCCAAGACCTGCAACTATCACAAAACGCCCTATCTGTTATCGATTCCCCGCTGATCGATTCCCCACTGATCGAATACCGACTCTGGTTGTTACCCGATTCGCCGGGTGTCCCCAGCCCCGACGGGGAGGAGCAGCTTCCTGCACCTCCAACATTTGCTCGAGATAACGTTATCTTCAAATGAGCATTTTAACACCTCATACATAAAAAGTTCTTACGTGTAAAAAGAAGAAAAAAAAAAAGGAAAAAAAAAAGCTTACCAATAAAAAAAAACTATTGATTTGGGCTTTAAGTTTCTAGTTTTTCCACATAAAATAGCTCTTACAGCTGCTACACAACCGTTTTCAATGTTCTCATCACCAGCAGCCCCTGTTGATAGTCCCGGGAAGGGGCTTCCAGCTGCAGTGGGTTGTACCAGTAACACCCACTGGTTCTCACTTTAAATTAGAGCCTCCCTTAGGACAACCTCCGCACATAAACTTTTTCTTCCCGCTGTAAACTATTAACGGCACAACCCCTCTTCCAACTTTTTTTCCCCCCTCTTGTATTCTGCTGAGCAGCGCTGGCTCTATTCCAAATGCTTTTTTTTTTTTTCATTGAGAGATTTAAAAACAAAAACAAAAAATTCCCCCAAACTTCACAAAATAGCATAACGTCTCCATTCGGGTTCAAACGTTCTCGTGGGATTTTCCCAACTGGAAAATCCTTTGTGTATCTTCCTCTCCTCCCTCTCTCCCTCCCTTTCCCCCGTCCCACTGTTTGCGGATTCAGACCCGATTGCGTTTAAATTAGGCGAAGGGGGAGGACGGGGGGGAGGACACGGAGCCCTCACTCTGTGCCCGGGGGTGATCAGCCCTGATCTTCATTCTCCTCTCTCTCCAGCCAGCACCAACTGTAGGTGTTGGTTTTTTGGTTTTTTTTAAGAAAAGCGCTACCTTTTAAAGGAATCTTGACGGAGCTTTCCTACTTTCAGAGGTGACCCTCAGAAAACCCCAGTTCTCGCTAAGTCGTTGATGCTCTGGAGGAGGCTAAACGGGCACCACCGCCCCCCCCCCCGCCCCAAAAAAAGGTGGGGGCCGGCTCAGCCACGCACGGTACTGCAGGTAGAGACAGGAAAAAAAAGCCATCATACCTCCCCCATTCTTAAAGGCCAGGTACGGGAACCTCCAGACATTGCCCAGCCCCACTGCATAACCCACCATGGAGAGGATGAAATCCAGCTTGCTAGACCAGTTCCCTCGGGCTTTATTTTCATCCCCTACATCGTCTTCCTAAAAAGAAGGGGGGGAAGGAAGGCAGGGAGGAAGGGGGGGGGGACGGGGGGGTGAGGAAAAAGAAAAAAAAAGAGAGATCGGAAAAGAGCCACTTTTGCAAACAAGCATCGCGGTGCTGCGGCTACCAGGTTGGAGACCGGGCGACCAGCGGCCGGACCAGGGGGAGTTGGGGGGGGGACCGGGGGGAACACCCTTGCAGCCCCCGCCTGCCGCTGCCCGGGCTCCCTTCTGCCAGAGAAAACACGAGGTTGGGGGGGGGGGGAGCCTTTTAAAACCTGGCCTTCTCTTAGGCCGCTCCCGAGGGAGGGGAGGTGGAGACCGGGGATGCTGGGGGTGTCAGTGACACCCCCCCCACACACACACACCCATCTGGCTCCTTCGGGGGTGAAATGCGTGGGGTTTGGCTGAATGGCTCCCTTCCCGGAGAGTCCGGCCACTGCAATGCGCATCTCCCGGCGAGGCTGGCATCCCCCGAGGGCCTCGGGGGAGGGGGGGAAGGAGAGAGGAGGGGGCGAGTGGGGAGGTCGTCTGACTCCTAATTCCCCGGTGCACGGGAGGTCCCATCGCGGGGCCCTCGGTGCCCTTGGACGAGTAAGGATGGAGCAATGCCCGCGGGCGCCCCGACCTTTCCCCCGGCACAGGCAGACGGAGTAAAAAAAACAAACAAACAAACAAAAACCCCAAACAACCCGCTTTTACAGAATAAACCCGCTCCCCCCTCCACCTCCCCTCCCTTCAGGCTAAACCCAGATCCGCGGGAGGGCAGGGAGAGAAGGGCCGGGGGGGAGCCGGGGGGAGCGGGAATCCTCTCCGGGAGGATCTGACCTCTTAACGGGGTTGGGGGTTGATCGATTTCGCCTTATTTTTGGTTCCAGGCCGCAAGCCTGAACTGGGTTACGGTGAGAGGCACGGCTCGGTGAACGCATTGGAATTAGCCGGGAGTTATCGATTGTCCCTTTATACCGGTATTACATTATTGGCACCCGCCAGCAGCGCAGACCCCCTCTCCCCTTCCTCCTCCCCCTGCCGCAGCCCCATCCCCGACTGACTTGGACCTGATTTTAGGGCTTCAGCCCCAAATCGGTGCCGAGGGGCAACGATCTCTCCCCTCCCCCGAGCTGAAGGGGAGGAAGGGGGGGGGGGGGGGAAGAAACCCCCTAAGGAGCCGACTTACCCCCTCCACTCTGCCGGGGAGGACAGAAGTGTTGCCATCTGTGCCCAGTACCACCGTGCTCTGGCTCAAGGTCACCCAGGAGCCTTTGGCGTTGTTTTGCTCCAGCGTGCTCTTACCCGGGGTTAGATTTGGGTCCCCGCCTGTGCTCTGCAAAGCAGGAATTTTGCAGGGAGGGATGGCAGCTTGCCCAGCGACCCCAGCCCCGGGGGTGTGCTTGCAGGGAAAGGTTTCCGCGGATTCCCTCCGGGGAGCGGAGTTGGCTTGCAGCGGGGTGCTGCTGAGCTTGCAGATCCCGACTTTGGTCCTCTCGAAATCATTTGGTTGAGCTTCTTCGGAGAGAAGGGTTTTGTGGTCGTTGGAGAGCGATCGGGGAAGCCTGGGCACGGCGGCCGGGGCTGGCGGCAGGGGGTTCTGCGGCTCATTTTCGGGGCCGGTTCTTACAACTCCCGCACCTTCATGGGGTCCAGGAGCAACGGTTTCAGGGCTGTTCACAACCTGCTTGCTCATATCCCTTTGACTGGTGGAATCCTAAAACGACAACGTCACATATTTTACCAGAAAGGGGGGAAGAAAAAAAAAAAAAAAAAAAAAAAAAGGTTGGGACTGCAGAGATTCTACGAATTTCTTTCCTCCTACACGAAATGCGTGCGCTAGAAAACCTGGATACAGAACTGTCGCAGAATTTGGAGGTGCCCCGGCTCGCCTCCTTGCCCTCTCATTCAACGTTAATATTCTGGGGGGGTGGGGAGAAAACAGTAAGGTACACACACAAAAAAAAATCAAAACTCAAACGAAAAACCGCACCAGCGTCCACAAACCCGTAATTCGAGTTTAAATAAGTGTTTCTACAGCACTGCGCCGCCAGACCTCGTTAGATTTCACATCACGATTGTAGGATGCTCCCTTCCCTATCACCAGTGTAGAAAGATTCTTTAATTTTACGCCCCATTTCCTTTCTGTCATTCAACAATGCACATCGGCGCTTTTTTTTTTTTTTTTTATAGATATATAGGCAATAGACAACCTGCCCTGTAGGCAGCCGGAGATGTTAAAAAACAAGCGAAATAGTGCTGGTGAGCATTTCTGAGCCGGCTACCACCCTTCAAAACCCAACAGCAAGACAGTGAAACGCAAAAAATAACCACACCACCACAGCGGCATTAATGCCATTAACAGCTGGCTTTCCCTATTCTTTTCCTTATATTTTCGACTCGCACACCTCTCTATATATTTTTAAAAAACATTACAGTGTTCACTAAACAGATTACTGACAACAGTCCCACCCCGCCTTTAAAATTATACTTTAAAAAGCATTTTCTTTCCGTACCTTAACCAACCCGCAGACGATCCCTACCTTCTCCGTCAGTTTAATATTAGCTTTACAAATACACCTTCTTTTTAGAAGGGGGTCTTCCCAAAACTACCCGTCACCGCCTCCACGGCAAGTTTTCTCTTCCCCATAATCCCACCATCCCCGTGTCAGGGATGAGATGTGCAAGGACTCGGTCACTATCCGAGTGCGCTTGGGGGTACCACCGTCCATCCCCCCCGGCTTCTTTCCCCCGCAGCAGCCCTACCCCCGCTCCGCGGGAAGCTTCCCGCGCTGGCTCCGCGGAAAATCCGCGGAGAACACCCCCTCCGGCCCCCGCCTCCCTTCCTCCGGCCTTTTCCAACACCAAAGAAAAGAAATCAAGCACTTACCGCGTCTTACACGGCCACGGATCGACTCGGTAGAGGTAAAAACAGCAGCACAGGCAATTGACGGACTGGATTTTGCCCAGTCCAGAGCAAAGCTTTCTATAGTTCCTTGGGAAAGACTGGGTTTGCGTCAGTGCATAGCAAGGTGCCCTTCGTTTGACATTTTCTTGATAATAAGAGTTTGATAAATCATTACCCTTGGTTTCAGATTTTAAAGGGAGAAGCAGCAGCCAGAGCGCCGGCTAGCTGTCACTCAGGCGGCAGTGGGACTGCGTGGTCCCTGTGACTCATGTGGGGGCTGATTACTAAACCCAATCCAGCCAAGAGCGCCGAAGAACTTTCTGCCGGTTAATTAGAGGGAACATGTGAGAAACACGTAGTACTGCACCCAAAACGGCAGAGAAATGGGGAGAAACCTTCCATTTCTACCCCTCTCCCCTCCTCCCAGTTTCTGTAGTGTGTAATTCCTTTTTCTTTTTTTTTTTCTCTGCCGTTGGATCGGACGTTATAATACCTTATATATACATAAATTATATATTTTTAAAATATATCTCCACATACCTATACAGACAGAGATAAGTTCACTGCGTGTATAGTACACAAACACATTTTAATTGTGTCTTCCCTGTTCTCGTTGCACCAGACAACACTGTATCATTTATTTTTACTGGGTTTCGTGGGGGGAAACCCTCAGCCCTAATTAAATTAAAACGATACACATAATAAAGCCATCGCCGCTGTCATCAAAACTATCTTAACAGTTAAGAGGGAGCAAAGAGGACGGCAACCGCAGTCAACTTGTTGGTGTTCTTCCCCCACCCATCAAAGCATTTATGTTTGAGAATTGGGGGGAAATTACTCATCATTAAAAGTCAGACGTTAACCCGAGAATTGCTTTTGCAACGAATTCATTCACCCCAAATCACCTCCCGTGCGTGCCATTTGCTATTTGAGGGGCTTTCTCAAAGATTTGCGGCGCACAAGGTAACTTTGTCCAACACTGACAAAAATAATAATAATAATAATTAAAAAGCAGATTGGCAAATCGGGATGCTCCCTAAACAACCTTCCCGGTTGTTTCAACGTCAGAGATGCTGTTCCTCCGCATTACAGGCTGCTGGCGTCAGCTTCTCCGGAGAGGATTTTATATTTTAGCGTAAGCAATGCGAAGTGTGCGCCCATGCGGGGGAGGGGAGGGGAGAAAAGAGGAGGGGGCTAAACTCGCCATCACTCACGCTTTTTTTTTTTTTTTTTTGTACGTCCTTGATTTTAGGAGTTGCTAAGGCGGGGGTTTCAGTGGGCAGAGTAAATAAAAATCGCAGTAGCCCCCCGACAATTTTGCCAAGCCTCTGGCCGCCCGGTGGCCGGCGTGAGGAGGGGACCGAAGGGCTTTTGTTCCACCGCAGGCAGCCGGCCCGCAGCGCCAGGCTGCGGCTCAGTGTGCGGGGGGAGCTGCGGGGGCTGCCCCCAGCTCCCCTATAATCCAGTCCGACTCCCTGCGCCTTACACCTGGGCATCGCGGCTGGGGGCAGAAATTCCCCCGCAGGAATTATTCAAAGCACCACGAAAGCCAAAGAAATTGGGGCTAGCAATGCAGAACATCGAAAATGTTTGGGTTTGTGGGGTTGGTTTTTTTTTTGGTTTGTTGTTTTTTGTTTTTGTTTTTTTTGGGGGGGTGGGTGGGTGGGTTTTTTGTTTGTTTTTGTTTTGGGGTTTTTTTGTTGTTGTTGTTTTGGTTTTGTTTTGTTTTTTTTTTTTTTTTCAGAAAAGATCACCCCATCTCTCAACTGAAAAACGCTTTCCCCTTACAGCAGAGCTTCAGAACACGTTTAGAAATAACAGAGCTACCGTTAACTTATTACGCTGTTGCTTCAAACACATACAAGCATGGGGGCCTATCTGTAATATAGGTGTATAATTATCATTATCACACACGGGGGGGGTGGGGGGATGTAGATTGTTCCTATTTTCAAATACTCTCTTCTGCCTCAAGCTCTCCCCCGGTCTACTCAAAAATGGAGAGGCACACATAGAAGCTAGTTTTATAGGGGAGGGGAAGAAATCGGTGGTACTTTGCAGCCTTCCCCTCTCAGCGCATCCTCCAGCCGCAGAACCATCTGGTCGGAGGCAGGGAAGGCAGCAGGGTCGTTACCTCAGTTATGCTGCCCTTCAGGTTACATTAACGCCTCTAAAGGCACAGATTAAATTAAAAGCGACAAGGCAGCAGCGTTTTGGTCGTAAGGACCCCCAAACCTCTTCTAGATTCACAGACTTGACCTCATTTGTTTTTCAGAAAATGGAAAAAAAAAAAAAATTCTTCACTTTTTTTTTTTTTTCCCGAAGCGATATTTTTACTTTCTCCGTCAGCACTGAAACGTGTAATCGAAGTTTCGCCCCCGGAGAAGAGGAATCGATTTCCTTTACTTTCAGAAAAGGCAGGAGCACCCCTCTTTCCCCCCTGTAACCCGGGGAAGGGGCCTCTCGGTGGGGCACGGCGGGAGGACCGCGCTGAGGACAAGGAACGACGGACCCGTGTTTAGGCTAGAGAGAAACCCTCAGAGAAACGCGGCTCGGATGCCAACATTTTTTCCTCTTCCTAACACCCCCGTCGCCGGGTATCGAGACCACAAAACCGAGCTCAGATGGAGACCCCTGCCCTTGGTCGAAACTCCAAGCTTCAATGATGGTTCCTTTCAAAACCAAACCAAATCCCCCCTCAGGTGAGGTCTAAATGCCCCAGTTAGCCGCCAGGAAGTTAATTAAAGCTACTTTTCTGAGCTCGCTCTTGGTTTCTCATCATCCTTTTCGTACTCCTGTCCCGCAGCCGAGCTGCCCCTTCCCATCTCCGAGCACGTAGCGAAGGGATTAAGGAAAAGGACCTGGCTGCAGGTCACACCGACCACACACCAACCTCCCCCTCCCTCGGGGGGGATGTCACCGACACAAGGTGACAGGGTGTCAGGCTGTCCTGCCTGGAGGGGGTCCCTACCCCTTTCTCAAAGCCATGGCCACCGGGGCCGCCCAACACCACCCCTGGGAAGGAGGGAGGCTGTTCCGGGGGTGAGGGGGCTCCTTGGTCTTTCCAAAAAAAGCCAAAAAAGAAAAGGAAGACACCCCGCACCCCCTTCCTTCCCCTAGACAGCCCCCTTGGGGGGCGCCTGCTTGCGGTGATCCCCCCGCGGAGGCAGGGCTGCCCGCAAAGCGGCCGAACAAGTGCCTCCGTCTTAATTACTTCGTCAAAGATGAAAAATAACAATTGATTCCCCCCCACCCCCACCACCCCCCCTTCCTTCTCTTCCCCTGCCGCCCCCCCTTTGCAGATAAGCAAATGCGCAAACGAAGCGAGTGGAGCCGGCACCGCAGAGAGGGGAGGACGGGGCTGTGTCGGGACACCCCCCCGAAAACAGCTGGGTCGGAGGGTGCCCCCCCCTCCTCCCCTCCTAACACGCACTGTCCTGCCTTCACGCCGCATTCGTGCCGTGCCAAGTCACGACAGGAGACGGCAATGACACCTCTCCGCAATCACGCCGACAGACACCCACGCAGTTCCCACCCCTGCGCTAAAACCCCCCCCGGATTTATGACCGGGTTAAACATTGCAGCTACTGGTCCTAAATCTGCCGCCTCCTCCTCCTTCCCCCCCACTGGAAAGTTTGCCTAAAACCGACGGAGGCAGTCGCAGCAAGAAACTGCCCCCTCCCCCCCTCCTCCCAAAACTTCTCGCCCCCGTTTTCTCCAGCCGCAGCCTTTGCCATCTCCTCAAGTGCCACACTCTGAAGTCCCAGCTTGTCCCCTGGTCCTCACTTAGAAGAGGAAATCGGCTTGTGTCAAGCAATCCACACAGTGCATTAATTCATGCAACTAGCGGGAGGTTTCCTTCTTCCCTTCTCTCTACGGTATCACCTTTTTTTATTATTTATTTTTTTTTTTTTTTGCACGGAGCCTTCCGGCAAATCCAGAGAAAGCCGCTTTGGTGGGAGTCCTCCACAGAAGACGGCCATTTAAACTCCTTTCTCCCTTAAAGCGAAAAGGCAAATATAATGCTACGGGGATCAGGAAGGGTGCGAAGACCTCGGGGAGTGCCTTTAACTGCCCGGTTAGGATTGCAATTGAATGGCCTTTTTATTAAAGGTAATTAGATTAGAGAGCTGTTAAACGTCCGCTGTGAAATGCACTGATTCAATCTCTATCACGCACTTGGTGGGTTTGACTTCCAGTCCAATGTGGTTTTCTCCTCTGGTCGTTAGACTTAGGAGGAGGTGACACCGAACGCGGGCAAGTCCCCAGCAAGTGGGAAGAGCTCTTTCTGCAGCTCAGGACAGTCTCATCACCCCCTGCCCGAGAGAAGGGGGGGGTCAGTTCCCCGTCGCTGCTCTGAGGAGGCAGAGCTGCAAAGCAAACCTCGAGCTGGTGAATAAACCAGGGCTTGGAAATCTTGCAGAGAAATTCCGGTTTGGGGTAGCTCAGAAATGTTAATATACGTGTAAAAAGAAAGATTATGGCTTTACTTATAACCGACAATGGTTTTAAACCGCTATAGCGATTTAGAGTATAGTAATACATAACACAAAGCCAAGAGCAATATTGTATTCACTCAGCTGCGTTAGAAATCAAAACCAGCAAAAGCAAGTATCAATAAGCCAGATCTTGCAAAGTGATACTTCACCTTCAATATCTTGTATTTTCCTTTTCATTCTATCTATACACATGAATTTTTATAGCCTTAATTCAACTGAACAGTTTCTCCATGCAGAGAGCACGGAACCTTTTCTTAAGACAAATATCCACCTTATCAGGCTGCAATATTTCGCCTCTCTCAGTTAATTACATCCAAATAACGAATAGACTGTAAGAATCTTTCAAGTGATAATTACCTGTTATTTTTCTCCTGTGAAATGCCTCAGGCTTACCTTGTTATATATTAGCTCTACTGTACACTTTCTGATGAGCTTGCTTCCAATTGCCTTAACCTACATAACTCACTGGATGGCCCTTGGAGTTTCAGATAATTGTCTAAGCCTGGGATTGCTCATTGTGAAAAAGAGTCGGTTCCCTGAGAGACTTAACTCCTTCAGCGGAGACCACTGTAAATAACAGAACTAAAAGAAAGGGGGATCAGGTGGAGGGAAAACAGAAGCATCTGGAGGGAATTTCTGCACCACTGGCCAGGCATTTATGCTCCTAACAGCTATTTAACCCATACATACATGTTTCTTCATTTGTCCAGACATTTGCCTTAACCACAGGGCATAATCTCAATACGGGGCATAATGACCACAGCTTTGAACTTCCACTTTGTGATAGGACAGGGCTTAAAAAAGCAGCACAAATGTAATGAAAAATTATAAAGACATATAGTATATCTATAGAGTTTTAAATATATTTCCATGATTTACCTGTGTGCCATCAAGTCAAGGGTATTTTTTCTGGTGCCACAGTAAGCTCCAGGCTTAGCCTAGCCCAGCCACTTCTTCCTGTTCAGGTAAGAATGTACCTGTGTCACGTACCAGGACAACCTCTCCTTACACTGAAAACAAGATAAAAATGCATCTTTTTGAACTAGTGGTGCTCAAAACTGGATAAAGAGCAGTAGTTTCCTCTAACTGTACAAATACATAATAAATAGGGGTAGCACAGAGAACAGATAAATACGCCTCCTTAAATCCATGCTGTCTCTGTGCAGGGAGAGCTGCAGAAACAACACATAAAGGAGTGCTTTGTAGAGCAATGCAAGTGCTTCTGGATGTCATCGACCAGGTGGCTTTATCTGTCTCGGCACAAATCTAAGAGGGGTGACAGGACAGTGGTTGTGGGACAAAGAGACTGGAACAGAAGCAGGTCCCAGCTGTGAAAGGATCCTGGCAGCAGCCCTGATACCAGACACAGCAGGTCAGGGAGACAGGGACAAGGAACTGCACATGGAGGGAGGTTGAACCCCAGCACATTCACAGAAGAGGTTTACCCGCAGAAAGGTGCCTAAACCATCTCTCCTTGGGAAGTGGGGGAAGTTCTGGAGCACACAGACTCATTCGTCAGCTGTGAAGCATCAACTCAGCTAAATTTAAATATTAATAAAGATTATTACTCTAAACAATCATAGAATCATTTAGGTTGGAAAAGACCCTTGGGATCATGGAGTCCAACCATCAACCCTACTCTACAAAGTTCTCCCCTACACCATATCCCCCAACACCACATCTATAATATATAGAATATATATTTCTACAAGGCTATATGAAACAAGTAATTCTCCAAACTGTCGTACCTTGGTCACTTGTTACCACATGAAAATACCACAACAAGGTTTGAAACCCTGGTCACAAATGAAAGAAAATATTATAAATCTCACAAAATGATAGAAAGTTGATTTCCTAGGCAGATTCCCTGGGAAGAGACCATGAGCATCACGGAAGATATACAAAATTCTAGCAGATAACCAGTCCTTTTTAACAACTCACTGCCTTATTCACTTTTGCTGTTGAGTCAAACCCAGTAAGAATGAAATACCACAGCATGCACCTCTGTGAGGCTATGGGAGCTTTTCCAGGGGTCAACAACATTGACTGCATGGTCCCATTTTAAGGAGGGAAGATAATAAACATACTAATGTAACTATTCCAGTATTTCACAAGGCAACTCATGATAGTAATTTGGAATTTTGTTGGGGGTGGGGGTGAGAAAGAAAGCCTTAAACTTTTCCTGTGGTGTCTCACAAGAAGTTCTTGGTTTGTTTAAACCAGAGTGTTTTGCATTCATTAATTTTTTCCCCTTCTTTCACTGTGAACGGGGAAACCCCCCCAACACAGTGAATCGGGTAAAGTGATTGTCATACAGAGCTAACGGAACTGTTATCCCTCTGTCACCATAAAAACATCCCACACTTCATCTTGCAGACTGCCAGATCAAGAAACCCAAGGGCTGGTAAGTCATCCCAGTGTTGGGATGCAAGTCTGAATCGGTGAGTGGTTTGTAGGACATCCATAAAAGCAGTGAACTTTTAAGGTCATATGTTAAATCTAACTTTATTTTGGCCGAAGAATAAATGCTAGGGGAAAACTTTCAGCTACAGCTTCTCTCCCTGGGATGCCCATTTGGAGGACATTAGTAATGACTCCCTTTCCTGAACCTAACTGGTCTCCCAGTGTACTTGAAACAGCTCCGTGGGAATATACTGGTGGAAACACTTCCCCTAATCTCATCCTCCTTAGCAGATTCCCAGCGTAAATCCAGACAGAGTCCCTATTCTGGGGTCTAAGCCTTGGGTACGAGAGCACTGGGTATGCCAACGCTGTGGCAGCTGGGATCTACCCTGTGGTTGAGGAACAGAAGACAGGGATATATTACATCGCCACTTTTCAGCTCCATTACACCGTCAGATGGCTCAAAGGGGCTGGCATCACAGCAGAGAATCTGGCTTACAGCTTGTACACATGTGGCTGTTACTCAAAGCCTTCTCAGCTGTTAGTCAAAGCTACATAATCCTGTAATGTCTGCACTTCACTAAGTGAAGCACTTCACTATGCTCCATAATCCCACAGTGCTTTTTCCGGTCATGCTGAACTAGACTTGAATCTTAGCATACCTTCAACTTTAAGATACAACTCCAACAATATTTGCAATAAAAAATTACATTACAAGTACTATTTACTCCCCAAGACAATCCGTGCATTCCATTTAGGCTATTGAATTTAAAACAAAGACATTGAATAGCTAAAAACAGTTAGAAAAAGCAAGTAAGCTTCTACCAGTTCACATACTGAAGTCAGGTTTAAGCATTCCCTTGAGCGTAAATCTCCAAGTCATTAGGATGACACTGCTCTCCTAAGGTTTGAGATTCATTGTTTAAATGACCACTTTGTTAATTCCTATGGTTCATCTCCTGAAATTCTGGGCAGATTCAACACTGAGCTCCAAATATACTTAATGCCTTCGTCGTATGAAAAATTCAAGGTGATCCACGCCCTAAGGTGATGGAAAACTGAAAACAGACTTCAGTGTTAAGATCATTTTCTTATTAAGCTTCCCAGCTCACTCCTACACTTGTCACTAAGACGCTAAGAGATGCAAAAAAAGATCACCAGAGGTATTTCAGTGGCCAGTTTCTCCTGAGTACCTTTTTCATGTAACCTTTCTTTGCCCTTTCCTAATAAAGCCACATTTATCTGGGATATTCAGAGGATGCTTCCTCATCACATTGTGAAGAACTTAACAAAATATAGCTAAATACCATTATTTCTCCTTTGCACCTAAAAAAAAACAGACAGAAAGGCCCAGCACAGTGGATGAAACCAGAGAAGGAAGGAACCTACCTAGGACGAGGTGAGACTGGAGCTTAGCTGTGCCACAAGCCTCCCAGGTGACCTCAGGCACATCACTTCATGAGAGTTTGAAAGAACACGGGCAGTGACCTCCGTTCTCCCTCCTCCTGTTCAGCAATATATTCTTCTGAGCTCAGGTCTGACTCCAAGGACTTAAACCAGTTTCATATCCCCTTGTCTGACCTCTCACTAGAGGGGCCAATAGGCCAGGATAAAAGAATTCAGATAAGTAACTTTAAAAAGTATAAGCCATCTTAAGTTTATGCAAAAGTTATTGTTATGCTAGCAGCCAGGATGAGGTTTCACAGTTTAAGGAATTAAGTTTAGCCCTCCCCACTCCTCAAAAACAACTCTGTCAAGCCTTAACTGAAACAAAAATTGGTACAAAAACCTGTCTGTGAATCAGTCTTTATTACATATTTTCATAGCCTCTATAAATATGACACTGCGATAAAACTATGTCTTGAGGCCATGGTGCAATGGTTAACCCATTCTATGCTTTCCAAATTGCATCATACTGCTAGAAAACCTTCCTCAAGACTTTAGCATTTTAAGTACCTTGGCCTGAAACAGCTCTTTTCCAATCTGGTGATTCACTTATTTCTTGTCTTTTGCACAGAACATCGATTGACTTGGCTTTATTTGCATTGTTCCTTCACTGTAGCGTCCCACACTGACACCAGAAGATTAACTCTATGTTCAAAAATAGCTGGATATTATTAGGAAGCAATCTGAATCAGCAAAATCAGATTCCTCAGAGTCGCAGGAAAAAAAGTCTAGTACTCCAGCAGCCAACTCTGTATGGATCGTGAGATCAGGTAAAAAAATAATTTTCGGTGCAAAGCCCAAGACAAAAAGAGCCTCACCTTTGTCTAAGGTAGCAGTTACCCAGCTGGATCTGTACTTACAATTATAAAGAAGTCAGCAATATTCTAGAGCTGAAAGACAGCACTCATCCTGGAGCAATCTAAAAGCAGTTTCAAAATCACACTTGGTGGACAGGCACAAGGGACTAGAAATTAATGGAGAAATTGTGAAGTTGGAAATTAGGTGTTAGTGGTTGAAAAAGTAAAGTTTGCCATCTGCTCATGGTCCTTAATGGTCAAGTTAGTCAAGTGACAGTAGCGCAAGAGGAACAGATTCAAGAGTAAGATTTAGCACCACAGCATCTAGTGCCTCCACATGCTGGGGTCTTAGATCTTTGAAACTGGAAGTTAAGTCCTAGATGGAAAGGACCCAGAGAGATCCTAATGACAAGCCTGCTTCCACCAGCTTTGGCAAAGCAGCTTCTCTGTGCTTTTTAAACATTTTTATCCTCGTTTTCCTCATTACCTGACATTTTGCAAGCAGAGTCCCATTCACTATGACAAGAATTACTGTCATTCATTCGACCGTTCATTCAGTGTCTGACCAGCAGCTTAGGCAGCACTATCTCAGATAATTCATATTTTCCACGTCAGAGTATGGATGAGGTGTTGTAGTGGGCCTGTCTCATCAGCAGTAAGACTGCAAATATGAATCTGCACAAGACAGAGAAGCTGCCCTGTCGATCTTTGCTTTCTCTTTTCCTCTCCTTTGTGGTTCTTTTCGCCTTGTTTTGTGATTTTTCACATTGTTTTAGGGTTGTGGGGTTTGTTTGGTTTTTTGGTGTTTGTTTGTTTGTTTTTAAGTAGCTCTCTTTTTTTTTTTTTAAAGTAGCATTGGATTCTAACAGCAGCAGCAATAGAAAAAAACTCCAACCTCTCACCTGTTTCTATTGTTTTTCCACAAAAGAAAGTGTTTACCATTTTTGAAACCTTGCAGACACCTAATAGAGAGGATTATATTCCCCATTTTCCATTTTTTTTCTTAACATACCTTTAATAAAAGACAAAAAAAACCCCAAACCTTTTCAGTTAATCCTATACAACCTTTACTTTCAAAATGTCAGACTTGCCTAACTATTTTATGTTGTACAGCAAGACATCCATGCAAACCTCTTTCCTTCTCTGGATTTGCTACGTTAACACAATATGGTCACATTTTCAAGGAAAAGTCTCTTCTGAGATGGGAGGTCAAGGCTCAGCAACAATTCTGTACAAGATTCTTACAAGTATATTTGGGCTCAGGCATTCCCAGGTGATGACTACTCTTTTCCTCAATAAACACATGGGTAATGAGGGAATCTCTGATAGATTTGACATATTGGCCTGCCACTTCTCACATGTGACTCCCCTTTTTTAAAAGGCAAAAACGTGACTAATTGACACAAACGACATTTAGGCAAAAACAAGAGACACCCCAAAAGCAAGATTTCTCCATTCAGAGCACATCAAAACACAGACCCTCAGAGCTACTTATGGATTAATTCTCTGCCATTTATCTACGATTTTATTTTCTCTCTAGATGTTGTGCACCACACAGGGGTGGATGTTACAACAGCCAAGAGCAGCAGAGAAAGAAAATACACAATCTATTTATTGAGCAGGCCCTTTTCCTGACTAACTTAACAGCAGACTTCAATAAAGCTCATACAACACCTTACCCTTTCTCAGCTGTGCCCTTACCAGCCACCATAAAGCACAGCCCAAACAGGAAAAGCAGATCTGCTTCACTCAACCACACCAGGGAAATGCTAAAAAAATCCAGTATGTAAGACAGGAGAGCCTTAGCAAAATCAGCACACGCGCTGTAGGAGAACAGATCAACAAACAGAACCTCAAGGCTGTGGAAACCAGGAGTGGAAACACCCGTGGTGCAGATTTCACAGCCCCAAGAGGTGACCAGCCCTTTTGCCTCAGCAGCTTCCCCGTCTGAGCAACTCACCACGGATTCACTCCGACTCTCTGGATTCAGGCAAAGCCCACCATCCTTGCTCTACCCATCGCAGGCGTGGAAAGCAAATGGTTCCTTTCCTCTTCAGAGGAAGTTTTTGGGTTTTTTGAAGTTGCATTTAAAGTTTTGTTTCCCTTACTCTTCTCTACCTTGAGGTAAATAGGTATCAGTCTATTCATTGCTTCCTTTGCGCGCTGTTTTTCTATGTCTCTGCTCACTTTTGTTTGTCTGTTCCTACTGCAATCGTTCCAGCTCTTCCTGAAATGACACTTACACATCTCTAGCTACACATGTAAAATTAAATACAACTTCCAAACCATTTAGAGATTTTCAAATGTGGTTAGAATTTAAACAGAGCTCAGTGGTTTTCAGCTAAGTTAGATGCCTGTTTTCCTTAGAAATTTTAAAAATTCATCTTACTTCAAAACAAAGCTTTACAATGAAACTATTTAAATCATAAAAACAATCTCCCTCTCTAATTCAATTATTTCAGATATTTCCCTTTTAAAAATATGTGTAATAACACAAGTCAAAACTCAGGTGTATATTTTCAGTTTGAACTTAGCAGATTTGTAAGCAAATCAGTTACTGGGTTTGGGGGCAATGGCAGCCACGTGCATCGCAGCTACCAGTTCACGTATTATTGAAACATACTAAAATATAACTCAAATCACATGCATTTGAAGCACGAGTCTCATATTCTAACAATATGGTTGCCCTTGCTACTGAACTCTTCATTTTACTATAGTTATATCTTATGAGGTTTATTTTTTCTGTGAGATTTTATTCTAAAGGTAGAGGAATCTTGCTCAGTGCCATGTGTGTGACTGGCACCATTGGCTCGGTGTGCAGTACTGTGATTGATTTCATCTCTCACGTACCTCTGCGTATGTGTTTTCCACTTCAGATACTGGAAAAGCAAAAGAATCATATTACTTATGAAAGACAGTAATAAATATTCATAAACAGAATTTTTTTATACATAATACTTTTCAAAGTACTTTTGATATTTCAGTCCAAACTTCCAATTATTTTGATGGGAGACATGCCTAACATTTGAATAAATGCCTCAACTAAAAAGCATAATTTAATACTCTTTTGTTCCATGACAAGATACAGTGAAGGGATTACAATTACGTTCAGTACCCTTTCCATAGTTTCTAAGGAAACAAGATATCACATCAAATTCTGCTTTATTGGAGATTGTATATTAAGAACTTCGCTGCAATTTAGCATCTAAGCCTCTCCAGATATCCTTACTGCAGAATTGTTGCTTTTTGGATTACAGGTTTCAATTACAGTGGCTCATTGAGCGATACTATGAAGCATTTTTTCTCCCTTCTTTTTTTAACGTGGGTTTTTTTTTTCCTAAAAGTGTTTTCTCTGCTGCTTTGAGACTAATTCCTCAGTTCTCTTCAAGTTAATAAAAAAAAAAAACAAAACAGAGGGAAACCTATAATTCACATATCTGCATCTCCTGTGTTGTGACAACGATGTCTCTCTTACAATCATAAACACAACTCCCCTTAGTTGTAACCGGGCAAATGGATGGTAAAGACATAGTTAGTTATATGAGATGCTTGGAAGAGACTTTTTGACAGAGGAAATACTTGTGTTTCAGTTCTGCCACCTCGGCATGGGTGTGGGATTTGGCCAGGTGAGGAGATGAGGTGGGCTGGCTCACTCGTGCTGTCACCATTCCTGTCCCTGACATGGAAACAGCCATGGGGCCATTCAGACTAGGGTCTGGCATGGTATGGTGAGCTTTATGGTCACACACTGGAGACAGTCTATGCCACAGGGCCATTCAGACTAGGGTCTGGCATGGTATGGTGAGCCATATGGTCACACACTGGAGACAGTCTATGCCACGGGGCCATTCAGACTAGGGTCTGGCATGGTATGGTGAGCCATATGGTCACACGCTGGAGACAGTCTATGCCTGCGCCGATGTATGCAATATAACCACCTAGACAAACCAATTACTTCAGTGTCAGTATTCTCATCTCTCCTATGTCAGAGGAGATTTTTCAGAGCAGTAGTCAGTACTTTATAGGAATTGGTACAAAACAGACGACACAGAGACATCTTTGATCTAGAGGATGGCTCCTGCCTCTTTCTACCCAATTTGCTCGTCTTTGAGCAACACATCATTACTCAACTTCAAGCAATAACATTTAGACAGACAAATGAAATTGATTTTGATGTCTGGAGACTTTAACCTGAAGAATTTCACACAACTTGGCCAGATGTCCTTTCTGCAGCTTCCTGCTGGGATTGACAATTATTAGTGGTTTCGCTTCAGACATAAAGAAACCAAGACTGTTTGATCTGTAGCCAAGCGGCAAATTCCAGGTATCACACAGCCCTCATCCTGAGGAAAAGGAAAGAACCCCTAAAGAAAGTGAAGGAGTACACAAATGCATACTTCAATGCAACTTCGATTGAGACAAATACAATTTGAGAGCACATGTCAGGCACAGGAGAAACAATCAAAACCAAACCCAAACCAGACTGGAAATGAATGTACAGTCCAAGGAGTAGCAGCAAAAAGGTCTGCAAGCCAGAACTGTTTCTTCTGCAGAGATGATCTGGAAACTACCAGCAGCTCACGATAACAGAATTAGCAGTCTTCAAACAGGGCTTAATTTGTTTCTGGATTTATTTTTTTTAGCCTAGCAAGATCATTAAAAACTGCTGCAAAACTCAGACTTAGTTACAACAGGCAAGAGGACCTGACACATGGCTTCCCCTTGGACAATCCCAGGCAAGGGAAAGAGGGATATATGCACTCTCAGTATTTACTTTTGGTGTGATTACCACTGAACATACTGAGCCTAGAAAGCTTCTATGTGGAGCAAGATTACTATTAATGCCTATGGTAAGTTTTTATATCCCTTTCAAATCCCACATAACCAGAGGGAAGCAAGCTACTGAAAAACACAGTTCAGAGGATGTACTACAAAAAGATTAAGTGTCATCTGCATGATCTACAGTTGGCCTTTCATCAGATCTACGTGTAACCCCCTGTAAAAATCCTCCAGGTGATAGCTCATACTCTCCCTTCTGTTTCCATGCTACTGAGCATGAAAAATAGCTTCACATAGTAAGCCACAACAGGCTGTTAGGGAGTGAAGAAGAAAAAGAAGTAAGACTTGCAGAGGCTTCTATGAAGTACAGGAAAATGTAATAGGATCTGGAGATATTTTCTTAAGCCACATGAGTTCTAAGTGGAGTTAATTACTATATCAAGTTCCAGGTAGGTATTTTATTTATTAACCTTCCCTTTCATCTACATTCTTGTTACCAGCTAGGCTTACGCATCTCTTAATTCAGCTCCAGTTCTAGAGAAAAGATAAATTACACTTGGCTAACTCCATCTAAGATTTTATTCTTTACGGAAGGCACGGAAGAGCAGGTAGAGGTGAAGCACTCTGGAAAGAGACTGTATTTAAAATATTTTATGCAAAAAAAAGCACGATAGATCTGCCTGATCCCCCACTCTCTCTGGTTCTCCACATCACCATCTTTTCAAACAGACTGGTGAAATATTGCTTAATGCATAGTAAATGTCAAACAAACAAATAAAACACTTTGCCTCTGGACCACTTCCCCTCCTCCTCCAAATAACAAAAGCTGCAGAATAAAACAGAATGAATGCAAATGGGGAAAGCGATTTGAAAATACATATTTGTCCTCTTCCAAAGGATCACAATACTTCAGTGTTCTAAAAATACAGCTGGCAACAACAGAATTTGCTGAAAAACAGATTGACTAGCAATGATCTACTGAAAACAAGGTTTACAGTACTGGTAATATATTAGCTGGGCATATTGACTAATGGGAAAAGCTTCCATTTTACTCGCAGTGCTGTAACAACACGTACGAACATGTGAAGTTATTGAAAACATTCAAGCACAGGGTCGTCGCGGTTCTCGAGGAGCAATGGCAGAACTTAGGAAAAACCACCATGTTCTGGCAGGCATATATAAGAATAATATTTTATTAAAAACCAATTAAACTCCCCTGTAAGTTTACTGAATGCCTTTTCCCAGCTCTGTAGATGATCAAGACAATTTCTTGCTAGGAAAAAAATCCACATGCACAGAGAAAGGGTGTGAGTGTTGTAATAACTCAACCATTGCTTGCTTATTCCACTGACTGAAGCAAAGGTTTCAGATGGTAACTGCACAAACAGGCTACAAGCTGATCTTACGGCCTTGATTTTGCTAAGGTTTTCCTGATGACAGCTCTCCTACCCGCTTCCTTCAATAACGTCTCAATTACTTCAAAAGTAATTAACTGTCACATGGATGACTAAGTCAGGCACGAAACACCTGATTCAAAAAAAAATAGTTGTGAGTGAAAAACAAAGTTCCACTAAGAGATGGGCTCAACCACAACCCTAACTCCACAGTACATTCCTTAGCCAGATGTACCTATATTTTGTCTTAAGACTTGACCAAAAGAATGGATTAAAAGGCAATCTGAAAGCCATGAAAAATTGAGACTTTTCTACCCCTTATAGCACATCATCTGCCTGTTGATTTTTTATTTTTTTTTTTTAATATAGGAAGATGAGAAAAACCATGACACTTTTGAAGTATTAAATCATAGATAAGTTATTATGAAGAAATAATATTCAGGGAGCCTGTTTTAGAGAAAACGATCTTAAAGTATCTTTCACTTAAGACACTACAAAGGGCCCTTCACTTAGGCTTTTCAGAAAGGCAAACTCTTGTAAAAAATAAATCTCAGTTTCAGCAGAGCAATAAAAAAAGAAAATTAAAATCATTAGTCACTTCAGAAAATTTTGATCACAGCTGAATGGTTTGGTAGTTAAAGACGGAGCTTCCTGTTTTTTCTTCAACATGCTCTATTTCTGACTGCATTAACCTTCCTTGGCAGGTGCATGTTTCCATGAAACCACTACCCTTCCATTTTCCTCAGATGACAGTATGTGCCATGCTGCTCTTTGCAAGAGATGTTGGTTTCCTCTAGGTGACAAGTAAAAAAAAATTAGGGCCACCCATTTCCAGGTAGGTTGCGAAGTCCAGGTACCTCATCCAGTAATTTAAAGGTGGTCAAAATTACATGCAAACCAATTGCAAGAGGATTATTCCTACCTCTAGGGACACTACATAGTATCTGTTATTTTCTAAGCTAAATCTGCTCCAAGGTCTACATAGATGCAACAGCTGTGAATGCTCTAAAAACACAATGCTTCCAAAATTAACATCAATGCATATATTAACAGGAGGCAAGAGTTTCCTACTGCTTTACCTTCTCAGTGAAAGGCTTTGTACTAATTCACGAGCTAGCAGCACAGCGCAGCTGTAACAGCTGAGTTGCAGAGAAGTCCTCCTCCTCACATCCAATTTTCCAGTTGAGTAGACTTTGTTTCAAGAACGTATAGCGTTGTGACAGAAGTCAATATTATTAAGAAATTCCCTCTCTTCAGTGCTCCCCCTCTTTGCATATCTCATCAGAAGGTTTAATCAAAGTTCAATTTTACTTACTGAATCCTACTTGTATTTCAGGCTTAACTACCTAAACCATCATTACCTAAACTGGATCAACACTTTTCCAAGGGAGCTCTCTTTGTGGTATGTGCCACCCAGGATCTGTAGTTCTCCGCATGTTCCTCATCAGCTCAACTTTTTCTCCTGCCACCCTAGAGCTTCTCCTTTCATCCAGGCAGACTGCAATGCTCAGGGATATAAGGCAGTAGAACCTGGTAATTTTTAGCAAGATTGACTTTTTAATGAAAACTACTGCAAAACAGCGATACTGGAGAACGAAGGTAAAGAGTTAAGCAAACATGTACTAATTTGATTGGATAGTACTGGATGAACAGTGTCCATTTTATAGGGTTTTTTTAATATATTTTTTAAATCTGGGTCACTAAATGTATTCTGTGAATGTCACTTACTAAGAGTGGAAAAAAAATTTAAGATAGAGAGAAACCTACAATAGCACAGATTATATTCTAGTAAAATGGCATTATGTCCATGAGATGGGTTTTCACCAGTGGAAATTTCCCAAATGTGCTGTTCTGGTTTGAGGTAAAACAGAACCAATTTCCTGTTCAGCAATTTTACTTTTTAGCTAAGGCTCTTCTAACTCTCTGAAATTAATCTAAGTACCTGAATCACCCACATCCTTGTTACTCACTGCACATTACTATTGCATGCAGATGTGACCTCTCCCAAATAATACAAGTCACTTTGGAAAAATCTACCCTGTATTTTGTATAGGCCATAGCATCCTTCAAGACGCTAGAGTGGCAAGAAAAAAAAAACATTTTCTCATGGGTTTTTGTTTGGGTTTATCCCCAGCTTCACCTGGCTCTATTTAGAAGAAAAAAAAAAAATATTTGAAAAGCCTCTCAATCACTATGTAAAGCAGGATTATTTTAGCATCTGCCAATTGAATCCAAAGAGAATAATTTTATTTGGGTTGTAGCTCTCACTTGTGAAAGGCTAACTTTAGTTAGAGTGTTTTCCATGGGACTTATTTGCTCTCCCTATTTCCACTGATGTTTTGAGCAGTACCCAAGTGGAAAATAGAATTAACATGTTGAGTAAGCTTTATTCCTCTTTAATTTGTTATTGCTGTCATTAAGAGTCTTTTATTTTGCTTTGCCTAATTGTTACAGGAACACCAATAGAAACATTATAAATCTGTATGTTGGTTGTTTCATGGTAGTTTTTCCATGGGGCGAGTCTTTTCCATTTATCATGAAGGAGTCCAGAGCGTGCTGGAACCTGGGGGCATTAGTAAGTCAAAGAAACTGAGTAACACTCTTGCCATTCAGAAAGGGATATAAATGAAATTTGTTTCTATTTGGATATATGAGAATTGGCCAACTAGATAAAAACTCAGAACCAGTTTGTAGACATCAGGGGACAGACTGTTACTTACAGATTTATGTACTGAGAAAGTACAAGCTTCTGAAATATTCTATTAACAAAACGTGCATAGTACCTCACTAGCCATAAGGTTTCTCCTTGCCCTTTCTGCCTTTGTCACTCA
This sequence comes from Calidris pygmaea, assembly GCA_003697955.1. NCBI lineage: Eukaryota > Metazoa > Chordata > Aves > Charadriiformes > Scolopacidae > Calidris > Calidris pygmaea. The sequence continues at coordinate 210,708 of QJSC01002699.1, read as the reverse complement.
ACAATACCATTAAAAATACTGCTTTTAACTTTGAAGTTAATTGTCTACCTATGAATTTTATGTAAGGTCAAAAATAATATCAAACGTTATGTGCTCTCTTTTACTAAACCTGGAAAACAGAACCATCTTCAGGTTCCAGTCCACCTATATAGATGTAACTCCAACTGACTGCTTTTTCAACCTCTTTAATCACACAAGCCCTTCTGCAAATTTATCTGCAGTGGTCATAACATTAAATGCTAGCTTTTCTCTCTGTTTTCCTTGCCTTCTCATGTAATACAGTATTGTCTTTTAACTGGATGTCACTGTTTCACCAGCATTAACATCTGCCAATGCCTGTGTAAACAAATAGCATCCAATCTCTTTGGCACTTCTTTCAAAGTTTGCATATTAAGATTTTATTTTTGGTTACCTTTGAAAACTAAATGTCGTTATTATGCAGTTAATCAATACTGTAAAAGCAGTAGCAATTCCCAAAACTGGTTTCTAAAAATAAACTTATTGTCACTTTAATCTCCATACAAGCCTTTAGTTTCAACTCTTGATCTTCCAACTCTCCTTCCAGGAAGGGTGTGGGTTCTTCCTACTTCCTACAGAAAGTCAGTCATAGCCAGGCTGTGACATTCCACTAACCTTGGTAAATACACACTTCTGTGATTTTTCTTTCTTCAGGTAATTTAAACCAGGGATAGAAAATGTAAAGCATCATTGCTATAGAGAACTTCAGGCACTATTAAACCGATAGCAGTGAAACATCCTTGAAAGAAAAAAAAAAAAAAGGGGTCTAAAAAACTTACAAGCAGTCTACCTTTTTCAGTTAACAGCTGTATCTCCCAAACCAGCTTTCCAAATCCTCTGTAGAGCTTTATCTATTTGAAGTTCAGGCTTTGTTTTTTTCTGGATCACAGAAGTTGGATCTATCTCAATATAGCACACCCTATAGGACAGAATTTAGAAGGTCAAACCAAGGTGCACGCAGAAAACTCCTGTTAGAGACCCCAGCATGATGCACACCGAAAAGACATTCTCTAATCAAAGACCAGGAGCTTCCAAGATTGTCTTTCTTGTTTAGCTGCTCCGTGATGGGTAAAACCAGGAAGGTAAGTTTTACAGCTTAGCTAGCTAAACATTTAAAAGCACCACAGAAGACAAGATGAAATAAGCAACAGATAATAATTTGGGAAAACCCCTGTAGTTTATAGCATCTAAGCAGCAAGTGGAGCTGCAAGCATCCATGCTCTTTTCAGGTGAGGTTATTTATCTTCAAGTACATGGACTTTGGGCATAGATTTGCAAGCAGGAGAAGGTAGGCCAACCTTCAGTTTTATTTGAATATTAAAAGAACTTTTATGAATCACTAGTCACTCTTAACACCTCTGACCTTGGGCTAAGTATTATGTAAAGTACCTTAGCATGAATAAAGATTGATAACTGGTAGTTGAGAATATTCCTAGCAAAAAAGGTTAATTATTGGATTAAACATTAAAAACTTCTGTACATTCAGTGTTCTTCAGAACTCCTGGACTTCATTATTAAGCATGCCAAAAAGCATACTATCCCAACCAAAAAAATGTAATTATTTAGATGCAAACCAAATTTTTTCTACATTATTTCCCATTTGATAAAGTGTAGAAATCAGTGCGATATATATTATTAAAGACAATTCAATAGGATCACAATCATAGTAATTAATCTATAAGTGTCTTTTTATAGAAAGATTTAGCTTAACTACAAAACATTGAGTGAATACAATATGCATTTGTAAACAGTATAATCAGTATATGGTATTTTGGAAATTCATGGTGCAAACTGGAAAATTTCAGTACACTTCCGGCATGGCTGTGTATACGAGTACGTATGGGTATGTACATGAACATAAATACTGGAGAGACACACGTATACACACTTCCATGACACTGCTACTACCTACCATGCAGGCTCTTTGGTTTTGCAAATGAAGGATCTTTGCCATCAAATGATCGTTGCCACCTACAATTTGGGGCAGGTAAACTTTCATCCCCTTGGAAAACAGACATGCTATTAGCACCATGTATTCATTTGCCCCTTACTGTGCGCAAGTTTCACAAAATTAATTTATACAGTGAATTAAGGGTCCTAAATATCACTGACGCCAAGAAAAAGCTTTTTTCTTTATGCACACAGCTTACACAAGGTATCTTAATATCATTTCATATTACTTCATGCGTCTCACCATTGACCTGAAATTACCAATCTTAGTCTTATTTTCTTCTTGATATCCTCCTAGATATGCATCATAGGCTGAACCAGATTTTTAGCACGCTTTAGCGGATCTCCATTACTGACAAACAACTAATTCACGCATTTTAAAGCCCGTAACAACCCTTTGTTTGTACCTGTCTCATTGCCTCTGCATCCTATTTGTGCCGTGCCTGCAAACTGAGCCCACTCCAGGCAGTGCCAATTACTGAAGCAAAGCTTACACTCGTCCACAGTTTGTTGCAACTCTCCAGAATAATCTGTACATTTAACATTTGGAATACAAGAAGGAACAGGGAGAAGAGGAGCAGTCCAGGACTGGGGACAGATGGGTGAGAGCCTTCAGATAACAGGAAGCTCTGGTCATCAGAAATAAGGGAATGCTGTCAAGGAACATTAGAAGCAGCTCAAACAAACCAAAACCCAACAAAACACCCAAAATAGGAAAAAAAAAACCCCAGAGGCCAGGGACAAGAGAGACATAGTCTGAAACGGAGCCGACATCAAACAGCTTTGCACATTATGTCAGACAAGAAAAACATGGGGAAGCAGGTTTGAGCAGGACAACAGCCAACCAGCAGTGGAGTTTACTCTCTGCATGGAAATCTGCACCTGGACATACCTGTATCTGGGACAGAGAAGGAAAAGAGGAGACAGGGGAAACATCTCAAAGAAAGAGAGGCAGGCAAATAAATGCCAAATTTGCATTTCAAAGCTAGCGAGATCTAACCCGTAGGATATACCAATTTGGTATTTCTTAGAGAGGAAAAAAAGATTTTGTCACATAAGGAATCGCTTCTAAGAAAAACAACACTGTAAGGTATTTGACTTACTGGTTTTATGGATTTGACAAGTACTATCAGACGGTAAGTGAAATTCAGGCTCTCTACAATTTACTTTTTTCTTTCTTTTCTGAATATAGGAGCACGCACTTAAGTAACAAATCAAGGTCTGAAACTATGACTATCCCAACTGTTAAAAAGGTATTTTAAAAATCAATACATGAACGACTGATGAATGGCTATTTCTACAACTACAACCCGGCTGTATCATCATATCGTAAAAGGAATTTAAAGAGAGTTTGTAGGGAGCAAATGTCCTTGGCAGTACAGAAGCAGGTGAAGGTATTGTAACTCCAGGTGAAAGAACACCAGAAGTTGCAGACGGGTGAGCAGAAGGGCTGGAAACACATGGGAGGGAGCACAACCCCACACATACACGTCAACACGACCAAGCAGCAACTCCGACCATCAGGGACTCCAAACACCCAGTACAGACAAATCCACGTGATTCTCATCACCCTCTCTAGGACAAAAATATCCAAGATAAGGATGGTACCGTTTGCTTTCCCTCTGCAATGAGTTGTAGCCATTTCATCAAACAGGTCAGACACCAAGTGGCCGCACAAGTACTGGATGTCACGACCTGGAATCTGCAATGCAGCAGAGCTAGCTGGAGGACAAGTCGTTCCCATCACCCGGAGAAAGAAATGTTCTCACAAACTACGCAGAATGCACAACTTCCCATTTCCAGCTGTTGCCACAGCATTTTTACTGCTGGTGGGGTTTGTGTTCAGGCTTTTGTTTTTTACTTCACATTCAGTTACAGATTATTTGCACCTTTGGCCACATGGATCACATGCCTACAAAGATTGACATTTTGCATGAAGTATTACTATCTCTCACTGGACAAATTCAGGCCACTTTTCTGCCTCCAATTCAATCACTGGAGTCCCTTTAAAAGAGTATTTATTGATCATATTTCCTATAATATTTAATGCTCAGACTTAAGATTAGGAAACATAAATAACTGATTGTGCTGTCATATGAATCCTGTATTATTCAACTGCTAGGTTGAGAAAAGCCACTTATAATTGATGGGCTATTTCCACAGGACACTGCACGACACTGGCTATTAGATCAATTCCCACTTGACTATTTAAAATTCTTTGAAACTCCAGTGCCTTTACCAAATGACTCTCCTCAGGCTTTACATTAATAAAGGTCTTCTCAGGATATCCTCTCTCTTGATGCAGTTGTTTTGTTTTTATAAGAGTTAGCATTTCCTTTTCTTTTACACATTTTCAAACATCTTTTCATTTATAGTCTCCTGTTATCGAAGGCTACACAAACTCTGTATAGAATCATAGAATTGTCTACGTTAGAAGGGACCTTTAAGATCATCTAGTCCAACCATCAACCTAACCGATAAAAACCATCAGTAAACCATGTCTCTAAGCTCTATGTCTACCCGCCTTTTAAATACCTCCAGGGATGGTGCCCCAGACATTTCCCTGGGCAGCCCATTCCAAGGCTTGATAACCCTTTCCGTGAAGAAATTTTTCCTAATATCCAACCTCAACCTCCTCTGGCACAACTTGAGGCCGTTTCCTCTTGTTCTATCACCTGTGACTTGGGAGAAGAGACCGACCCCCGCTTCTCTACAGCCTCCTTTCAGGGAGTTATAGAGTGTGATAAGGTCTCCCCTCAGCCTCCTTTTCTCCAGGCTGAACAACCCCAGATCCATCAGCCTCTCCTCATAAGACTTGTTCTTCAGACCCCTCACCAGCTCCGTTGCCCTTCTCAGGCCCCGCTCCAGCCCCTCCATGTCTTCTTTGTGGAAAAGGGGCCTAAAACTGGACACCGCCCTCGAGG
>QJSC01002699.1:98429-205224 GCA_003697955.1 Calidris pygmaea | reverse complement strand
ATCCCTTCTGGCCCCATAGACTTGTCTATTTCCAGGTGTTGGAGCAGGTCCCTCACCACCTCCCTTTGGATTTCGGGGGCTTCATTCTGCTCCCCGCCCCTGTCTGCCAGCCCAGGGCTCTGGGTACTCAGGGAACAACCTACTCTACTACTAAAAACTGAGGAAAAAAAGGCATTAAGTACCTCAGCCTTCTCCTCATTCTTTGTCACTGTGTTACCTCCCACATCCAATAAAGGATGCAGATTCTCCCGAGTCCTCCTCTTGTTATTAGTGTATTTATAGAAATTCTTTCTATTGTTTTTAGCATCCAAGGCCAGGTTAAGTTCCAGTTGGGCGCTGGCCTTTCTAATCTTTTCCCACACAGCCTTACAACATCTTTGTAATCTTCCTGAGTGGCCTACCTGTATAGGCCATTGCAATCTTTTTCTTCCTTTCTTGCCTTCTATATAAAAATTTATACCAACATATAATCTGCATTTCAACAAATCTGCAGAATATTGAAAAATTACAGTTGGAAGATCACCTACTCCAACACCATTATCTCAAAGTACTAGTTAAACCAAAAACATGTGAAGCTCCCACTGCCTACTACATATACTTCAAGACATTGAAGTGCTGGAGCGTGTCCAGAGGAAAGCCACCAGGCTGGTGAGGGGTCTGGAGAACAGGTCCTATGAGGAGAGGCTGAGGGAACTAGGCATGTTTAGTTTGGAGAAGAGGAGGCTGAGGGGAGACCTCATTGCCCTTTACAACTACCTGAAAGGAGGTTGTAGAGAGGCGGGGGTTGGCCTCTTCTCCCAAAGGGAGAACGACAGGACCAGGGGAAATGGTTTGAAGCTGCGGCAAGGGAGATTTAGATTGGATATTAGGAAGAATTACTTCACTGAAAGAGTGGTCAGGCACTGGAACAGCCTGCCCAGGGAGGTGGTGGAGTCACCATCCCTGGAGATATTTAAGAAACGTGTAGACATGGCTCTTCAGGGCATGCTCTAGTGCCCAAGATTATTGGTCTGGGGTGGGGTCGTGGGTGTGGGGTTTAGTTGGGAGTGGTGTTTTTGGTGGTGACTGTTGGTGTGGTGTGGGTTTTTTTTTTGGGTTTTTTTTTTTGGTTTTTTTTTTTTTTGTGGTTGGACTCTATGATCTCAGAGGTCCCTTCCAACCACTAAGATTCTGTGATTCTGTGATATCAGATGATCAAAATCAGATGCACATTCTTCCAACTTCTGGCTACCACAGTACTCAGAAGACCAAATGAGAATGTTGCTTTCTTTCTCAATATCCTGTATTTCTACAGCACCTTTCGGCAAAATTAGCGGTCCACCCTTTAGCCTGCATGTTTACTGTCTAATACCAGTAACTCTGTCACTAACTCCATTCATCAGTCCAATGCCATCTGCTTGCTTTACATCTAGAAGGTCAATTGTTGTACAGAGTTGAACAGTCTTCAGTTTCAGACAATCAGCCTCAAGCATTTTAACAACCAAAGATAATCCATGTATTTTCAAAATTAATAACATCACCAGACCAGAAAAAAAGTCAGCAGATCACTAAGACTTACACATCACAGGGTTCATACTTACCAGATAGCACTGTGAAATAAATCTTGCGTATTTGATTTTTTGCAGGTGCAATTGACTCATTTGTTACTAAGTTTTTATAGCGAAGTCTATCCTGAAAACAAAATTGTGAAAACACACAGGATTTATAAACGCTGTACAGTCCTGCTTTGCATAAAACCAAGGCATCGAAAAAGCACCATAAGCAATGAATTCATAGCTACTACTAGGTGAACATAATAGCCAAGGTGTCAATATGGGTGGTCATGCCCGCATTTAGACGGCTAAAATGAGTTAACCAGACTAGGTGCTCAGCACCTGAACAATCTTACTACACCACACCTGTGAGCTGAGCTCTTAAACATCTAGATGTTTCATCAGGATATTTAAAGGTCTTAAGATAACTCAATAGTTTTCACGAAGGAAAGAGTCCCCACCCAAGCCAAGGAAATTATCTGGGTGCAAATTAGTAACCCCTCCGATTTCCACAAGGGCATAAAAGCAGTATGAGACAAAATACAACTCCACAAGTCTGTTTTCAGTTGAAGATATAGTAGCACTGCAGCAACTGTCACTTCCTTTTCAATGCCTACTTCACTGTAGGAAATCAAGTGCTGCCTTGCAGGAGAATTTCAGCTTTTGGAATGCAAATTTCCAGTTTTCTGCCAAATTGGCATTACCAATGGTAACACTCTTCTTTACTTACAGGCAAAAAACTAAGTACTTCACCCCGTGAAACAATATACAGTTACCTAAACTTTGTTGAGCATATTCCAAGGGAAAGAATACCCTTCTCACCTTAGTCCTTTAAAAAAGGTCCTAACATTATTTTAACAGCAGCTCAGAGATCACCGGCAAAACATTGTTATCTTCACATCTTGAAACGATTTTTGAAACCATTCTCAAATATATGCGTACAATACAAGCACAAACTGCTTAGCGTTACACTCTGTTCCCACTCTATTGCAGTTTCAAGTGCTGAAACATCAGGACACACACATCAATCCTGGATTGTTCATAGCCTGTTTCTGTAAGCAACCAAATTCACCGTTTCAGCAATTGCTCGTATTTGTTCATAGTATTTTTTCCTAAAGCTGCTAAAATATACACTTCCATCCACCTATGCTCCAATAAGCTGGTACAGAAAAAACTGTAGCCACAAATAAATGAGCCACCACTGGATAGACAGAAGAATTTCCAATTACACAGAAAACAAGGAAACCAGCAACTGGCTTATATAACATACTCAGTTCATTTACTTAGATAAATGTAACTGAAATGTGATACAACTTTTTAATTACAGAAGTGTAATAAAAATAAAGTCTTTGTTGCTGCCATCCTGCAGTTGCAATTCCAAACTCATTTTCTCTGGGATTTTCCAGCTACTGGTGAGGAGCACTGGCACATGATTTAGCTTCTTCTTTCGTCAAAATAAATAAAAATATATAAAGTTGCAAAAGTATTTTGCCAGTTGGAGAATAAAACAGTATTGAAAGATTGCATTTATTATTCCTTACAGCAAGACTTTAATCTTACAGTCTCACATCGCAGTCTCACATAACCCCAAACCATCTTTCTTCCCTTCCCCACGTCACACGAAACACAGCAGAATCTGATTTTGTCATCAGTCTCCACATCCTAGTGCAGAAGCATCCGAACAGTACTCTCTCAACTCTAGGTAAACTTTTCATATTCTTGTGGGTGCGTATACATACACAAATCCAAGAGTTTACCTTTTTCAGGTATTTAGAAACAGTTATCAACAGTTAAATCTGGTATTTAAATTTGACACTTCCTAAAGTTCTACGTGCAGAATTTTCACTGGAGGCTGTAGGTCTGCTGTGTGTCCTTCACTGAAAGGGTTATGAAGAGGGACCGTGGATCCTTTCTGTTTTTGCGGACTGTTATCTTTCCTCTCAGGGCCTCTCCTGCAAAAGTAAAAAGGAAATTACTATGCTTAAATTACTGAATCATGCACAGTAGCAGCAAAGAGGTATTACATACCCTTATGTTGTAAGACAAGGTGTTCCAAATTAATCAGAATTAACCAAATCTATGAAGGTTTCCTTTGTATTTTCAAAGCTCTGTGCAATGGCCTCGATAGTAAACATAGGTCAAACTGGCTGCAGTTACACCTGGTGAGGTGCTGAGTTATGTCTGATACTTTACTTCTCAGATGACCCACCCAAAGGGCTGCTATGCCAATTATTTTACTTCGAATTAGGGAAAAACCCACTGTATTCCTTGGATACACTAACCTCTCTTTGTATCTGGTTGAGTTGGATCTGCAGGTCAGTATCCAGCATTTCCAGGGACACACAACTCTCAGCTGGACAGGTACTAAGTGCCGTGCATAAAGAAAAAAGCCTCCATCCCTGAGCTTCAAATATCAGCTCGGTTTCTCATGAAATTATGTATAAGATCTTTAAATTCTTGAACATAGATTTCCATCTATGAAGTGAGCAAATTATTAGCAGTAATAAAACAGTATAAAAAAGCAAACTTGCTAGTCCACAAGATGTAATATTGCATTATTCCTTTGCCGTGCTCCCTAATTTAAACACACCACCGCTATCAACTTTGAGTAAAACCAAGTAACCACAACAACCCATTCCACTTCCCACTGCACATGCCATATGGTTTGTATTTGCACTGCCTTTCATTTAAGCTCTAATTCAGTCAAGTTTTTATCTGGCTGGAAACATTAACACAGAAATCTTCACAGCACTTCAAGTATATACATTATTAACAGCAAGTTTTGTTGCTCTGTTGACCACAACACTTGTCTTGTATGTGCTTCAGCTAAAACCAGAGAGAAAGCTCTGATGCACAAGGAAAGAGCTGAGAGATATCTAGAGAGGCACAATTCTCACTTTTGGTGTGACTAAATTTAAGTAAAAGCTTTTGTCCTAGAGAAATTCCAGGCCTTGTTGTTTCTGTTGAACACTTTGTCCTAGCCTGCACTGATCAAGCCTGGTGCCACCCCAACCAGCAGCTACAGTTCCAAGGCACATCAAGTTCTTCCACGTTTCTTCTTTACATAATTCAAAGGTCTGTTCTAGCTTTTAAAAGCACTTTCAGATTCTGAAATAAATGATGAGAAAAATTAAACCTGCTGTGCCTACGTAGGAAACTTGGGTATACTCTCTAAGGAGATATGCTTTACCTTTCACACACAAGGTAGGATATTATTTGTGGATCTGTAAGACCAACTTCATGATATAACAGTCCATTTTGCATAATGCAAACGTGCTAAATGGATAAGATGTGAAAAGCCTTTATAGCTATGCAACTTTCTGAAACTTTATACAGGACTAAATGAAGGGACAATGAACCCATTTCTCTATAGGCACAGCTGTTGTTAACTTCTTCCCCCTTCTTTCCTTCGCCCCCTCCTCCCCCCACACCTAGGATCCTCATAATAAGATAGTAGAAAACTAGATTTACAGCTACGAGGAGCTCCAGGAACTGATTCATACTATATCAATTTAAAACAAGACTATAAAGTTTGTGTCAGTCATGTAAAAGTCACATAAACTGAAATCCGTAGCTAGTCATAGGGTTTACTCTCAGCTCATTTGAAAGTTTTATTTCAAAAACAGTCTTGAAAGACCAAGCTTTCAACAAGATTCTTTATTTCCAGATACTAAAGGAGCTACTTTAATTAACAATATTATTCATATTTTTTAGTATTAAGCACAAATTTACTGAGAAGGCTGGACTGGAGGACATTAAAGAGAAATTAATTTTTCTTATTAGCTTTCACCTGCTTCCTCCAACCCCATTCCCGTGCCCAAACAAAAAGCAAGCAAATTCCATGTTCCCTGGGCAGTGGACATGAATGACTGAGATACTACAAAGTAATTCACAAAGAATTGTGAAAATGGTTTCACAGATTGCTTAAACAGAGGCAGATTTGCCAGGTAGAAGGACAAGGTAAAGAAAAAAGGGCATTTTAGCTTATTTCCAACTAGGAAGATTTACCTAGCTAGAACACACAGATTTTCACAACTGCTGCAAAATTAATTGAGTTAATTATTTAATTATTATTAATAGCATATAACATATAATATTATATTAATAATTAATATTATCGATTTAATTATTTAGCATCCTGTAATATTAAATGTTTTAAAAATTGTTAAGCCTCTACAAGAATTAAAATCCCACTATTTAAATCAATCCAGATGGCAAGCTTACATTTTTAAATTATAAAACAAAGCAATACAATAAATGAAGCAAAAATCTAAATATAATTTCATAGATCACAGGTGACTTCACAGAACAGAACCCTGAGATTCTGTTTGTAAAGACAGCTAATGAAATGACCCACTCCATTTTTCTCAGCTATTTCTTATGCAGTAACCACATTAAATCTGCCTTTCTAAACAGTCTTTTCTGAGGGCTGAAGCAAACAACAGCAGTGCAACCAACTAACAAAAAGGCAGTTCTGAACAATTAATCAATGTCATGTAGATAGAAAATGACTGATGTTTTTTCACCATTCTGCTGTCCTACGAGCTGCCTGGAGGAAGCTGTCTCTGGGACTCAGCTGCATCACCTTGCTCTTATCATGCTCAGCTGAATGCAAGTAAACCACGCAGTGCCATTGCAGTTTGATTAGGACAAAACTGAATCCATTACAACCCCCTTCCTGCATTTTTATTATCCCTTGGGGAGCCCTGAATTTTGTCCCCAAAAAGAAAAAAAAAAAAAGCAAAAAGAAAAGAGTTCAGCAGAAGAGCTGCACAAGCTTGCTAGCACAGGAATAAAATGCATCCCTAGGTCCATACTGACCCACTGCCACGTAACACACATCTGATTAAAACGCTCTACAGTATACCCTATACACATGCTCTGAACACTCAAAATAGTTTATTTTGGTTCTGACTTTTACCATGAGTGAAACTGTAAGCAATTGTCTTTCAATTATGTTTGTGCAATACAATCATACATCAGACAAGCCTGCAGTCTGTGAGTGAAGATACCTCTCAGTGCAAGAGCTCTATGCCCTATCACTAAGAGCGTTTAGGCCCAACAAACCGTATTTTTTTCAGTCTATAACTTCAATGATCTGGAAGGATTTGACCGAACCAAAGGTTCCATGCAGTCTCCTAAATGCGTATCTGTAGCAGGTGCTTAAAGCTCAAAATGATCCATGGCAATGAACTTGTAAATGTGAAGAACTACCCTGCTTTGACCACAACTTGGGATCCCCTCCCTCTCCGATTATGAAAAAGATTGAACTACTGAAGATAGCCAGCAACCAAGATCCTTCGGGTTCCTTCTTTTCTTCCTGTGGAAGAGCTTTATGAAGCTAACAGTGAGACAAGTAAGAACATGGTACTCACAGCATTCTTTATTCTGACCGCCATGAAAATTTAAGAACCTTACAAAAGATCTCACTGCAATCACTTCAAAGACAGCTGCTAGAAAACTGGGGTGGATTTGGGTTACAGACACCTTCAACTACTGAAATGCTGGTGAGAACAATTTTTACAGATCTCCTACACTTCAATAACCACAAGCTTCTAAGAGGTAGTCACACGTGCCTCCGCAGTTACACAACAGTAAGCTTTGACACCGCTCTTCATGATAAGGTTGCCCTCGCTTGAGGCCGACAATTTAAACATTATCTAGTTTTTCACCCTAGTTTAGACTCACTGCACCCACTGTCTTATGCAACACTCAGGTGTAGCACGCAACTGAAAAAAAAGCAAGTCTCAAAAGCATTACTCTGGAAGAGCTGGCTAGAAAGTAGCTTCCACATATATCTCTCTTCTGAAAACAAAACAGAACAGTAAAAGACAGAAATCATTTGTGGTGGGACCAAGAGAATGCCCCTTAAACTCAATAACTTATCCTTAATCCTCCTGTTCATCTTCCTAAACTGCAGGTACCTGCAGCGGTACACATACTGCCACCTTCCCATTTGGACACATCTCTCACCAAATCCCCAACCCAATGAGACCCAACGAGCAGTTTCTGGTGCTTACAGATGTTTCTGAAAAGTCATCAGGATGATTTGAAACTGCAGATTTAGAAAGACAGAGCATAAGACATGCAAGACTTAGTTTGACCTCAAAATCCAAGTTTTAACAATTACTAGGTTTTAAAAGCGAGCATCATTTTTGGAGGTATCACTTGTAAGTAAACAAGTGAGAGTATTCTACAGACACTATGCTGCAGCCGTAGACAGGCAAAACAGACAGTAAAATCTCAATTAGGAACCAAATTATCCAAGTGGGATATACAACACTGAAGTATTTCAGTATAAGATCAAAACATTCCAACAGATTAATTGTGCCGGTGTTGTTTTCCTACTCTTTACAAAACTCTCTAGGTAGGCAAATTAACATTTTTCAGTTTGTAAAGTTACAAACAGCTACTCAATTATGGAAACCAGGGAGTTAATGATAATCAAGGATTTTACAGGGGCTTAGCCATGTGAGTTCTACTTCAGTTTTGCTGTGTTAGCCCCTTTTAGCACTGTAGAAAAACAAATCAAGGTTTTATTTCCACTGCACTGCAATATCAAGAACACAAAATGCCAACAATATGCTGTTTTATTGCTAATAGAATTTGCTTGCATACGGATCTGCTTTTTAACTTAATGCACTGTTACCGAAAAGATTCTGTGTACCTTTTAAAATAATTTTTGTAAGCATTTTATGTAGTAAATGCTTGACACAAACAAATGCGAATGATATTCTGTCTATAATATTTTCTTTATGAAATTTACAAGGAGTATTTCAATGAAAGGACGAGACTCATGTTTGGACCATTAATAAGAAAAAGATACTGCTTTGACATCTCAATTTCACTTTTCAAAATACATTTTCAAGCTATTAAAAAGGCTGCTAAGCGAAGCCTTGTACTCTGTAGGGAGTCTACAATACAATACTCTTTTGTCTGAGAAACACCAGTTTTTCTGGCAATAAAACATCATCTGGCTTCTTTCTCCAGTTTCTTTAATTTTAGTGCATGCTAAGCAGTAAAAGCATATCCAACATGTCAATGCTATTTTGTTTTACTTCATTGTACATCAGCTTCAAGTCTCTCGTCACAGTCTGTGAGGAGGAAAACTAGCTTTTCAGAATATGTGAGTAGTAAGAGCCTATCCCCCACTCACACATCAAATCTAAACCAAATCAACAGAAATTATCCATTAAAACTATATACAAAGCTCTCTACCGTATCAAGCTGAAATTCAGTGGCAAATCAGAAATATTAATTAGGTGTAACTTTTATTGCCTCACTCTCCAGACCTTCGGATCTGGATTAAACCTCTCCCCTTTCATCCCAGGGATCTGTGAACACTGCAGCAAAGGAGGGAGGATCAGTTGCAAGCTTCATCCTTTGGCTTGTAATGGCTTGATTCTGTTATCATTAGAACAGAGATCAAAACACTCAGTCTTCTTTATGGCTGAGAAAATAGATCTATTTTTACAACAAATAACCTGGCATCAAACAGCTGAGAAAATTAGCTAGTTCACACTGCAGAACAAAACAATTTTGCAACGGCATAAAGGAGACTTTTCCTGTTAAATACCCAAGAAGTTCAGATATCTGTGAAGCTCAACTTCTTTTACAGAGCAAATCAAAGTACAATCAGTGCCTTATAACCAGTTCAGGCATATCCCCTAAAGCTATAAAGCATCTGAGAGAGACTTCAGGTCAGACCTAGGTTTTACTCAGTAAATCAGGTTTTACTCAGAACTAGAAATCTAAGGGAACCACTTTTCTTTACCGGGGAAGAAACCCACCCTGTCTGAAAGACGCTTTCAAGACAAGAAAGCATTTCAAGTATCTCACAACCTATTAAAATACTGAAAGCAAATCCCACCACGGGTACACTGGTCAGATAATTCCAAGACTCAGTGTCCCAATGGAAACCAGAGACAAGTGACATTCCTCAGGGGTCAGTACTGGGACAAGTCCTGTTCAACTTCTTTGTCGGGACGTGGACAGAGGGATTGAGTGCACCCTCAGCAAGTTTGCCGACGACACCAAGCTGTGTGGAGTGGTCAACACGCCGGAGGAAAGGGATGCCATCCAGATCCCTCTGGACAGGCTTGAGAGGTGGGCCTGTGTGAACGTAGTAGTGGCCAGCAGGACTAGGGAAACAATTGTTCCCCTGTACTTGGCACTGGTGAGGCCACACCCTGTATACTGTGTCCTGTTTTGGGACCCTTACCACAAAAAGGACAATTGAGGTACTAGAATGTGTCCAGAAAAGGGCAACAAAGCTGGCGAGAGATCTAGAGAACAAGTTTTATGAGCAACCGAGAGAACTGGGGTTGTTCAGCCTGGAGAAGAGGAGGCTGAGGGGAGACCTTACCACTCTCTACAACTACCTGAAAGGAAGGTGTAGAGAAGTGGGGGTCGGTCTCTTCTGCCAAGTCACAGGCGATAGGACAGGAGGAAATGGCCTCAAGTTGCTCCAGGGGAGGTTCAGATTGGATATTGGAATGGGCTGCCCAGGGAAGTGGTTGAGGCACCATCCCTAGAGGTATTTAAAAGACAGGTAGACGCAGCACTTAGGGACATGGTTTAGTGGTGGTTTTGGCAGTGGTAAGTTTATGGTTGGATTTAATGATCTTAGAGGTCTTTTCCAACTTAAATGATTCTATGAATACCTTTTGTCACAAGTGGGACTTCTTCGCTCTGTCTCCCAGTATCACATATATACATTTCTTTTTCTAAGAATTTATACAGAGCATTAATGAATATTGGTAAACACAGGGATGAACATCAAAGCTGAAGCCTTCAAATGATGCAAATGTGTTTAATCTAATACAGTTCCTTTTTTTCGTCAGTTAACTTGCATTGAGAAAAGTGCATTTGAAGACAAAAAGTTTCTCCAAAGGCTAAGTTTGGAGTGGAGCTCATTCAACATGCCAGGCACAAACAATGGGTGGTAAAATAGTAACAAGCAGTCCTAACTCATTAACAAGTCACAGATGAGAAACAGTTCCAAGTGCAACCTTACATAAACTGCACAAGAAGTTTGAGCAGTTTGTTTAGCTGGTAAAATACAAAGTGAAAGACTGAAGAAATCAAAGAATATGGTTAACTACTAATTACCGAGATGAATATTTAAGTCGCTATTTTTAGAAAGAAAAAGAAACAATTAAAAAAAACAAGTAAGATAGGGAAATCTGTACTTATAGTAACATGTCTTGGGGAAAAAAGATTTTTGGAACAATGGAGGAGAAGGATCGAAGTCAGAGAAAATGTTGGGGTTTTTTTCCAAAAAAATCAGCTAAATTACGCAACATTCCTACGTAAGTATCAGGAAACACCTTCTGCCCTGATGGGCTTATGTTGTCCATAAACAACAAATATCCCACAGAAACTAAAACTGGGATTACAAAGAAAAAGTATATTGCATCAAGAGTTTCTCTCAGAACCTTCTCTAGCACTACAAATAACAGGTAGAAAACCCTAGATTGAAGTAGTAATTTTCTATAAAATATAAAAACAGAAAGAATGGATAAAAGGATGGGAAAGGGGACCTTAAATAATTACAAAGAGGAGGAGACAGGTAGAAAGAAAAGAGAGACATAGCTGTAACAAGATTTGTTATGGGAATAATCTTAATAAATATGAGCTAATAAAGAAAAAGGGAAGAGTTACAGCAAAAGTGATCTTGAAGGTCAACTAGGTTGCGTTCACTGCTTCAAAGCACGCTGCTTCTGCAGTTGTCTTCAGAAAGTCACTGCACCTAGACTCGAATTCTAGAGCCAGGCACACCTCCCAGTAATTTCACACATTTACCAAATGTCAAATGATCTATGTAATATTAAATAATGTGCATATTCTATCAAATGTCATTGCACTTAAAAAATTCTCACTTCACACTCTATGACATTGAAATTTAATGAGTTGCAGCAAGGAGACCTTAGCCAGCCTCATCTAGAAAGAGCAACTGAACTGAGCACAAGGCAAGTACAAATGCACCAATGCATACGCGCACCCCAAGAAGTGACAGGGCCTAAGAATATGCAAATAAAAATTACTTAAGAATATAAAGTCAAAGCATGAAGGAGAAATTGTCAGATAACATAGACCATAGTGCATTTAGGAAAGAAGCTCCTGGTAAAAAGTTGTCATGGCTGATAGCTGGAAGAGGCAACTGTAAAAAGCCGTTTAATTAAGCACAGAAGTTGCTTTCACCACTGTACATTCATAATTAGGTCTGTTAAGAGAGATAATATTCCATCTACATCAATACTTCTATGTAACATCTCTAAGCCTCTTGACCTCAGGGTTTTTTGCAGCATCGACGTAAGTTTTGGTATGCTTTTCCCCAATATGTCTGATCTGTTTATAAACTATTCAGGCTGGGTCCATGTATAACCATGAATTTATCAACCAATCAGCAGAAACGAGCTCCATTCTGAGGCTCCTCCCTTGGTCTTGTCTGTAATGAAAAATGGCCCTCAAAGACGACTAATTCATCACTGGGTAAGAGTTGAACAGTACTGAGTAACTATCTAGTGGTTGTGGACAAAAAATAAAAAATAATAAAACAGCATAAAAATTAACTACTTTATTTCATTTGATTGTAAAGAGATTAGGTGAGTCTGAAAGAAAGTGCAGTTCTAGAGGAATAAGGGCGCAAGACTTAGAATTCTTGACCGGCTGTATGCCCATTCTCTTGCATGACTATGCTGTGACGGTCACAGACATACTTCTATGTCTACAGAGCAAGAAATGTTTGACTACTTGCATAGAAATGTATTTTCAAGACTTACCAAATAGAAAGAATTAAAACCTCTAACAGACATCACTTTAGTTCAAAACCTTACTTCAATAATTTATCATCTGAATTTTGGGTTATCCCTGACAAGTGCCTTTTTAGCTGCACCAAATTCAAGGTGACACATACTACGGAAGTTATCCATTTTACAAAAATGTACAGTGTATCAAAATAACTTTTTCCATACTTCAGTGCATTAAGTTCATGGTTGTGAGTTCTTTGAAACGGTATTTACAGAGTAATCCCACAGTGCCAGGTACAACACCCATGCATACACTCATGATTCATTTAACAAATATGGCATAATTCAGGAGCGCTACAGAAAAGTCCTATGCAATCACTTGACAAATATAATACTTAAGAACCAAAGGTTCTTAACATAAGGTTAAAATTAAGAGAATGTTAATAGCAGCATTATGGTCTTACATTTTTCTTCCTCAGAAGTGCTTTGATACAGAAGTTTTCTCATCAAAATTACAGTATGAAACTATGCAAGTATAAGACATATGCCCACTTACAATATACTTATGCAGACATTTATATGTATTTTTAACATGAATTTTGTTTAGATAGATATTTCCCAGTGCTTTGCTGAGACAAAAAAAAAAAATCCTTAGCAGCAGCCGAAAGATTTATTTACTAGTTCTTCTTTACACCTACATATTTTTTAAAGTATTTTAGATTTAAATGTAATGATAACGACAGTGTAACACAATCATTGTTGTACCACAACTGAATCTAAATATACCTGCTTCTACAGGAATTGGTTTCTCCAGGAGAAAAACTGTCTGTTTCCAGTGTGTTTTAGTACACTGGGGACCAGTTGAAAACAAGACCTGCAATGGAAGAGTTCAAGAGTTTGATTAAGAACAACATTTTTGATATCACTCCACATCAATCAATTACCAAATGCACATGCACATGAAGTGTTTGCTACAACAAAACAGACCCACTGCCAAACACCTTGAGGGAGAATACAATACGAACACACCCTCCTCTCTCAAAAACATTTTAAAAATGCATTACCCCAAATACTCACCTTGTTGTGACAGTTCTTCTCAAAAAATATATCAAAATAACCAGCAACTGCCTATAAAAAAGAGGAAAAAAGCCAATATAATAAAGGATTATAGTGACACTTAAAAAAAGCATCATTAATATATACATTTATTGGGATTGCTCCTCCTTTTCAAGCCTTTACTGAGAGGAACAAGCTTAGATTTACAGTTTCAAGCATGCTAGAAATCCTAAGGAAAAAAATAAGCTGTCATCACACCTTTGTTCTACTTGAGAATATTCAGCCCACCGTAACTGCATTTTATTACATATCAAATTTTAGTCTGAGTTTCCAAAATAACCTACATGCCCCAAGTGCAAGTAGAATTACATGTGAGATAACAGCCTTTCAGATGGGCAAAGCCACGAACATAAAATTCAGTCCTGGTCCTCTACAGCTCCCCTGACTCTCGCCAGACACACAGTATGAGGGACTCTGCATGACGTGTGCACTCTTTGCGTGGCTTAACACCATTTTCCACAACAGCTCCCCATGAACAGAAGCAGAGCATAACCTGGCAGGGAGTATTTTTCTTCCTCTACTACACACACAGATAAGGAAAAAGATTCACAAATGCCTCACAATGGCCGTTTCAGTGGTTAACAGTTCCTAATGGTAACTCTCCGTAATATTCCTTGGAACACCACTTGTGTCCCTCCTGCCATCCCACTCCTAACCTCAAAAAGAGCCTCTCTCTTCAGTGCATAATTCATTAGTGGCACTTTTCTTCCACCTCGAAGAGGTAAAGAACACACAAAACAGTATATTGACACTATCAGTTATACGGTCATCTAATACTGGCCTGTATTTTTCACCAAAAAAAGCCTTGTGAGAGTCCCAGAAATTCAAAGAATTCAAATAAAGAACTGAAAGATGCCAATAGAGGACCATCCACTCCAGTTTCACCTCTGAATTCCTGTCCACGCTCACCTTTATTTACTTTCTACTGCCTCCTACAAAAAAGCCAAAGCAAATCAGACCGTGGGCCCAAGGCAGTTATGCTTTTCTATTTTACATCAGTCTGAAGAAATGACCCGGAATAGAGCTTTTGAGGAACCCCAACTACAGCGGGAAGGGATTCTCCCCATATTGGCCACAGTATGTTCCAACAAGATACATATCAATTCAATGATGGCAAGCCAGTGGCGTGAAAACTCACTGCAAACAACTGATTATAACCTTCTGCTCATAGCACCAGTGGTTTTCTCTTATTCTAAGTCTGGGAAACTGAACATTTACGAAGGACAAGTTCTGCAGCATGCCCTTTGTGTAGACTCAGAGTTATATTGTGAAGGGGGAAAAAAAGAAAAAAAACAAAACAAAAAAAAACCCTGAAGCGCATAGGGCTTTCTCATTATGAAATATGTAAACTGAATGATAGCCAAGCCTTTCTGGTATTTTTCCTCTCTAGTCTAAACCCAGAACAGCTTTCACCAACACGGTAGAGAATACAAGGGGTTAAAGCAAGTAAGCCTATGTTAAAGCACTTGTGTTAGCTTTTCAAGCAAGGGTACTCCAGAGAAGACTGGCAGGTTCCAAATTCCAATGTGGGCAAATATTCTTCAAAAAAAATGAACCAAGGAGACACTGAGGGACCTTTGTGACAAATGAGCACCAGATGTTGGAAACAGTGAGTCTTCCATCTCTTTAGTAAAGTCCTATCACTCAATGCTGAGAATCTCATTCCCAAGTGAATTACAGCCTTGTCTCTAATATGCCTGAGTAAAGATTGAGAATGTTTTGCAAAGTTTTATTGACCCATCAGACTACTTTTGTTGATGAACAATCTTTTCTGGACATTAGTCAGAGATCTACTAGGTCCTACAAATATATTTTTCAATCATCAGGTCAATACTGTTGATATGTTTACAAATAGGACCTAGGATCTGAGAAAGGAAAACAAGGTTGAGACAACAAAAATACATTCAAAATTGAGAGGCGAAAATGGCTTCCAAAGAAAGTGAGACAAACAAGCTACATTTAGGACTAGAAAGCTAAAAACTCCAAGCAGACATACCATTTCTAAGGTGGATACAATTATCTATACATTTGGCAGCAAGAAGTAACAGAAACACCCTACACACTATCCTAAAAAAAAGTCCCCAGATGAACATTTTGGGGAGATCAAGTTCAGGCTGAGAGGAAACTCCAATTAGAAGCAAAAAAACTGCTCCCTGCTATTCGCTGGGTCCTGTGCTCAGGGAAACAGGATTTATACACCTTCCGTAAATGACTAGGATAAATGACCACCTTATTGTTTACAGTATCAATGGTTTCCCTCACTGAAAGAACCTGAAACATTAACTTTGACTATCTAAATCAAGAAGTGGTAACAGTAATTATTACACTTCACAGAGACAACCTTACTCAGAGCTCCAAGGATTACAGAGTTCAAGAAGTTCAAGGGATTATAGAGAGCAAGAGCTCTGTATTGATCTATTACATGCTTTTTGTTGGATATATGTCCTTCAATGTTGATTCTGAAATAATTGCTGAGCCAAAAGAAAAAAGTATAGAAAAATACTCTAACCAAATAAATTCCTCAAGTCACTAAAGATAAGCTCCTGTGAATGGCTTCAGGTGCTCCCCAACATTCCTCAAATTTGTCTGACAACTCTTGACTGAAATCCTAGATCTCTTTCCAGATGTATTCTCTCCATCCAGTCAGTTAAAGCTGGGCACGGGGGAAACCCCAAAACCATAACACACACTCTGGTGAGCAATAGGCAAGGTTCAGATCCCAGTCCTGCAGAGCTAAATATCAATTTTATGCTTAAATACATACAGGAGAGAGTTAGAATGATGTTTTGAAAACTAACTGTAAGACCACATATTGCAATTCAGAAATCTAACAAGCATCATCTATGAATAGATATTTTCAAACCATTTCTGAGCCAACTTTAAAAAAAAGTCCTCCCCCACTCCCACCCCCCCCCGGCTTGACAATCTGTCTTATGGAATTGGTTACAACTATGTAATTTATTTTTAATAAACATTTTTAGGCAACCTACCATCAATCTTTTACCAACACTGCATTTTATCGCTAGATAAAAATCTCTCCCCCCACATTTTAAATCTTCGGGAAAACAAAAGGTCTAATACCAAACCCAGAAGTTACTGACCAGCTGCAAATTTTGTTTAGTATTCACTGTGGCAGCTATTCTACAAGCCAGTTACAGCTGAGGAAATACACAAAGTGAAAAAGCACAAATTAAATATATCCCACTTTGATGCACGCAGCCTGTGGCTTACCCTGTAAAACAGTGAAACCCTATGTATGAAAGTGATTGTTCAATTAAAAGCTTTATCACAAGAAATAGGGCTGCTTCTATGCCAAAATACAGGGAGGACGTGCAGGATCCCAGCATTGCTCTAAGACCTTTTTGTAGAAAACACACAAGCAAGGAACCCAAGAGAAAGAGAAGCCTCAAATTTAGCAGTTAAACTAGAAAACCTTAATGTCTGAAGAGCAGGTGGGCCTACATCAAAGGGAAACCTTTGTTTGTTTTGGGTTTTTGTTTTGTTTTTTACACCCAATTTAATCATTTCTTCACACCAGAAAAAAAGTTGACAGCTTCCCTGAAAGAGCTATGAAAAACTAAAAGCTGACTGCATTACAGAAACCTATTTCAATACTCAAAAATGCAAGTCCTAAAAACCCCTAAACTAAAACAACCCTCCTATCCCTGCCTTGCACCACTAAAGAAATGATCTAGTACTAGAAATGGTCTAGAAATGATCACATTAACGGTAAGGCGGGAGAGGGGGGGAGGTCAGAAGTAAACTTCTATTAAATATGCAATACTAAAGAAAGACATTTTCAATGTTTACAGTTTGAAGGAAGACTACGTCCTCCCTTCTTGTTGTAAAATCTAACACACAGAGCAAAATATAAGGAAAAACCCCCACTTACAAGTGGCATATTAGAAGCACAGACACGAGCACACTAAAATGGAACATAGAGTAGACCAGATTTTTATTAAAGGTGGCATATTCTTTATAAGACGACAAACCAAAGAAGAGGAACAAGCAAGTAATGTCCCCATAAAATGTATTTTTTTAAAGCATAACGATAACAGTTTTTTCTTCCATTGCAGTTCTCGTCATCTTTTTGTTCCATCTTTGACAGCTCATTTACAACTTCACCAGCGACTAATCAGCAAGAACTTAAACCTTCTCTGGAAGAATCTTTCAAGTGCCAGTCTCCCAAATACCATGAAAGAGAAAAACAAAAATAATGACTTCTAAACTGGTAATAAATAACGGCAACTCTAGCCTGACACATGCTCTAGCCTCAAAGGATGTTAAATATTAGGAAACGCCGCAGAAATATTATTCTTCCTGTTCTCAAATAAATTGCCAGGAGGAACGCAGACTACGAGGGCAAAAACTCCAACTCTAGAACAAAGTCTCCACATCTACCCAGGGAACTAAGAAGATTAAGTAAAAAAATTAAGGAAATATTTAGGAATAGATGTGCATTACTGAGACTGCAAAGCAGTATCCTATAAGGGTCAAAGAGTCCACTCAACAGCTAAAACCAAAATATACCTAAAATTACAATAGCAGCCACTAAATTCTACCTGATTGTGTCAAAACCAGGTTTTGATGAAGACGCAAAGTAGCTTAAGGTCTTCATCCATCACTGAGGGTTTCTAAGGTGTTCATGCAAACATACGAAAGACTGTAAATGAAGCAATTCCTCCCGCTAAGATTCACTTGTCTTCAACAAATTTTTCTTCCCTCCTAGATTAATTACTTTGACCCTTCTCCCCCCATTTATTTATGTAATACATACCAAATATGTTAAAGCTTTTTATGATCTTAATATATGTAACAGATGAATATTAGTACATATTATTTATACTCTTTCACTTAAAGTCCTTAGCTGAAATGGGAAGAGGAGTCTATATTTTAATTCATGTATTTCTGAATAATAAAGCTTTTTTTTTTTCTAAAGAAAATGGCTGGCTGTACTGCTGTACAAGCAGCATTTTAACAGGATAAAACAAATGAGATCGCTCGACTCCTATGTGAACTCGTAAAGGCAACCTCGCCAATTCACTTAGGAACAAGGAAATTAAAAATGATCATCATCGCTATCACCTACAGTGAGTAATTTATCATTCTTGCTCTTCACTAGTATCATGTTCCAACAGTGAGTGGCTACAACAAATACAATTAGACAGCTGGCCACAGAAGTGGGAGATAATGTGCTTTTGATGGAGTTTATCCAAGCATGGAGATGGAATGTTTGTCATCCATGTGGCAGAGTTGCTGCATTTTTATCACAGGGAAAAGAAACCCCTCGCTATTAAAACCCAACATTTTTTGATCTAAAAAGAATAAGAATCTGAAGATCACTGTAGAGGAGGTTACCAATAACTAAATAGATCAGAAAGACAAATCCTGCTTCATAACGTGATACAGCAGTCTTTCCTTTAAACAGAAATCAGGGCTCCAAGGTGTGCTTAACTGCATACCCAAAGCCAGACTTCCACCTTTTAGCTTAAAAATTTAGTTTCTCACCTAAGGTTGGAATCAAAGACTTATATGATAATACTTATTGTTGGCTCCCAAGTGGAAGATTGGACATTAAAAAAAATGAAACTGTCTAACATTTAAGAAGATCTTAACAAGCAAAGATTTTCCCTTAGTCAAAACAATTTTCTCCAATCAACTCAACTTCCTTTTTTCCTTCTAAACCTTTTAATACATGTCACATCCTCTGGTTCATTATCCCTTTTTCACCCCTTCCTCCCTCCCACTTTTTATACACATCCCCTGCTCTTTCACAAGATCTCCTGGGAGCAATGAAGAGATACTGCCATTTTCCTCCCCAGGGATATCGTTATTCAGCTAGGAAAGATCAACCTTGATGGACTCACAGGGGAAATGCTCACAAACAAAAGAGAAAGTTTGTCAATTGATTTCTACACTGAGGGTAATCACCATTATATTTTATCTCAAAAGCTCACACAGCAATCAGCTTAGAATACAATTAATGGAATATTTTCCTAGCAGCATCTACTAACTGATATTAGCCAGATGTCTCATTAAAATCAGCAGTGACAAACCCTAGCTCTTTACCAGGAATATGCACTTTCGCAGGCTAATTAAATTTATTTTTGGCCATTATCTTTGTAAGACTGAAATAAAGTCAACTTGCCCTATAAGTGCTTTGAAACAATTTCATATAATGATTCTATACAACCATTTCATGCTCTGAAAATCTTCAGTATTTGAAAGCTAAAATAATGATAAATAAAGTTAATCCTAAAATATATTACTTGGTAGTAAACCACAGGAAGAAAAAAAAGAAAAATCAGCAAAAAGAATATGTGCTCTGCTAGATATAATTTTTAAGCACATAGTGTGTGTATATATAATGCATATAAAATGCATTATAGGATCATCTGCAATATACCTTTAAGATGCACCTAGAGAGAGACATCAGGCTGATATGTTATGAGCATGACACAATACTCTGCTAGGTTGGGTTTTTTTTTTTTCCACACAAAAGTATGAGAGTAATTTAAAACAATTTGCAGTTGGAGGAATAGACCTAAATCATGTAAATTTCAATGCTCTTAAGTCTGAGGAATTGTGTGGTTTTTCTATTTCACACCAGCTCTTCACCATGTCCAGGCATTTATGTCCTGACTTAGCCCATTTATTTAAAAACAGAAACCAGCCTATTGCCTACTGAACTGCACGGCTTTCAAACGAACTCTGGTACAACTAATTGGGACATCATAATTAGCCAAGAGGTCAGCAACAAGGCCTTCTGACAGCAAGAAGAGCGATAATATCTAGAAAAGATGAGAAATATCTATTTCAGCACTTGCATTATCAGTTTTCAGGAAGTAAAAGGTTTGTAGTAAAAAGTGAAAAAGCGAAACGGAGGGAAAAAGAATAAATATCAAAGGATGAAAAAGAGGTGGGTGGCAAGTCCAAAAGGTTAGCATTAGGTGTGAGAAACTAATCTTCCTGTGCTCCCCCCTCCAGCCAAAGAGCAGGGAAAAAGCTCTGTTCCTCACTGTCTCTTAGGCGAAGCTCTCCCCCAACCTTTAGGAAACCCTCCTAGAAAGTGGTTTACCAGAACAATTTAGAAGAATAGAAATAAAGTATTGGGAAATCAAGACAAGGTCAACTGCTTTGTTGAGAGTAAAAATAAACACAGAAAATATGCACAGAATTTCAAACAGTATCTACTAAAGGAGTGGGGGGGGGGGTGAAGAGTGACTGAGAAAAACTAAGGTCAGCTTTTAGAATCATAGAATGGTTAGAGTTGGAAGGGACCTTAAAGATCATCGAGTTCCTACCCCCTGCCATGGGCAGGGACACCTCCCACCAGACCAGGTTGCTCAAAGTCCCATCCAGCCTGGCCTTGAACCCCTCCAGGGATGGGGCAGCCACAGCTTCTCTGGGCAACCTCTTCCAGTGTCTCACCACCCTCACAGCAAAGAATTCCTGTTTAAAACCCAAGTTTCAGAGGTATTTAACATCTTGCCACAGAAACGCAAAGTGCAGTCTCTCCTGTGCAAGGGGTCCTGGGAGTGTTCCAAGTCATAATCAAAGCAAAAGCGGTAATGAGTTGGTAAAAAGACAGCATTATGGCTTCGATTCCTGTCAGTTTTCACAACGTACTGCCCTGTTACCGCAGGCGTGCAAACAGGAGGATGGGAGGAAGCAACAGACCCCAACATGGCTAATGCCTCCAGAGCAGCCAGCTGAAAGTTTAGCTCTTCAATGATGAACATTATGCTGTGTACTCCATCTAGACGAGGCCACAACGCTTTCTCTGAGTACTTCTGCAAAAACAAAAAACTTCTGCAAAAACAAAAACATGGCAGCAACAGCTGCCATGTTCAAGGCCAGGCTGGATGGGGCTTTGAGCAACCTGGTCTGGTGGGAGGCGTCCCTGCCCAGGGCAGGGGGGTTGGAACTCGATGATCTTTAAGGTCCCTTCCAACCCAAACCATTCTATGACACGTTTCCACATGAGGATGTCTACTCTGTACTCCTCCACACCCATGAAGCGCCTTGGAATGGAAACCCACTCCCCACAGCCCGAGGAGACAGTGCAAACTGGGAGCTGATCTGCCATAGGATCCACAAAACTAACATAACACCTAAGCTTTCCACCTGTTCCGTTTATAAAGACAGACCACTTGGAGGGAGTCCTAGAGGCAACACTAGAAATAGGGTTGAGAAAAAGCTGCTTTGAAATGAACTTTAGGTTGTGAGCTAAAAACCTCAATATATACAAGCATATAAGGATGGATTTCTAAATTTTTATTTCTGCAAAATAATTTTTTTTTCTAAATAAAGCAAAAATATTTTAAACTATTCATATTTTAAAAAATGCAAAAATCGTAACAAACAAGTACAAAAAGCTAGATTTTTTGGCAATATAAGCAGCTTTCTCTTTTTATGCAAAAATTGGAAAGCCAGTAGAACAACAAAACACGGATGCAAAGAAGAAAAACATCAAATGTTATTTTCAAAGGACAAATGGCAATCTTAAAGCATCTCCTCAAAAATTCTCAATATAAATAATGGACTTCTATTGTTCATTTACTGCAAGGTTAGGCAGCCTGATATGATGGATGAACTGTCAACCCCCAACTAAACTTCTACAATCCATCATAGAAAGAGTGGAAATTTCACTCAAAGTGTCAATAAACCTAAATGATGAAGTGCAAAATACTTTACAGAGTTCTGATCATTTTTTAAAACCTGCATTCACGACAAAATATTAGAAACACTGCTCTTTCCCCACTCCCCTCCTCCCTGGAAGTCATAAAATACAGGTGTACATCTTGATTTATAAGTCAATGATACCACAGAACCATAGAACAAAAATGAAGTTTTCGTAAAGGTCTAGTGCTAGGGAAAATGATGTTTACAAAACAAGCTATTTTACTCTCCTCAAACATCAAAAAGATCATCAAGTTTTTGTAAAGAATTCTCTTTAATCAGTTATTAAAAAGTGGACACTTAAAAAAAAAATTAACTCACTGCACTGGAGCTGGATCTGAAACATGACCCTTCCCTGAGGCAACCAGATTCTACGTTCTATGATTCTATGACAACTAAAAACAGGAGATTTATTTTTTTTTGTGAATGCACAATAAAATATACAGATTACCACTTAATTAAAAAAAAATGTTATCATCTCATTAATTTGGTGATAATTGACAATTATGAAGTATTTGTACATAGCTACTAACTCACACTAATAACAATGCTTTAAATTATATATATGGGACAACTTCACTTTTTAACACCAACAAATTCTTCTGCATCTGTTATGCAGCAAAAGTGGTAGCAAATGCAGCAGCACAAACTAACACGCAGAGCCCTCCAAAACCAGGTATTTTGTCGCTTGACACAGGTATCCAAGAGTTTGTTATCAGCTTGTTTACATTATACAGCAATATATTGTGTTGGTATCAGAAGCAGCCTGCATCTCTTCTTCATATACACATGCGAAAGCCAACAAACCAATTGCAGCAGACTTACCACAATATATTAAAAATTAGCTATCAATTACCCCTTTGAACTTGATTCTGTGATGTGATTTACTTAAACCTAAGCATGAAAATCCCAGCAGAAGGATCACAATACACTACAGTACAAAAATTTTAGGTTTTACTACAGATCTCAGTGCCTAATACAAAATTTTGTCAAATTTGATGAGAATATTTTAATAAATTGGTATAAAGTGTTTATAATTCATGTTGAACGTAAAAGCACATTACTGCAATTAAAATCTGTAAAAATTAGGTCGCCTTGTCTTTGCTTATCATTTGCTGTTTAAAAACTCAATGCATTACTTTAAACTAAGCTACCACCAAACTTTCTCATCTGTACCTCATCTTTATCCCAAACACCTCGCTTAATGGCAATCTACAAAAAAATCCTTCTATTTGATTCTTTTCTTCACTATTCCAACAAAGCAAGCAAGCTGTGCATCATAAGTAAAATCAAAGAGCTATCCTCACGTAAGTACCCATCTCAACATTTCTCATTGTTCACGTTGGAATACCTTATTTGTTTTAGCTTTAAACACATCAATAACATCTTTATTTCAGAAATCACTCACATGCTTACATGAAGTATGTTAAAAACAAATATTTAGGTGTCTTCAGTGACTTATACTTGAAAAACAGAACACAAAACACACCACATAAATTGCATGGACACTTGTATAAAAAAAATTGGGCACATTTTTCATTAATCCATAAATCAGTCTCTCTATTTTCTCATAACTAGCAGATACTGAATAACCAAGAAAAAAAGCAGCAAAAATAATGCGTATTTATATAAATTCATACTGAACAACGTAGGCATAACTTCCAAGAGGTGTTTGAAAGATGTCCTACTACCAAGTTTTCATTTAATTGTAAAACTCAAACTGAAAAATGTTTTTTCTTTTCTTTCTTTTCATATTGACTAGTGTTTGACAGAAAAATAATACTCAATTGAGTGAGATCACAGGCTCAGATTTGCCAGAGATCCTTATCTTAAAACCAAAGAATCACAGAATACCAAGTTGGAAGGGACCTCAAGGATCATCTGGTACAACATTTTCTTGGCAAAAGCAAGGTCCAGACAAGATGGTCCAGCACCCTGTCCAGCTGAATCTTAAAACTGTCCAATATTGGGGAATCCACCGCTTCCCTGGGAAGATTATTCCAATGATGACAGTTCTCATTGGGAAAAATTTTCCCTTTGTGTCCAATTGGAACCTCTCCAGGAGGAACTCTACCTGCTACCTCTCATCTTTTCCATGTGACTCCTTCCAACAAGGGAGTCTCCACCTTCTTTGTAGCCACCCTTTAAATACTGGAACCCATAGCCTTATGGTTTTTGCTGTAATTAGAACTCCCTTCCAATCAAATTCCACAGCCCATCTAGAATTAGTGCCACTTTAAGTCATACTCACTCACATAAAGTAAAAATACTAACTTACATACAATAAATTAAACAGATGCAGTAAAAACCCTGGTTATCAACCAGTGATTTAACAGATTCAGATCTAATTATAGAGCTATAGTCTACTTTTCCCATATTTCTTTTGGTTTTCACTCTTTTTACTCAACTTAGAAAAGCTCTTCTGAGAATACTGACTGCATCATTCTTTAGCATCGTGGTAACAACATGTCTGAACAGAAAACTCTTGTTTCAGAAAATGGGCTAGAGAACAAAACAGAACCACTCCAATCCTATGGCTCTTTATCTTTGCCTTTTATCATCTACCTGCACTACACCAAAACATGGAGAGGGATGGATTTGATGGATGGACCACTCAGTGGATAAGGAACTGGCTGGATGGTCACACTCAAAGGGTTGCAATCAACAGCTCAATGTCCAGGTGGAAACCAGTGATGAGTGGTGTTCCCCAGGGGTCAGTACTGGGACAAGTCCTGTTCAACATCTTTGTCGGAGACAAGGATTGAGTGCACCCTCAGCAAGTTTGCTGATGACACCAAGCTGTGTGGTGCAGTTGACACGCTGGAGGGAAGGGAGGCCATCCAGAGGGACCTGGACAGGCTTGAGAAGTGGGCCCGTGAGCATCTCATGAAGTTCAACCAGGCCAAGTGCAAGGTCCTGCATCTGGGATCACAGCAAGCATAAATACAGGTTGGGCGGAGAATGCATTGAGAGCTGCCCTGAGAAGGACTTGGGGGTGCTGGTGGATGAGAAGCTCAACATGAGTCGGAAATGCATGCTCTTGCAGGCCAGAAAGCCAACCACATCCTGGGCTGCATCAAAAGTATGGCCAGCAGGTCACACAGGTGATTCTGTCCCTATGCCCTGGCGAGACCTCACCTGGAGTACTCCGTTTGGCTGTGGGAACCCCAGCATAAGAAGGACATGGACCCGTTGGAGCAAGTCCAGAGGAGGGCCACAAAGATGATCAGAGGGCTGGAGCACCTCTCCTATGAGGACAGGCTGAGAGAATTGGGGTTGTTCAGCCTGGAGAAGAGAAGGCTCTGGGGAGACCTTATAGCAGCCTTCCAGTACCTAGAAGTGGCCTACAGAAGAGATGGGGAGGGACTTTTTACGAGGGAGAGTAGCAATAGAACAAGGAGCAATGGTTTTAAACTGAAAGAGTGGAGATTTAGCTGAGATCTGAGGAAGAAATTCTTTACTGTGAGGGTGGTGAGGCACTGGAACAGGTTGCTTACAGAAGTTGTGGATGCCCCTTCCTTGGAAATGTTGAAGGCCAGGCTGGATGGGGCTTTGAGCAAATTGGTCTAATGGGAGGTGTCCCTGCCCATGGCAGGGGGGTTGGAACTCGATGATCTTTAAGGTCCCTTCCAAGCCAAACCATTCTATGATTCTAAGACTATTATCAGAATTTTCCATCCATCTCCTTTTACATAAAGGGCTCATTTTACACATCTGTAATGCAGAAATTAATGTTTCAAGGCAGGGACTTGATATAAAGCAGGGACTGATGATAAATGAAGCTTAATTAATGCACTATTAGTCCAATGCGATACTGACCATATACGAAGAAAGTAAAATTGTCTTACCGTACACTTTGTGCTCGCTGTAATGGTCAGGGTGAAATCTGAAGAGAACTCTAAGTCTCGAGTGGATGCGGTATTACAGTCGATACGCTGTTGAAAAAAATAATACAATTCTGTCAGCAACAGTGCAGAACTTATAAGATCTTCCTTTGGATGAAGGTTGTTCAGTTGCTCCCATACAAAGACAACTTTCTTAGGGCAATACTAACCTGTCCAAAAATGGGAAGAGACTAAAAAGACACCTAATGTTGTCTGCACACTGAAAAAACATCTAGATCCTCTCTTCCCCAAATGTCAAAGCAAACAGACACTTTGACTAGTAGTGGTTTGGAATTAGATGTAAGAGCTCACTCTGTTCAAAAAATTTGTTCTTAGGTAACCTTCTTGATTACAGCTGCCCATTGTGGGAATTAAGCAGCATTCACAGACATCCAACACAGATATCCTCAGCAGCAATTAGTTTATAGGGCTGCAGTTTCTCATGTCACTTCAGCTGTAGGAAAAAATCAGAGTTCTTAAAGAGTGATAAGCTTTGATTTTCAGTTCTTCATTAAAATTCCACATTTTTTCACTGTATGAAGTTCTTTAGTTGACTCAGCTAAAATGCATTAACCAAGAACATCCTATACTACTGAAATTAAATGTCATATACATTAATAATCAATATCTCTTGCTGTTGCCTTGTATTTCTTTGGGGAATGTTTTTCTTCCTGAAAATTTACATTATGAACTACTTAAAATAAGAAACAGCTAATCTGAGCAAAGACACTAAAATATCTTCTGTAATAATCATATGATAAATCAGAACATTTTTAAGCTTTCCTTCAAAAATAAAACCCATTTGTTCTGAGGAACGGTTATTGATTAAAACAATTTACCTATAATGCCACTGTTGCTCAACTCATTAATTTTACTACTTTGAACTGTAACTCCAGCAAATGAGCTCGTGCATTGACTTCAGGTTATTTTAAAACCCATGATTTTTACTGAGAACAAATAAATACAAAAGCATTAAGCAAAACAGTCATGCAAAATCCTGCATGATTACAAACTCTGCCATGTGCATACACCTGCACTGGACAGTGACTGCTCATAACTATATATTAGAAAGGGACATGTGCTATTACCAGTAAAGCATTTTGCTTTTAAAACAACAGCAGTTGTTTTATAGACTGCATTGTGCACATTTAATTGTACTTAATGTTATCAACACTTTCCAGATGTTTAATTTACTTGTTTACCTGACAAACTGACAGAGCTCAACCTATCCATGCAACTGTTAATTTAGAGCATGTTTTATCTGTCTTCCAAACTTGATCTATTTGCAAGATGTATTCAACTACATTTCCACCTGAATCAGAACATGCAAAATATTATAAAAACACAGCAGGTGAGAAAAGTGCCTGTGCTGCATTCGTTGCGCAATCAGACCTCTCAGATGCCTAACAATTACAGCCTCAGATTCTTGATCTCTGTACCTCTGTCTTTTGCATATGTGACCACCAAGAGGAGAATTTATCTTCCCTGTAATGACATATTTCAGCAACAGAGTTGATCACCCTGCCCTCTCCTTACACTCAAGGAAAACAGACGCTCGTAAGCCTCAAGTCACACAACTTATTATAGGTGTCCTAAGGTATTTTATTTCACTGACTCTAGAGGGAGTCTAATCAACAAGCTCAGAGGATAAAATGTAAGACACATCTGTAATGACTTCCTCATCTACAAATAAAAAATCCCAAGCTAAAAAAAAAGAAAAAAAAGAAGTAGAGATGCACAAGGTGGCCAACGTAGTTATTTGAGTCAGAGATATCAGTCTCAGCACTTCTTACATTTGAATACTCAATTTAAAAAACTATTTTATAATGTTCTCTGTAATAAAACTATAGGCAAGAAAAGCTAACAATAACTTGTATCAGGATATGCTTACAACAAAACTGTACTTCACCTGTTACAGCTTTTGTGGACAGCATAACAACTGATCACAGCAAACAGTTTCTATGCTGGAAGAGACTGGAACTACCCTCAGTAGTGGTGTTAAATTCAGTCAGGAATTATGTAAACACATTTTCTTTTATATAAAAATAGGACAGGAATGCATTTAAATAGAAATTACCTCTTTAGTAAAGACAGAATTTCCACTGAAGGGCAGTAATTTTACTGCCTTATATGTTTTACAATAGACTGGTAACTACATGAACAATAATTATAATTCTATTGTGACAAAAAAGATCTTTGCTAATAATCATCCTAACCTCCATGTGATCTGAACTGTTCAAATTACAACTAATCACGAAGATTGTCAGAATTTCAAACTAGTCAATGCTGTGGATTATAGCTTGTCATGTAGGTGTTCAGTCATATGAATCGCTACCAGTTTTGCTGCCATTCTTCATCACAAAGGTGCCATAAAAAAAAGACAATACAGAAAAGTAAGCATAAAATTAATTCAATGAGTACTGCAGAAAGTACTGCTGCCTTTCCAGACGCGGTCATTCTGTTGGAAGAAGCTGTGGGTGATAGCAAGCGATCCTCCCCTGAAAGATCTGTTAAGCCAGCTAGCTTGACACAGGAAAAGGTAAGAAGTGTCCCCTGCAACTCAGTACTGTGGTGAAGAGGGAAGAGAAGGAAAAACTCTATATTCCAGGTTGGGTTTTTTTGTATAGTTTATATTTCAGTTAAGTAACTTGTAACTTACCAAAACGCAAGCAAATCTGGGCTTGGACGGAAGAAAACGTAGAACAGAACAATCTAAACATGGGACGATTACTTTATTAAGAGCTCAAACTTGGCAACTAATACAAGTCTTACAGTCTTAACACATCCAGAACATTATTGCATTGGTATCATTTTGAAGACGCCAACACTCACATATGTTTGTATTCTACTTTCGCCCCCCACCAATCCCTTAAAAAAACAACAAGAAACTTCTGAATACTAAAAATTTAAGAAGGCTCTAGTATGGTACCTTAATGACACTGGCTGTAGATATCAGTGTGTTTGGATCCAGCACCTCCACAACAGCTTCTGGAATTACAGCCTTCTTCATACAAGACATGTCAAAGCCATATACATCTTCCCAGAAGAGTAGCTTGTCCGCATGTTTATTCATATCCCCCACAGCTACTAGACTAATGGTGCAAATGTCAGGATAAACTGTAACAACAGAAACAGATTAGTAAAATTTTATTGTAAACATTCATAAAGAGGACTTTTTTTTTTTTTCCTCTCTCTTTTCCCTTTGTGGCTAACATCTTAAAAGAACAAATAAAGTAACTTTTTTCAGCTCTTGGACAAGACACTTTTCTCGCTACTTTATTTTCTGGAATCCTATTTGTCCACAGAAGAGACCAGACATTGGAACTTAATTTTCCCACACTAGTCTGGTAACAGTATTTCCTGTTCATGACAAAATACCTCTGTAATTGAATCCCACTGCCAAGAAATGACTGGAAACTTGATGTCTGAAGAAAATAATTTGGAACGTCCTATACTGGCTTCTGGACAGAGACTGCCCTAAAACATATTAAACAACTGTAGGCAGACACCCAAAGAGAAAAACAGGAGAGGGTTTTGCAATTACAAGAAATCTCTGTGAAAAGATCATCTTTTCAGAAAAGAGCAAATATTCTCATTCAAGAGTTTTATTCCTGTTTCTTATCAGCATTGGCTGGTATTTGCCTTACAGCCTAAAAAGTTATTTCTGGGTACTCAAACAGAATAACCACTCTCATACTCTCCAGGTGCAAACAGAAAAGTGACCTGACAGATAAGAACGTGGTCATCAATTCCCCCCCCCAGTTTTAAGATGACAGCTTTCATTCTTATACTACCATCACATTTGTGCTCTCCCTTCTCCCAAGAACATCTTCAGAACAAGTACTTATTCAAAGCTTTTCCAAATACTAGGGGAAGACTGACATTTGCCTTTTGGACAACTGTCTACAGCAAAGACAGGCAATCTCTATCCACTATTTTATTGGAAAAGACACAAAGAACAGCTGCTACGAACACGGTTGTCTACAGCACTACCAAATAGTAAGAGAAGCTCAATTTATATTTAGTTAAGCTTTCTGCAAAGAAATTCCCATGTTTTGATTTTAGAATTTTAAAGCCTTTAAAGCTGCATACATTGAATTCTTGATGTGGCTTCAGAGTAAAATACCTACTAATAATAAACACCTTGTTTTATTTTATTTTTTATTGACATATTCATGTGGCAGTGTTAATAAAACTGAAGCTGAGTTTCTCTTCCCCCCCCCCCCCCGATCTGGTGAACTGTAAAATTAATTTTGTCCTCAGCTCTGCTTGAAATTGTAGCTTCTCAAAATGAACATGGAGAAATCATTGGTATGGTAATGATATCATGCTAAGTCAAAAAAGCAGTATTTTTTGCCTTGTAAAATACTGAAGACTAACAGCTAATTGAAATTAGACCTTTTATATAGCGAGAGTAGATTTAGCCGAAAGGAAATAATCTTCCACATATTATTAATAAAGAAGAATCCCCTCTAAAAAAGTTTGGTTTTTTTTTCATATAAAGACATTAAAGTTAGCAAGCACCTCTACATTTGGAATGACTAGTTTATAAAAAATATGAACACAGTCATTTTTCTCACTTTCTGACTCCTTAAAACAGAATAAATAAATAAATAAATATCAGCAAGCTTAAATTGGAATCCCATTGGTAAGCTACCACTATCCCTACTTTGCAGATAAGGAACTCAAAGCAGGTTTCTCTAGGAACAGCCCATAATTAACTCAGCAGTAAAAAGGCAGTTTGATGAGAATCAGAACAGGAAGGCATTCTAATTGTCTTGTCTGAAACAAATAATTTGGTTCCAGCACACCTGGCAGCTGTCACACAAGCACAAAAATTAACATCTGGTGGTAGGAGTGTCTGCAAGTAGTTTCTGGAGCCATCAATAAGGGATTTCCATTTCTCAAAGCTTTCACATTGCTGTTTACTCATGTGACACCTGCATTACATTTGGCTTTACCCCCCCAGCACTTCAAACCTTTAAGAGCCAAAAAAACTAAAAGATGGTGTGAAACAGACAACAAAAGCAAGTGGTTAACAGCCTCTGAGGGAATATGTTTAAGGGAAATGCTCTTCATCAGATGCAAGTGGTATCGTGAGAAGATGGGTGAAAAGGAGCTGAAAGTCCATAGTTATAAAATAACTTACAGGAGCATCCTAGCAACACTGCAATCAAAAATGAAAACCACAGCAAAAAAGCTATCAGCTGCTTTATAACCTTCCTTCCTCAGACTCGCCTGCATTTCTGGGACCTTCTGTTAACAGGAAAAAGTTTACCCTGTCTATCAAGTGTGAAATATTTGAGCAGGACAATAATCAGGTTTTATTAAATCTTTTTGTCCACACAGCAAATCCTTACATCAGCAGCTGAACTCATGATCGATTACAGAAAGTGCTTAAACAGAAGGAAGAAGGTAAACATTGATGCTGTAAATTAATCTTCATTTTCAGTTTAGCCTATCAATAGCAATAAAAAAGTAGACAACGTCTGTTCAGACTTCACCAAAAAAAAATCATCTGCATTCCACCAACAGGGTACAGGTGATACATTAACTTCCAAATTTACAAACTCACACGTGTTCAGAGGCATGTGCTATACTGAAGTTTGACTGGAAATGTAAGCGTGTTATTTAAATATCAGCATAAATCATCTGAGTGCTGTAGAGTTTTGTAAATGCTTAAAAGCATCTGCTTAAAATTGCATTTTCCAATTCCCCTCTTATACTACATCCCCCTGGAAATCCCCTGCTCTTTCTGCAACCCTGTAACACTTCTCTGTGCAATCCTGACAGACTTGTCATTTTTTCTGATTAAGCCTGTAATTTAATAATTATTCCTTCTCACAGGTGAAATGAACAAAATGCTGATTGGACAAAAGCACATACTCCTCAGCGCTCTCACAGATTCATCGCTTTGACCATCTGTGTCCTTCTCGACTCAGTGCCCAGAAGTCATCTGTCACTCGGAACAGCTCACGTGGTGAACAGGAGACGATGGGAAATCCTTTATCCCTTAGCGATGCCTCACAAACTTCAGGACGCTGAAGGGTAAGGCAGCAATCCTCCAGATAGGCGGAAATAATTCCAAGCGAATACCATCATCACTTTGACGTGAACAAGCAAACAGTATTACGTTTTCAATGACACCTTCCTTACCTATGTCACCCCTTGCCAACATGCACTGCACTCAAATGTATGCAAAAATCTACACTCAAGCAAGTAACAGCTCTAAAGAATAAACAGATGGGTCCTGGACAGCAAGAATTTTATGTTCCCAAATCAAGCTATTATATACTGTACGCATTACCCGAGACAGTTTGGCATAATCCACTTCAGAGTGCCAACAGGATAAACTGAAGGAACCGTGATATGACTGATTGAACACAAATTCAGAAATTTGGATTCTATTCCCGGCTCAATCACCGAAAGATCTGGCCAAATGGCAGCTGCCTCTATGGCTTTTTTCAGCTTTCAAACAGTCCCTGTAATAATCATCTTGGGGCTCAGTAGTAAAAAGTGGCTTGAGACAAAATTAAGCTTTATGGCAGTCACGAGTTTCTCTGCTAAGACTTCACCCCAGAACGAGCTCTTAGTTTTAGCTCACCTGATTTTGGATGAGCTCACAGCTCTGCTGCTTTTCAACTACGCCGCAGCGGTGCCTGCCTTGCTAAGGGAATTGCTGAAACAACTTTCTCATGCACCTCAGGCACAGCCATTTACCTGCTATACCAGCTGGCACGAGTGGTAAACTGGAAGCAACTTAAGGAAACAGCTTTCCATGTAAAATCTGGCCATACCAATCCGTCACCATGCAACACCGCATGCTTCATAAAGACTCAAGTAAGAACCCAGGACCATTCTCAGACCACAAAGGATAAGTGCAGAACCAGCGTCTCTCGAAGGAAACTTTGGGAGGCACAAGCCAATAGCAAACTTACCAGCAACAGAAAGACACATGAAGACAGTACTGCAGTTTCAATAGAGGTCAAAAATTTCTGACCCTTTTCAGAAGGCTTTGGAAGTAGTGGTAGTTAAACGTAAAATGATTCCTTAAAAATTTAGAGGATGTCCCCAAATTTAATTGTATTGCAACATAAAATCATCAGCATATATCTATACAGAGCACACCACAACTGTAGAATGTTCTACACCACTGAAAACAAAAGCCTCTTATTCTGTCACACTGTTCGAGTGGCTTCTAAATATTTTAACACATGAACAGTAATTTCTTGCTTTTATATTCAGTTTTGTGACCAAATATTGAACAACTGCATAAATCCCCTTTTTTTCTGCTGCACTCTGTAGCATACAAAAGCTCACTGCAATCAAAGGGAAGCACTGCAGCGAGCACTGTTACATAGTCATTAATCCAATCATTAAGTCAGTGTAGTGAAACTAACTATGTGCATGGTTAGCACAAAAGAGGAAAAAAAACCCAGACTGATGACTGCGATTGAAAAGGTCAATATGAAATACAATACCAACAAAGGAATTAAGCCCAAGGAATAAAGCATACGCAGAACTCGTGCAGAAAACTGCATCACACGAGGAATAAATATTTACAGGCATTTAAACACTGCTTAAGATGACACTAAGCTACTTAAAAGGATAAAAGAACTCTACTTGAAATTAAAACCTTTTCATTCTGTCACTTCCCTACCCTACAACCATGAAGAAAAAGGGTATATTCCCACCAGGATAGAATAAATATACTGAACTGAAACAATGTAATTCCATTAGTTATTTCATGCAGCTTGTGCCTGAAACTATGTCCTCCCCAGGCAACTTCCCTTCTCCAGGAAAACATCCTATCCATGTTTCCTCTAATTAATCATAGCTTACTCAAAACAGTATCACATCTTACAGAATAGAACTTATTTTCCTCTGTTCATAGTTAAACAGTAAATGGGAAGGGAAAACAAATGCCCATGTGTGGGAAGAAGTAGGGAGGAAAAATTTAGACTGTATTTAAGAATAAATAACCCCCTCTATTCTTAAAAACACCATTAGCTTGAGACCTTGATACCTCATCTAATGTTCTTCTATTACCCATACAGTAAATTAATGCCTTGAAGCTCATACTAATGGAAACATTTTTCATTTAGACTGGCAACTTTCTCATCCATGCATAGCTTATTCTAAGTCTTTGAGTTCATTTCGTTTCCCCCCAGAGCTAAATTTATTAAAAGAATTATGTGAACCAACCTGAGCCTCCCTCTGCCAGGTACTTGTCCTTTGCATAGATGACAGAATCCAGCATTGACTCAAAGAGAAGGAAATAACCCTGTTCAGAGAAAAGGCAAAGAATTCAGAACTCGTAGTGCTTCTTATGTAGCCTACTTAATCAATCTACAGATAGGTTTTAGCAACACAGTTTAAGAACTTTATATGCCCATACATCTCAATAAGAGCTAGCACCCAGTGAATTTCTCAAAAATAGCAGTATTGCTTCAAAATTTTAGTTACATAAAGCATCACCTTTAATTTCCCAAACTGCAAGTATGTAGCACCTACTAAATTAATAAACTACAGGCAATATATATCCAAATCTATACCAACCATTACCTGATAAAGTCCTACAACCTCAAATCAAATTCAAATTCAACTCAAACCAAGTGAAAAGCCGTACATATTGATTTTGTAGTAACAACTCTGAGGCACCATACAAAAAAGCAAAACAAAACAAAAACCAAGAAAATCTCTCTCCACTTTGTACCGCAAGTAACATGAAAATTATTGTCAGAGAAACACCAAATGGAATACATCTTCGCTACTTCACATTTGCAAGCTTGTGGTGCCCTGTACCAGGCTGGGCAATGCTCACTAAGGCAGGTGGAAACAAATCATACACCAAAGACATGGGTTCTCTGGATGTTCTACATCATTTAGCAGCACCTGAACTTAAAAAAAAATTCTCAGACAAAACCGGTTAGAACTAGATTTACATAAGATAGTTTGGTGGTGTTGGGATTAATTTGATAGCAGGTTAATCATACTGCTATTGATGTTTAGAAAAGCTTACTGTGAACTTAATCATCAGCCATTTTCTGAAACAAAAGATAATTATATTTTCTTAATTAAATATTTCTGAGATTTAAAAAATGATATAATAGTATTACATACAATTACCATTTCACAGAAAACATCCGGTTTCTCAACTACTTTTAAATAAACTGCAGATTTCCAAGACATAGACCTTTGTTTTCCAATTGATTTACTGATTTTATACCCTTCCTATCTTTTGAGTGTGAATACTATAACACATTTCATCCACATACACATTCTTATGACATCAAATCTATTAAGACAAATCATACTTGCATACACTTTGGATTTCCACTCAGTGTCCTAATTCTCATTTTGCTTAAAACACAGCTTGGACGTATGGCTTGATTTATACACAGACTGCCAGCAGGAAAGAACAAAAAAAGACAACTAGAAGTCCAGACTTTGGACCTGCAATCCTACAAGCCCATTCAGCAACAACTGAAGAAGATTTTTTCCTTCATCTCTTCCTACCCTTCCGTATTTGTACAATCATAGGATTTTTTTTTTAAATTTTATTTTATTTTTTGAAGTCATTATGCCAGACTGCTGACAATAGACAGCACTGCATGGGAACTGCACTGCTAAGGTACCAAAGTTTACTTCAAATCTATGCCATCTTGGATGTTTATTTTGCCTAAGGATCTTGGAACAAAAACCACTTCAAGTACAGATTGCTTACAGGCACCACCATCAACATTGCAGCCTTCAGAACTAAAAACAAAACTAGAAAACCAGAAACTTAAGGCATGACATACTTGTATTCGATAACAGAAATGCCCTTTTCTCAACCTGTTTCTTCTGGTAACAGGACAGTGCTCTACTGGACACTTTTCTTTCAAATGTTGCTGCTTCTTCCACTTTACTGCCTAGCTTCTATGGAGTCCTGAGAATAAAGTCCCAGAATAACAACTACTGCTTTGTGAGCAAAATGATTTTTAGTAAGCTTTGCAAAAAGGTTGGAAAGGCCAGCAGCTCCAACTGCATCAGGCAGAGATGCTTTTATGCCTACAGCAAACCAAAAGCACAGAACAAAACCCAAGTTCTCCTTTTTTTTTTTTAATTCTTATTCTCGCAGTTCTAAAATCAGAATATGTATAGTTCATAAAAATTCTTCTCAGATGCTTTTAACTGAAAATGAGTTGTTTCCACAGTGTTTTAAATGGGACTTCTAGGACTTATCTTAAGACTAATTACCAGCAAGAGTTACAAAGCGACATTTTTACCCATCAGCTCTTCACTTATTTCTTCCAGCCTAAAATGCCCAACACTCACAATGTCTGCTAAACAAGTGCAAGTAGTACAGCTGGAAGACACACCTTCTCATGAGAAATACAGTGAAATTTTCACCGTCCTTTCGCCGACCTTTCCACTCTGGCACCATTGGTTCTCCCCCCACCTTCCCACTTCCATCTCCCCCCCAATTCATTACAGCATTCCTGTAAGTTACATAAACCGTCAATGGTACTGAACCAAGTCATTTATTACTTATACCGAAGCGTTTTGCTCAGTGTGCTGTGCTCATCGGTAGTGTAATTTAGAATGTAATTTCACAGGCTGCTGGCTCACCTGTAGGGGTGCCATCTGGAAAGAGAATTATACCTGACGTCTTTTCCCCGTGATGCTGTGGGGCACTCGTGCTTCCACCCCAAGAATGGTCAGGGCTTTGTTTTTTCTTAAGCAGGTATTCACATCCTCAAAATTAATTATTGCAAAGAGATCTCTAGGACACAAACCTGTGAGACGCATATTAATAATTCAATCTTGCTAAGACTGAATTAAGTCTAAGGCTTGTGCTAAGGCTGAACTAAGACACACAAAAGGTGACAAGTTCTCAGTTAAAGACAATCCGAATATATGGCACATCTTCAATCTTACGCTGTCATATGATGCGTTTGCTACTAAAAAGCTGGCCATTTCTTTCTCAAAATCAGGTTCCTTATTTTTATATCTTCAAAACTGAAATAAAATGGTTGTTCTCCAGCTAACAAAAAATCCCTCCCACACATATAAACAGACTTGGACAGGAACAGAAATACACAGCACTACAGAGTATACTCTGTTCGAGCATCTGTCCTACATCATGTCTGTCCAAGAAATCAGCTGTCAAAGATGCACGAGGCAACTGCCAAATTTGAATCCAGAGAAACGTGAATATTGCTACTTTTCTTAAATATATACTTTATATATGTATTTTATGTTTGTAACAGAATTTTGAAAAGGCTCACAAAACTTTGATGGCTTAATATCCTGCATTGTTAAATTTCTCTCTATTATTCAAATACACTACAGTACTAATATTTATTTTCCTTTTAATTCAAAGCTACATAAAAATAGTACACCAATTAATTGCAATGTTAAATATAGGATGTTCCTTTAACATTAGTGCTTCAGTATTCATCATGATACTCTTCATTGAGAAAAACATATTAAGCTCTTTAAAACCATCAAGACTCAAAACCAACACTGAATTCTGGAGTATAACTCATTGTGTGGAGAATATTAAAGAAAAATGCACAAATTACTTAAGATTAAAAATGCCTCTTCATCTACTTTTCCCTTATCCGTTCCTATCAAGTACCTTGTGGAACTTGGTTTTGCCTTTACTTATTTTCTACTTACTGGTGAAAGTCAAATATATTTCAAAAAGTGGTATTAGCATGTTTACAATAGCAAAAATAAGCAGAACTTTTAGCACAGCAGAAAAAACATGTAAAGATAGAATTGAGAAGAAATATGTAACCACCTGAGTAAGTGTTGTGTTTCCCCCCTGCCTTCCATCAAAGATGCATTTTATTATTTTCTGTAACATAACTGAACCTGGTCTGGTACTTCAGATTTGGTAAGGTTAAACAGTGTGGTTTGGTTAAACAACACTGAATATTTAATCACATGGAAGGGACCTATCAAATCACTGGCCCAGAGAATGAACTCCTAAAAAAAATCCCCATCAGTATAAAAAAGCACACTATTTTCTTGGTCTGAAGTTTCTAACTACAAGGTTTCCATCAGACTGCAGTGCAAAACAAGTTACAGAGGGTATGTAAAACAGATAGAATAACAGATTCTGATGTAATCTTGCATTAACAGATGCACAAAACTGATGTGGCCCACTCAATTTTGTCAAAAATTACCTTTTACTTGACAAAATCCCCCCAAACCTGTGGCGCACTGAAATGAGAAGCAGCAGCTCCATGTAAACTCTTCTGCATGCTCTGCTGCAGCACCATTTCCCTCATGCTGATGTCTGAGGTATGTTTTAATTTTAAGAAAAAGGAAATAATTCATTACTGTCAGAGCAAGCCTACACATTTCAAAACCACGGTTTGATTTTCTTATTATGCACATCCTGTTGTGTCCTTAAACAAATACAAGATGTGTGAGAACACGAAATGCGAAGATCTGAAGTGCCGAGAAATAATACTCATTATTGGCATTAGCAAAAAAAGTCTTTTCATGCAATGAAATGCAATTCCTTTATAAAAAACATTTTGCTGTAAAGAAATGAAAGCATTCAGCTACTTACACAGCATTAAAAACACAAAAAAGAAAAACTCGATTCTTAGGTGAAATTATAAATTATTACTGTGTTAAAAAAATAGAACACTTGCATTAATGCACCTCCAAATACTAACAGAAACAACAGAGGATTTTAAGACTACATAAAGTGTTAGAAAAGCACCATCACTGCACACCCATCATAGAAATGGGGGAAAGGAGGAAGGAGAAAAGATGGTTTCCAGTGTTTCAGACATGCTTATTTTCTAGTCCTTTTCCCCAAATCCTGAATACCTCTCAATTCAACAGCCCATCCTGATACCACTTCAAAATTATCTACTAAAAAAAAAAAAAAAGAGGGAAGGAAAAAAAAAGACATTAGCTACCTGAGCTAGAAGACAAGAATAGCAGTTTCTATATTTTGTTTATTTTAATTTGAGACTCCACGTCTTTCCCAGTTTTTCCTTGTGTAGAACTCTATTGCATATTCAGTATCATAAAGCACTGCATAAACCAGCAATTTATGAGACTGCACTGGGCTCT
Source organism: Calidris pygmaea (assembly GCA_003697955.1). Lineage (NCBI taxonomy): Eukaryota > Metazoa > Chordata > Aves > Charadriiformes > Scolopacidae > Calidris > Calidris pygmaea. Next base: position 166,173 of record QJSC01002699.1, on the reverse strand, counting down.
AACACTGTATTTGAGACAACCATCTCAGGGAATTGTCTCTCACAATAAAACCCCTTAGAAACAATAAATGCAGATATTTTTCAAGTGAATAAAACCCTCAACCTCTAACATTGCAATCTTAGCTAGAGAAAGGAAGTAAAAGCATTACAAGAGGAAAAAAATCTGCACACAGATGCAGCTAGGTAAGAACATTCCAGAAAAACATTATATGCATTTTGTTCATTTTTGCACTCATCTTTTCAATAAGCAGCCTATGAAATTCACAATTACACTATCAAAATCCATGTGTGCAATAACACAGTCAACTTTGGATGTTGACAGCACATCTTCTCCTGCCCAGCATTCAATTTAACCAAAAATGAGCTTCAGCACTTTGCACAGCATCTCTCATTTCAAACTTATTTACTGTATGTAAAATTACTCTAATTACAATAAAACATCACTGTTTCTTAGAAGTTGGTAGATCTGAGCACAATGCACAAACATGATCCTGACTGAGATCAAGCCGTCAGTGTAGACAATTCCTAAGTGCATTATCCACCACCTGTACAAAAAGCAGCAGGTTAAAGTAAAAATTCCAAACTTCTGATGAAATTTGAGCATTTGCAAACCATTTTCAGGGCAAGTCACTAACTGCCAAGGGTTTTCATTCATTACACCAAGGTGCAAACAAATCACTGATGTGTGCTTAGAAATGATTTGCATCAGATCGTGACTAGGCAGTGTATAGGGATAATCAATTAGTTGTCCCTTTGCTTAGAAACATAATTCATTTAAGTCTACAGTTTGAATAAGAAGATACGGTTGGACCAGATAGTCCTTGAGGTCCCTTCCAACCTATGATTCCAAGAGATTTGTTTGCAGGTGCCTGATGGTACAAGCAGACAAGTCAAAAATTGTTAAAGGCTGCTACCTGTAAACACTAACAGTCATAGCAACATAGAACAGTTCTGGTTGGAAGGGACCTTAGAGATCTAGTTCCAGCCTATGGCAGGGACAATAATTTGTAGTTTCACAAATTAGGGCTTTCGAAAGTTTCACACATCGGAGCTCCAGGCAGCCAAGCAGAATGGTGCATCAGAAGCTCACAGCCCTGCTACAGAGTATGAAACGATCCCGGACAGGGAAACCTCTACAAAACCAAGGCCAGCAGTGAGATCTTCTACAAAATTCACCCATTCTTACATTCTAATAACCTGTCTCCAAGACCTGGAAGACTTTCTCCTTACAGAATGAGTTTGGTTAGCAGAAAAAGCCATTACTTGGCCGTTTTTGCGCTCTTTCTTATGGCAACATGGTTTATTGGGTGAACTGGCTCTTCAGTCCACCTGCTCTCCCCTTGTGCTCCTGGGTCACAGCACACAAGAATCCCTTGTGTCAGGCTGCACACTTCATCAATGTTTTGCTAAAAGGAATGCACAGCTGTCTTCAGGGTGAAAAAAGTGTAAATAGATGGCTTCATCTGGATCTTAAGTAGTCCAACAGGTCCTCCATCTTCAGCAATCTGCCTTTTAGACACCAGCTGAGCAGCTCAACACACCTTCCACTGTCTCTCTCAATGGTTTACGTACAGGTTTTAGTCAAACACACTCACACATACACCCTGCTATGATCTGATTTTAACAATGTCAAACATGCATACTTCAGACGTCACAAACAATGAATTTAAGTCTTCACATTAAAAGCAAGATCACTGCTAATTTATTGCACAGGCTTAAATAAAGCCACTGAGACAATTGCTCATCATTCAGCCTCCTAACATGGAACGTGACAAAAAAATTTTCAGACGAATTTAAAACTAAAATATATTATTTTGGAAGACGCCAAATATACATTTGAAACATAATTTGGCTACATATATATATATATATACACACACACACACACAAATAGTACACGGTGGGTAGGGTAGTATGCTGCTCCCGTTCCTGCATATTTTAAGGAAACAAATTTAAAAATGTAAGAGAAATAGGAATAGCAAGCAGTTTGTGAAAGTCATAGGTCACTTACATAATTAAGAAAATGATCAACAGAAGCCATTATGTTGGAGATGCTCATAATACAACACTGTACGTTTTACAATAGACTGTTCTATGTGCCATTTTTCTCACTAAGCCTGTTCTAGAAACATTTCTTGGGGATGCAGTATTTTTCCTCTCTCCAGCCTCTGCTCTGCCACTTCACACTGGTTTTTAATTTTCTGATGCTCCATACCTAGCTCCAAAAACGCTTATATTGTACTGGTCTTAAGGACAGTTCTGTACCAAGGACTACAAAGCTATGGCTCCAAGAAAGGGTTTGATGTTTACTAGTCTAAAAGCAGTTTGTTTTCTAAACTGAATAGTAACTTCTCATATTTTTGTTACAAATCAAAAAAAACACTGTTAGCATCAGAATTTTCCTGCTAGTTCATACAGATTCTGCAAATGAAGAGCTGAAAATTGACATATATTGAATGCCTATTCGCTCTCACACTTTGCATTTCCAACATTTTCAAGCATTTATATTCACATATAAACAAAAGATTTCACACTGGTCGGTATCATGTAGGGAAGGAACAGAAAAAGCAAATTCACACAAGAATGCCAGACAAAGAGGAATCTTCATTTGCATCTAGGCAACATAATGTTCCTTTTCTGGACAGTGTTGGAACAGTGCATGCACCGCCAGCTATCAATCTTACTTCCACGGTATTGTCCTCATTTATCTCTGTATTGCAGCAACCTATAAAAATGCTAACATTCCTAAATATTTAAAATACCTAATTAAGTTAAATGCACATGGCTATATAATTATGACATTAAAAAGTAAATTAGCACACAAATGGGAAACATGGTATATGCAATACTTCATTTCCTAAAAGAGCTGCTTTTCAAAATCTTTTACTTCACCTTAGAGCCACTGATTTACAACATGACATAAGCTCTTAAGTGCCCAAGCCACATTTTAAAACAAATCTTTGGCTCCAGAATAAGAAATGTGATTTTAGGAACATTACTCTCGGTGCAGATATTAGGCAACTGATCAGAAGTTTCCCTGAAAGAACTGTAATTACATTTCTAGTGAAGTCACTGTATTGTCAGAAATCACCAACCATAACACACTATTTTTAAACCACTAGTTTAAGCCAATGCCTTAAACCTTCCTTGAAACTAGTGACCTCAACACTAAATTAAGCTCATGCTTCACATAACATTCATTATAGCAGCGGAGGAAAAAGTTTTGCAGATTTCCAGCTCACTGAAATATGTAATACAAAAAAACCCACAGAAAACCCAAAGCAAACAATTTATTTCCACCTGTACCTGGAAACTAGTTAGATCCATGTGGATCCATAACGAACATGTGGCCTCACTCCAAAGAAATAGGGATCTTCTATTATAGTACAACAACCACAATTAGTAAGAAAAAACCCAAAACAAAAACAAGTAACTTTGAATGTAAGTTTTCATTATTGATCTTGAATTTGAAGGACAAAAGAACTTTTCTTTAAGTCCAAACAGTGGGAATTGCCCTGAAGAAAACCTGTATTTTGAAGTGCTTTTTGACGGTCTGCAATATGAGGAGACTGAATAGTCAAAGTTCACAAAAAAAATCTCGATGGGTGTTTCCTACCACATTTTTGATAGGGAATAGGCTTATTCAGCCACTACGAAGTTCATCATGGCACTGAGTCTTGTCACACAGTTTTCTTTATTAGGGTCAATGGCAGGTAGCAGGCACAACTGTGTCACCAGTACGATGACAACAGTCATCAGCCAGCACATGAAGAAAGGTAACAGGCCGACGGCTAAAATCCAATGAATTCCAGGAAATAGATCATTTACACCCTGCATACTGCATTTCCCATTGGCCATCATCTTGACTATGTACTTTTAATATCAGTTATTTTATTCTTATACTAAAAAACTGCAATAAATAGTAAAGCTGTTTACAAGCTCTCCATTTGCAGATTTCCCTCGCCTCCTTACCGCCTTTGCCACACAGCCACCTTAGTCTTTAGCCATCTCTGTGGACTAAAGGTATTTTACTCATCAGAATGATGTGGCTAGATGACTAACACAATGTTTCTCCATTACTTTCACCTGAGCAGCTATAATAGCATTATTCAGAAGTATGGAATACTCCTGTAGATTTGCACGCCAACTACGTAACAAACTTAGTGCTATACCCAAACCAACTCAACTGTAGAGGACCTTGACTTGAAAGAGGGTGAACAAGAGGGATCAGCAATTGTATCTGAGTACCACATAATCAGGACTGTCATCCTATCTCCCACGTTGTCAAAGATACTGTTGCAAGCATGATAAATTTTTGGTCAAAAAAAAAAAAAAAAAAGCATTGCTTTAAGGGTAATTTTTCAAATGAAATAAAACAACACATTTTTTCCTAAAAATAACTGTCTTGAAGAGAACATTCATGCACCTTACCATCCATTCAGATATAATTACATCCACTTTTTCCAAAGGCAGATCTACTTCTTCGATTCTTCCTTTGACTAACGTAATGATATTTTCCAGTTTATTTAACCTGCAAGTCACAACATAAACAAATTAGTTTATATTTTCAATCTATGCTGTCAGAAGAGATATATCGATATCTATAGTTTGCATTTCTCCCCCAAACAATTGTTCTTAACTAATCAAGAAAGCAGTAGAACATAATACTCCTCAGTTATATTTCAGTGGAAATGTTTCTGAGTATCCAAAAACTGTAGCAGATTGTCAGGCAAAGATAGCAGACAGTAGATCTGTATACCTCCAACGTGCTGTGCGTGGAAATGTGTAAGCTTCAGAAGGCAGCGAAAAAGAAAGGAGGACAATTTAAAACGAAGCTCCTTTTTACTTACAAGTTGCTTGTTACCAGCTCTCTTTCTTTGACCCCTGTAGCAGAAGTCTATGGTGCTTAGAGCCTACTCATCACACTGGGATAGCAATTCAAATTCACTTCCTTACAAAGCTGTTTTGCACGACTTGGTTTTTTATTTAACAAAACTAGCTGCAAAGTCACCAAGAACAAACATTCCCTCTGGATCAGCATTACAGTTATTCCACACTAAACACATCCTGCCCACTGTGATTTTGGCCAAAATCATCATCTGCAATGTTTAGTAACCACAGTAATGAGGTATTACCTCATGTGCAAGTAACGGTATTACCATCCTATATAAGGAGGAAGGTACTGTGACGGAAGGTACTGTTGTTTGAAACAAAAACTGCATGACAGTGAAATTACTAAATATATAAACCCTTTAAATTTAGTGCTTTTCTTCTTGGCAAGCCCTATTAGTCTTTCTTGCACATTCCGTTATTACAATAGCTATTCTAACAGATGGCAGAAAAGTATTCACATGAACAAAATTTATCTTTCCGTTACGGTTCTTATCTCTGCCCCTTCCCTCCCTGTCCTGATATCTTACTCTCACATTCTGTCTGGCCTTCAATGCAGACCACTAACCACATTAAAAATTCAATCTAAAAGATAATAGAGAAACATCAGAATGAAGGGAGGGAAAGGAAAGGGTCAGAGGGCTACTTGAACATGTGGGCTATTGAAAAGATCAATTAAATACTCTACACACGACAGTCTTCTGATAGAAGAATAGTAGTTCATCACTAGTATCATAATTTATGGCTGCAAACAGAAGTAAAACTCAAAGTTCAAAGTGAGAAATAAAACGCTAAAGAGCTCTCACCCCCAACAATATTTTAAGAAGGACAAAAAGAGATGTAAGGGTAACTTCCTAAATGACCGCATACAAGGACATAATGACTAATTCATTACATACTTGTTTTCAGTTGTAAGGTATAAAAGAAAAACCCGACCACAAAATAATGTAGTTTACACATTGTAGGAAAAATTGCTGAGATGCCATTTAGGAAGTACAGTTGAGCTTTCTATTCTAGAGTAACAGTGATGAATGACAAGAAAATCAAGTCATTCTCTGCAGTAGAAATTTCAGGAGCAGCTATTCACAGTAAAAAAAAAAATAGAGAAGGCAAACATTTAGTTAAAAGTAAATTTATTATGTAACCTTGGGAAAGACTCACGCCACTCTGGCCACTTATTCCAGATTACTTACACACAAGGTTTCTAGTAATTAGCATGCCAGAAATGAACCTGAATTCTGGGAGGCACAAAAGCTCTTGAGCACAGACTGTAATCCCAAGTGGAGGCACACTGCAGTAGTCATTTTTAAGCTACACAAAGCTGTTCAGTATTCCAATAAATATGTGTTATTCCATTACAAGTTTGTCAGCTTTATTCTTTTTTAAAAAGTAGGTTTAACAAGACAAATATAAATTGTTTTGATGTGAATTGAAAACTGTAATGTGAATTGAACCTTTTATAGCAGAAGGTATCTATAAATGTGCAGCCTTAGCAATGGTTCGCTGTGTACTTCAAGCGGCAATTCATCACTCTCTAGAGAGCTCATGGGTTTGGATTCATTGTTTTTCAGAAAGGCTTCCCCTTCTCCTCACCGAAGGTAATACGTGTTGGCTGATACTTCTATCCTCCTCTAAGTATAAATAACACCTAGAGGACTTTGTGGGCACTTGTTGAAAGATATGAACAATCCCACGTTTGTCATCTACTACATTAGAAATAAAACACCATTTCACATTTGTAACCACTCTGAAGGTGACAAGGACTCCTGGGAAAAGTTCTCTTCAGAGAACAAGTTCTTGTGCCATAAAAGCATTTTGGTTGAAGTTGCATCTAATGCTCAGCATGGTACTATTCTTCAACAGGCATTTACTTAATAGAATTATTTTACAGCATCCAAGTGTGCCGTGTTGCATCTCCAATTTGTGAAGTGGTATCTAACCTAAAAATTCTGCCTAGACAACCTTATTTCTGTATGACTTAAGCTTGCATAGAAACTGTCAATCCCAAGTTCCTCAGTATCTACCTTGACTTTCTTTTCAACAGTTGCTCTTACAAAAACAACCAAGCCCAAAAAACCTACACACCTCAGCTATCAAGAGTACACATTTTCACCTACAATTCTCCTACCTCATGCTAGGAAATACTTTTTAAGTCTTCAGATGCCATTGCTTAATTTTTACATATACTCAGAGTCTCCCATATTACCCTCTATAGGTAAATTAGCAAAACGTAGAGTGGATAAACGAACCATTAGATGGGTGGAAAGCTGTCTAGACCATGAAGTTCGAGAGGTCACAGAAAGAGTCCAGCAGCCAGGTACCAGAGGTGTCCCTCAGGATTCAGTGCTAGTTCTGATACTAATTAACACCTTGATTAGTGACCTAATGGGACAGAATGCACCCTCAGGAAGTCTATGGATAATGCTGAACTCGGGGGGAGCTGTTAACACGCTACAGGGTAGGGCTGCTATTTAGAGGGACTTCAGACTGTAGAAACGTTCTGGCAGGAACCTCAGAGATCTGGTGTCGTTGTCTAGAAATTTACGTCATTTGTTCGTTGTCTAGAAATTTACGATTTTATCAGTAGCAACATTTAAAGCATCAGAACAGAAAATGCGCTGGCAACAGTCAGTTGGAGCCTCCACAGCAAGGTAGCACTGGCCACATGCTAACATTAGGAGAAGGATCTGGAAAACACCCTGAACTACTGTCCTGTTTTAATTACCTCTATTATAGGAGCAAACAGCTTGACTCCACATCAAAACCTGTGTTAATTCCTAGGACAAAGGACTTCAGTAAATGACGTATTGAGTGACAGGTGATAATTAACGTATAACAGCATTTTAATAACTTTTTATAGCAACATTTACCATGCTTTTTCAGAACATTTCCTACCTGATGATGTCCATGGCCTGATAGACGATTTCAGACTGGTCGACTCCAATCACTTTCTTCGCGCCTGCTTTGGCAGCAAACATGGAGAGTATTCCAGTTCCGCAGCCAACATCCAAAATCACCTGAAACAAATACAATGTTTGTTTTTACCTCCATCAATTTCCCTTACTATGATTTTTCTACACATCTTCTTACGTCGGTGAGATGCCACGTTCTAACAGAAGGAGCAAATGGTAGCATCAAGTCTTACATTCAGAGATATCCAAGTCAAACCACAGTTCTAACTCCACACCCCCTACTAGCTCTTTACAGATAGCCAGTGAAGCAGACTCGCTCCAGCCGCCAATGAACTCAATCCCATGGGAAACACTCATCAGCAATTATTTCGGCAAACAGCTAAAAAGTTACACGAACAGGAGAAGCGGGAAATCGGAGCCCTTTTATCAGTGAATCACTAACAACTGAATTTGAAACTGGCAGTGAAAAAAAACATATTCTAATTGCAGTTTCTCATTAAGAGTCTATTCAGAAATTTTATTTAGGAATTCTCTGCTAGAAATGGTCTCAAAACAGCCATGGCTCAAGGGGACTAAATTTCAAAATGGTGACTGGCAGTGTTATAACACCTAGAAATATCTTCTAACACTATTATATAATCAAAATAGGACCAAAAAAATCCTGGAAGACGGGATCCCTAATTTTTCATTAAAGAAAAATAAACTTCAGTGCTACACTTGAAAGAAATACACTCAACACAGGAACAAATTCACTCAAATGCTTGTTTTTGATATCTCATATATTAGCTACTGTAGGAAGATTTAAAAGTTTAAAAATGTGAAGCGACTAAGAAAATAGTACCAAATATACTAATAAGTAGAGCTGCCAGCAGTGTTGAACTTCACAAAGCAGAGATTTTACCAAGTAGCTTTGTTCAGGCCTCAATATCATAATTTAACTGCTGGAAACTTCTCAATAGCTTAAAACCTAACACTTTTAATCTTGAATGTGTTACAGTAGATTTTTAAGCTATGAATTTCACATTTGATGTTTTCACAGAAACACTGAATTGTTGAGGCTGAAAGGAACCTCTGGAGATCACATTCCAAAGCAGGGTCAACTAGAGCAGGTTGCTCAGAACCACGCTCAGATGGCTTCTGAGTATCTCTCCAAGGATGGAGACTGCAGAACCTCTCTGGGCAACCCACGCCACTGTTCAATTACCCTCGCTGTAAAAAAAAAAAAAAAAAAAGCAGCAATTCCTGAAGTTTAAACACAATTGCCTGGAATTTGATCTGTGCCCACTGCTTTCATCCTGTCCCTCAGCACCACTAAGAAGAGTCTGGATCCACCTCCTTTACTCCCCCCGCCCCAACCACCAGGGATTTATACACACTGATAAGACCTCCCTGAGCCTTCTCTCCTCCAGACAAAACAGCTCTTTTATGCTCTCCCTGTATCACAGATGCTCCAGTCCCTTCATCAGCTTTGCTATCTTTCACTGGACTCACTCTAGGACAGTCATCTTGCTCTTGTACTGGAGAATCCAGGACTGGGCACAGCACTCCAGAAGTCATATCTCCGTGGGGTACAAAAGAAGGTGCTTCTCTCTTGACCTGCTGGTGACAAGTCTTCCTAATGCAGCCCAGGAGGCTGGTTGGCTACCTTTACCACAAGGGTGCGTGTTGCTGGCTCATGATCAACTTCGTGTTGACCAGGACCCCCAAATTCTTCTCTGCAAAGTTGTTTTCTAGCCAGCAGCCCTCCCAGTTTTGCATCACCTGCAAATTTGCTGAGGGTGCATTCTGTCGCATTGGCCAGATCATCAGCGGTCTTATTGTTAGACTTCTACTTAATAAAGTTAAGCTTTACTAACGGTGTTAAAAAATTCTAAGCACTAAACCCCAAAACATTCTGAAATCTGACAATCAAAATCAGTTTTCTAAACACTATGTACGGTCAGTTGTGTCATGCAGAGCATTTAAGCACTAACAGAATCAGAACTGGAAAGACAGACTTCCTTCTCCATACAAGAGACCTAAACAAGAGAGCAAGCACAAGTTACTGAAACACTTCTAAGCTAACAGGAACACTGAGTCAGAATTACTAGTCATAATCATTTATTAGAAAGGAATATTAACTTATTCACTGTCTCTCCTTAGCACAGCATCCAGGGTTGTAAAAGGTGTCCTCACAGCTTTCATGACAACAATTCTTTTTTTCCAAAGAAGGGATCAAATTACTCAGTCATCAGTCCCACACTTAAGAATTATAACCCCATTTTACAAAATACCTCAAGCCAATAACGCACCCTCACAAACTTTCTAGCTCATGAGCTATTGAGCATTTTTGCTTTGGCACAACAAAAACTTGCATGTGCACTTTCCAATTTCACCTGACAAAAAGTATCAAAGTAAGTACTTGAATGGTCTACACATTAGGTCTGCTTGCCTTGCATACAATTCTATGTTTTGATTACAGATATAAAGCAATTATTCTGAAGCCAGCATGAATAAAAATAGCCATTTATCTTTAGCAGCACACTTTAAATGAGCTTCTGCTGTCGTGTACTGGGAAGCTATGACTGAAGAGTTGACTGCCACCTTTATTCATAGAGCAACCTACAATCCGGAGTCACTCTAGAAAACATTAGTGTGATGAATTTTTTACAGCCTCTTGTGTAGAGGTTGGCCATGGAAGTTGTGGACATAGTGACTTGTTCCACTTGGAACTCTTTGCAGCTATGTTCCAATAGGAGTCAATTCTACAACTCATTCACAAGTTGCATATGAGTAATGGCTACAGAAATCCCTAGGCTGAAGTCTTCTGGAGACAGGAGCAGAAAGTAAAAATCAGTGTTCTTGCAGCTGCTGAAATTTCAGGTCCCCTTAATATCATCTATTCTAACATTTCACCCGCGGTAGTTAACAAAATTGGTGAGCCACGAAAGCTGGAAGTCAGAGCCAAAAATAAACCTCTGTGAAAGAATGATCTTGATGTACGGTTGCATGAAAGAGAGCAATCACCACAAATTGGAAAAAAATCAAAACAGACACCACTTTGGAAAGCTGCCCTGGTCTCTTAAAAACCCAGATGGAACTCATCTAGCCTTAGGCAAAGGATAGGGGTGGAGAAAAAGGCACAGGAGAGAAAATATACAAGCTGGAACACATCTGAGGAATAGAAAGACAAGCAGAATGATCACCAATTAGCCTAAGGACAAGGGTCTACAGCTAACGCATTCTTGCGGTGATCACATATGGCCTCCCACCAGAGATCTGGAGCAGCTGGACTGGCGATTTGACTACACCATAATATACTGCAGCATCACATCCTTCTTTGCAGTCTAATCAAAACTGATATTCTACTCCTAGTAACAGAAGAAAATTACCTCAAATTCAGAAAAACAGGAGGTCAGATAATATGGCCAATTAAATTAATTCCACCAATGAACTTTTAGTGGGAACAATGTTTAAAAGCTCATTTTTCCCCCTCAATATGGCATCCATGCCTGCCTTCGACTTCTGTCCACAACAAAAACTAAGCACAGCAATAGTGCTTTTCTAATCAATTATTTTTCCAACAAAAACTACTCTTACTGTAAAATGGATCACATTTCCTTTTACTGAGTAAGGCCACCTTAACAACTCCTGCTGGGTAATTTAAATTGTCCTATTCTCACCTCAAGTACATCTGACAGACTCATTCCAGTTTTAATAATTCCTTTTGAAAGCTAGGAGACAACAGATTGGCTGATTCTGAATAAAGTAAGCCTAATAAACAAACCTAGATATTCTGTTATTGTCTGTTATCATGCAATCACACCTCTTTGGGATACTGCAGATTTCCATCAAAAGCTAGTGTGACCTCTTTGAACAAGCTCCTCCCAACCCACCTCACAGGTGTCCTTTCAGAAACAACAAGAAGCATCACTATGAATTTTCTAGGGAGGAATACCATATAGAAGTGTAAGAAACACAGTATCAGATTTTTACTCATTTAAAAAAAAAAAAATTCATCAAACTTTAAAGGAAAATAGCCTATTTCCTCAAGTTGGAAGTTTCACTCATTAATATGGTTCTGAGAGAATCGTATTATACATAATTTAAACAAAACATCGTAACAGTTCCTTCAGTAGAATTCTGTAACAGATGTCACTTAAAAGCTAGATCTCTGAAAAACAAAAATCCCACATATTGTCCACAACAGCATACCAAGTGAAACTTACATAAACGTTTAGTCAGACATAGAATTTGTGGGGCACTGGTCACCCGGATGGAAGCTGTTGGGAACTCAAAGCAATTGAGTATCTTTCTTTCCATTCAACTTTAATACACTGTGATGGGTTTAGAGGTCAACAAATTTGAGGTCAAAAAACTGCTGTAAAAACATGAGTTCAGAAACCAGTTTGTAGATGTTGCAGTAATAGACAAGCGCTTTTTTCTTTAGAAGCTGAATGCTTTCACGTGAATTAAAACACACAGAGTAAGCACATATATTTTCTGGCTGATTCCTGAGCAAGCGCATCTACAGCTGGGGTTGAAGAACCACTGTCTATAACAGTTCACCCACGATTTGTTTCAAACGTTACCAATACATCCATACAACAGAGGAGAAATACAACCAATCCTGAAAAATTACTGGTTCACTAGGACATACTTTTCCTGTACCTTAAGATCAGTCTAACCCTGTAAAAACCTGCAGTTATCAATTTTAGGGGCATCTTTGAAACTAAATTTCTCCCAAGAAAGTTTTCTTTCCTTAATTGATCCTCTGTGTTGTTGGATGAGCCACCCAGCTATGAGGTCACTCGCATCTTTTAAGTAGCTGGTAGCACTTTCTACAACACTTTTGCTTGTTCTATCATTATAACTAAAGAACTTAGAAATGTCTAATAGAAACAAGCTTGGGACGTGGGCTAAAACAAAAAGAAAGAAAACTCTTTTCCTAATAATTTTCTGCTGTGGTTGCCAAAAGAAAACTGAGGTAAGGTATACAAAGAGTACGCACTATCTACCTTGAAATACTCCTCACCTAGGACAAAATCTTACCTCAGTTCCAACTGAGGAACTATCAGATAGTTTTATTACTTCCACAACTATTCTTGTATTATCACTTATTAAAAAGGTCTCAATCAAAACCAAAATAAAAATCAACAGTCATTGCCTTCCATAAACCTAGACATCGTGGCTTCACACTAAGAAATATCCCTACACAGTTTAAGAAGGGTAAGCACAAAGTAGAGGAAAGCTAATCCAGAACAGAAGGCTGCACAGCATAACTCAGAGCACAACAAACTCAGCAGAAATACAGAAGACAAGATGAGGATCACAACTGTACAGGGGTCATAAGCACAGTAAGATCATAAACAAGCATCAGTGCAATCTTTCCTCACTGCAAGTGAAATACTAATTATTGGCTTTAAGTCCCTTACCAATAATCTAGTTTGAAGACACTAAATATTAACTTTTTCCCCAATTCTAATTCCATAGTGTTTCCAGGATGTTTTTACTGTATCAGGCACAAATTGAAATCCATTTAAATTCTGCTAAAGAGGCCCTCTAAGATAGATTCCACTTAATATACTGGACAAGAAAGGCTCAACCTAACCCCGCCAAAATAATTAATGAACATCCCAACATGGCACAGAGAACAATGACAATAGCAATCAGCACTTCTGTTATCAGCGCTTTGCACCCTCCAGCAGCTGAATAGCACTGTACCACCTAATAAAGCCAGAGTACATTAAATCAAATCTTGTCAGTGCGATATTCCATTCCCAAACCTACGAAGTAGCCAACCTGAAGGATTTCTACCACTTGAAAAAAAATAAAGCACAGAAATTACTCTATTTTCTGAGATATTTTACCTACCTTGTCCTTGAAGATATGTGGGTTTTGATAGATGAAGTCACGATAGCTTTCTGTACGCACTTTATCCTATGATTAAAGAATAAAGAAGTGTTCACTTTTTCTAGTTAGGTACAGCATATAATTTTAAAATACTGAAAACTTGCTTTTTAACTTGGCCTACAGCTGTTTTGTGGCTACTATACTTAGAAGGGCCCTGCAATCATGACACTTCCTGTACGATATTCTTTCAGAATTTATTGCCTTTGCAAATCAAGACAGCTGAGCCTCTGAAGGAAAAATAAGAAATTAGCTTACGCTTTTCTGACCTGCTACATTTGATTTTGCATCTTAACAGTTCTTCACCACTTTCCAGGAATAGCAGTAACAAAGAGGTAATACTGCATCAACTTTACATAACAACCTTCTATACAAGGGTAAAAATTTGACTCACGAGCTCATAAAACGTTTTGTATCATTTTATTCTCTGACACTCACTCCCGTGACACACAGATTCCTTCAAAGAAGAGTTTGGATCAGATTAACTTTTTCTCCTTCTGAACAAACTGCAAATTCGCAAACCTGAAGACAAGCTGAACAGCCCATTCTATGAAAGCCCAATATAATAAATTAACTGTAATACATAACGACCCAAGAAGCTGGAGTGTTTTCAAGCATATAACTAAACATTTATCGTATCTTAGCATATGAAAGCTAGCAGTATAGCTCAATCTACACCAAGGTAATCTATTAAACATTGATTCTCCTCTTATGCATCAGGAGGTACAAAAATTGACAGCCAAGTATAGGTTTTGGAATTGCTACTGCACTTCAAGTGTTAAAGTAAAAGAAAAATTTTAAGCAATTTTTATCTAGTAAAGATAAGCCCATAAATAATACTGAAGTATAAAATCCAACTGTTTATATTTAAGTTAGCATTTCTCTACTATGGTTAAGTAAGATTTTTCAGAAACAAAATGTAAGCTAAGAAATTTTCTCTACTGAGAAAGAACAAAGTCTGTTTTGTTAGAAAAACAAGATCAAAACCAGAAACTGACAAGAAAAGATATGTTCATAAAAATTCTGGGGATAAAATAAATTATTTTGAGGCTTGAAAATCCTAAAATCCAGTTTTAAGTTTAGGAGGATTATCAAACACAAACAGAGCCCAAAGAAACAGTTAGAAATCATTTTAGATAACCGTACTTTAAAATTATACATAATTAATATGAATAAAAATAATTGGGATCTTTTATAACCATACTGGTTTACTATGACGTTATATATTCAGAGAAACTATTTTTAGTACTTCACCTCTACTGCAGTATATAATAGGATTTGCTGAAATGACAAAAAAAATAAAAAAAAAGTAAAATTGTTCAGCATCAATCAAGAAAGCAGTCAGCTGGAAATCTTTCAGCCTTACATCTTGCCCACTCACATTGCCTCAGCACTGCCCCAAATTAATCAATACAATTCTAGCTGTTGTCTCTGCTGTATGCACTGCTGCTCCAGTAAGCCGTGGTCATTCACTTCAGGTCTCTCTATTCATCAATTCCATTCTATCACTCACCATTTCAATGTAACGCTTTTTTTGTTTTGTTTTTAAATGAAACGGTAAGGAAATTTATTAAGATGATAGTCAAAGAGTTCTCAAAAAAAAAAAAAATAGAGCAAGGGAAACACTAGCCATTTGGCCAGTGTAAAGTAACAATACTCCTTCCCCCGTCTCTGAAGTATTTGCAGCACAAAAATACCCCAAAACTTAAAACTTCATCCTATCACTACCAAGTATATGAAAAAAAATTAAATAAAATTTCAATGGAGCAAGCCACTATATTTACATAAGGTAGACACACATCGAAAAAAAAAAAAAAAAAATTCTACCCACACATGACAAAAACCAATTGTTTGCCTAGGTTTAAGAAAGTCAAAAGTCTTCCTAAAAGCTTTCTGACAAATATTCCCTGAAAACAAAAAAAACGGTACCAATCTCCTTGTGCAGAGATGCAGAATTATTATGAAGTTTAATTACCAAACAGAAAGGCTTTCTCATTCTATAGCCTGTAACATCTCAAACGACACCTTTATACAACTGCAAATCGAAACTTCTATCATTTATATTTTTCTTCAAGACTTAAACAACATTTCTCTAGATTATACATTTTGGAAAACATTCTTCTACTTTTGCAGACACCTCTGAACTTATGTAAAATTTACCCCCTTAAAATTACCCTTATGCTTATACTATTCTTAACACAGATTCATGTGCATTCCTACACTGGGGCCACTAAATGATTTATAAACCAGAAAACTTTATATGCTACCTGTACGGACAAAGTCACTTCACAATTCTGTATTCTATCTCTACTTTAGGCAGGAATATAATTTATTTCTGCTTTAAAATACTAAAATTGTTTCTGACTTTCACAACTATGGTACTTTCTCTGAAAGGAAGTATTAAGAGTTTTTGATTTGCATGTCAATTCTATGTTGTTGGGTTTTGTGTTGTCTAAGTTGTTGGCCTACACAGGTTTGCCTTTTAAGAGTTTTAAGCATTATTTTTTTACCTTTATCATATAAAAGGAGCATACAATTTTGCATACAATTGTTCAATGTCATGTTATTGACACACTGAACTGTGCAAAAATACCAACAATTTCTGTTTACCTAGTGCAATAGGAGACCACAACATTTGACAAATGCTTTTGCCTAACAAATTTCAATTGTTAGGAAAATATAAACTAAAGAAAAATATTCATTGTCCGTACCATGTTTTATCCTTTACCTTTTAAGCACCCAGAAAAAAAAAGCTTCTTTTGGTAAGGTAAGATTGTGGTACAGATATTGTAATATAACTTCAAGCATATCTGTAAAGATTTTATGTTCCTAATCCTTCCCTTAAACAGAATTTATACAAAGGAAATAAAACTGGAAAAAGATCTCCCGACCCAACCCCCAGGAAAAAACTCTCATGTATAGAAAGGGTTAAAAATGCAGCTGCTCTGCAGTGTATTTATCGGCACACAGCCCACTTCGTTCCATCTTTCCTCTTTAGTCCTACTAAGATGCAGTTGAGATGACTTTCTAACCTTTAGCATCTCTTCGTGTATCCCATAATGCCCATAGGAGCTGAAGTAAACACCATCCTCATCCTCCTGAAGGTCTGCAATGGCGCTGGATGACGAGCTGCTCCTGACATCTGCATTCATCACAAAATCCTGTGCAAATTGCCTGTAATCAATTTGAAATATACCCTTGAGACACGTTTATGGGACCATGAAAAGGAGGCGGGGGTAGAGGGGGGAGAAGGGGCTTGAAAGAGGTAAGAAATCCAGCCTGCCCAGGGGTTTCTACAACAATGGGACTGGTTTTAATTGTGCAGAACCTCCCTCTGCCGGCTCCTCCGGGCTGCTGCACCACCATTCTCTGTCCATCACCCTCCTGCAGTCACTAATTTCTGCTTGCAACCAGCAAATAGCAGCAGCGAAACATTTGGACTTCATTTCTCTCTTTAAGGAGGAACTATGCATTTTGGGCTCACTAGCGCAAAAGCACAGTGCTCAAAGCCTACAGGGGAATAACGCACGTTTTAGGCTGTGTAATACAGATAGGGACCCAATACATCAAACAGCAAAAGAAATATAAACCATACAACGCTGCATGAGTAGTGGAAGGTAGAGGAAAGTACTTTAAAACTGAAGCATTTGGGTGGAAACAAACCAGAGCTTAAAATTCAATTTATTACTTCAATTTCATGCTGCTTCTTTTTCCTCCTCCCTGGCCTTGCATTCCTAATGCGCCATGTTCTCTTCTCATTTCTCAAAGCAGTTTTGAGGACAAAACAAGGGGTTTATCATGAAAACACAGTTAAAAGCTGATAAGCAAAAAGCTCACATTATACCCACAATGAAGTGAAAAAGCAAACACACTTCAGCCAGACAATATTCCTCCAAGGTCTGCAGCCCAACGTCAAAACTTGCATCCTACACCTCTCCAAAGCAGCCAAAGTTCACTTTCAACAGTGCTTATACTGTTTTTTAAACAGGAACTTAACGTATAAAAGCTGTAGGTAACATCTCATTACCAGTACCACCCTTGTAGAACAAGAAAACCAGAAATACTGCTTCAGTCCTGACATGCGAAATACTTCTCTGCTTAACTTAGTTTGGATGGGGAAGAGAAGGTGATAAGAGAATTTGCATTAAAAGTTTGTCAATATCATAAACTTCCTGAACTTCCTGACGTACTTACTTTTAATATCGCTCTTTAATGGGGCAGTTTGTCTTTTAGGTAAACATCAAAACAATAAAAATTGAAACTTATGAAAAATAGATTCTCTGACATACAATTAAAAGATTTAAACTTGATTTTAATTTTAAAATTATTTAAAATGGATTCAGCCAACACTTCCTCCGGCCTATGCATGCAGCGCAAGGCCAGGCTGGATGGGGCTTTGAGCAACCTGCTCTAGTGGAGGTGGCCCTGCCCAGGGCAGGAGGGTTGGAACCAGATGATCTTTAAGGCCCCTTCCAGCCCAAACCATTCTATGACTCTAAGTAACAAACAAACTCTAGAGACAAAACTCTAGAGCTGCCCTCTCTGTCTCTTTAATCAAGAAAAAAGAAGGTAAGTAAAAATAGAAGCCATCATCTCTAAACAGGGAACAGATGAAAAAATTCAGGATACACAAGCCATGATCCTAAATCTCTAAGTTACATCAAATGCTAAAGGTAACTAAATGCTAACGGTAACTAAATGCTAACATTTAGTTACCTTTAAGAGAGTTGTTACCATTTGTGGGGGGAAACATAAGGTCACTAGGCCTCCAGCTACCTGTCTGCTTCGGAGCCCTTTCAATTCTTGTAATTCTACAAGCCTACTCAGTCTAGCAAACTTGGAAAAACATTTCTGCATAAATTATTTCATACTCAATTAGTGGGCATCCTCATACTATTATATTAGGGAGCTACATGACTGATCCTGAACAGGCAGTCATTAAAAAACCTAAAGTACTTTTTCCACATCTTAGAAAGCAACACCTGCATAATGCAGTCGTGTTCTAACTGAAAAAAATGTACAGTTCTCCCAAGAAGTCTCTACAGATAGGTAGAGCATGAGAAAGCTCCTGGATCTAGCCTTTTTTACTCCAGAAGTTGAAGCCAGCCAATGAACCTGATAAATTCTGGTACAAACCTATTTCTATGGCAGAAAACACTAGAAAAACGGGTCACTGTAGATTAAGGTCCTGTACATTATTCTTGCTCTACACCAGACTTTCAGGTTACCCTAATTTCACAGAGGTTTATCTGAAAGGAAACATCTGTAGATGGTCTCTTTCAGTGGAGTAACCTCCAGTATCACCCTGGATTACAGCATATAGGCTACTACAACGCAACTAATTAATCTGTCTATAATTTAAAACGGTGCTGCTTCATCAGATCTACATCCGGCTATTTCTGCTGCCAGCCGATCCCTGCTGTATTGAAGGGCCTGCACCGACAAAGAAAAATTAAAGGCTCCCTTTTACAACAGCAGATAATTTGATATACTAACCTCAAGAAGAAATCTGTAAGCCTGACTGAAGCTTAGAAAGCTGAAAAGAAATTGCAAGTGATAACCTGAAAAGGTTTTTCTTTCTTTTAAATGAAAAAGAAAGGAAGAGTAAGACAAAAAAACTCACAGAAAAGAATTTTTACAACTACAGTGATAAACAATAAGAACTGAAAGAAATTTATGATGAATTAATGCATAATATACACAGAAATATCAGAGAAGTGCTGTATGCTATAAAGTACAATTTGCAAAAGTTAAACCCTACTGAAGACAAACTCATTCGTATTTAACATGTATAATTGTTCACAGCTGATATGAATACATGAATTTATTTTTGGTATACTTAGTTACTGATAACATCACGTGTGCACTCTCAAAACAAAGAACAAACTCTCAAATGTATTATACAAAACAAGGTTTTTGCGACTTTTCCACAAAAGAACATGAATTCTTTTTCCAAGTCTCTTAAATACAATTTCAGTTCTTCAGTGCCCAATCAGTGTGATCTTAAAATGATATTTTTGCGGGATTTAATCCTATGTGATCCCAAAAGAAGTTTATATTCCCATTTTATCCATGAACATCATCAATTCATATTTTGAAGACATCAAGATTTAGAAGTAGCACGCACAGCTATGGGGATATCCTGATTGCAATGCACTGAATATTCTTACTAACAGAACCCACACCTGAGACTGAAAATAAGGTAGCTGAAAAGCTGGTTTATTAATTTCACTGAGGGATTCTCCAAATTGTAACTGAATTCTGCTAATGATAACCACTGTTTGGAGCCATCTCTGAAAACATTTATAGAGTCCCATATTTAATTTGTCACCACCTCCCTCTTCTCCACTGTGTACATCTTCAATGTTTAAATTCACATTGAAAGGACTAATGGAAAAGTGTCTGGAAAAACAGAGTGGTCTGAAGCTAAACACGTATTTCTGGGCCATGGGCTTATTTAGGTTTCCTGAGCATACTCTGCTCTTTCAATTTGTGCAGGTTTTGTGTAGTTTTTACGAATCATCTACAAGTCATATACTACTTATCTACCAGATAAAAGTCAAACCTACAGCCCCAACACACGTCATGAGTTTTATTCTGTAGTTACATTCTACCACTTCTTTGAATTTCTACTGGTCTTCAAACATGAACATCCCATCTCACCTAAACCACATCAAATAGAAAAATCCCCAAACTTCAGTTCAAACACTTACTTCATTTTTTGAAGATCATCTTGTGCTCTAGCCAAGGCTGCTTCTGCAAGTCTTGCTCTGTGTTCTGCATGTTTTAATTGCTCCAGGAGCATCACGGTATCGTTTAAACCATTAGAAGGCAAAACGTTTGCAGGTTCACAAAGATCTTCTATATCTGATGAAATGGGGAGGAAAAAATACCTACTAGTCACGCGTTGCTTCACAGCAGCTCATAAATATTATGTTTTTAGTGTTGCTATTTCTGGCTGTGGATGATTTGCAAAAGAAGTCTGGTTTACTACTGGACCACTGAATTTGATAGGACTACCTGCAGAACACAATACTACTCAGTAAAAGCAAGTATGCTAGAAGCAAAGCTCTAAGTTCACAAAGCAAATAAATCCAGAATTCACGTTTCTTTAAATACCAGTGTTCGATTATTGACAAAAAAGGACTTCAGGTTTAAACTGTAGTTAATTACAGTCTTATACTCAAGTTCTCCAGTTATGTTATTCTGAGAGTAAAAGGGCTGTTAATGGCAATGGTAAAAGGTAAGAAAGTACAGAAATAAAAAATTTATTAGTAATTAGACGGTGACTCTTACTTTTCAAACCAAACCAATTCCTTGGGCTTTTATAAAGCTTATGAACACACAAAGCTCAAAAGAACATCACTATAAGCAGAATGAATCTAGATGAAACATCGTTTTTTAACTATCGAAACTCAGACTCAGCACTAGTTCCCATTCACCTCTTTGCTAAATTCAGCTGGTGACTACAACAGATGTCAGTGGGCACAAAAAAATAACAGTACTACTGTTAATTTGGGTATAGTAAGAAGTTACTGCCAACTTATTGGACAAAAGACTTTAAAAAAAAGAACACGTATCTATTCCTTTTAATCATGGAAGACTATTTGGCCCCGTGGGACTGAAACAAAGCACAGATACATAAAATAAGATTTCACAGATTCAGATCACTCCCATAACTCTTTAGCAATTGCAACGGCACTTCAAAGCATTTCAAAATCTATAGCTTGGGCAAAGAACACACATTAGGCAGGAGCTGACACAGTAAAACATGAAACTCCTGAGTAACCAACCAATGTCCTCTGCAACACATTAGCTCTATCACACAACAGGGCTACCTGAGAAAAGGGCAAAACTGCATTCCAGGCTGCAAGGAGAAGAAAAAACCCACAAGCCCTAAGTATCTTATGGCTTAGGTAAAAGAAAGACGTACAATCAAGTGCAAAATAGGAAGAGAGTGCAAAACAGGCCTGTTAATGGCAATGGTAAAAGGTAAGAAGGCACAGAAATTACAAGTTTCTTAATCATGGGCAGCAAAAGTAATTTCAAAAGTCAAACTGAATTCTCTCAATGTCATCTGATGAACTGTCAAGAGAGAGAAGCTAAGGCTGCTTGTACTGACTGCTAGAACTGCTAAAGCAGTGGAACTCCTCTATGCAATTGCAGTGTATCACACTGGGTTGGTCCAAAATAGAACCTGTACAAAAGATGAAAATATTTTGACAAGGCAAATTACTTGCTCCTGGCTTATAACATATTTTTGAATTAATGCATCTGATTTTAAATACCTACAATTAGAAGCTTTAAAAGCTTCATACATCTTCCAAGGAAGCTTGGGTGGGCTACCTCTTTGACCCGATTAATTACTACGTACAGCACCTCCCCTGTGAACATCAGATCTACAATAAGTGAATGTATATAATAAAACAGGGCTATGGAAAGTTCAGTCATTAAAAACCCTCATATAACATATGGTAAAAAAATTCAGAGCATGACTTAATGTCATGACTTCAGCTAGTATGTGGATTTTCTCACGTACGTAAGTCAATTAAATAATAGTGATGATGCTTCATATCACACAAACTCTGCCAATACCACATTTATCGCACGACACACTACAGTCATGCTGAGGCATATTTATTTACCAAACTGAAGTAGGAGATCATCTTCTAGCTCCGGTTTCAAATATTCCTCTTCTTCCCAAGGCAGTGGGCTGCTGAGAGAACTTAAATATGCCGCTGTTGGTTTCTAGCCAGAAGGAAAAGAGCACATAAGCTATGTTTCTTTGAAAACACCAGCCTTTAATTTCATTCAAGAAAATAAGGCAAAGATTTGTTCTTCCACCCATTAAAATAGTATTAAAGTAGCTTTGTAGCAAAGACTGAGAGAGATACTACTTTTAAGTGTGACTACCAAGAACAGTGAAGAAATTAACTTCTGGCTTCCATCCTGGCTCTGACAAGTACTCACTACTGATACTACAACCATGGTGACCGGAGAATAGCATAAAACTACACCTATGAGTTAGCCTGGCTCCCGAAGCCCAGGAAGCTACAGGACCAAGGAATTCAGTAAAAGCAGTAAAGTACAGCAAATTGATAGGTACTTGTTGGGATTCCACTGCTATCGGGAACCAAGTTCACTCAGGTGTTTGACCGTGTCAGACCCACAGCTTACAACAGGGCTAATCAACAAAAGCCAAGATACTAATCATGCCAAGTGTTCATTACACAAACAGCACCACAGGGACAGATTTCAGAAATGCTACATTCTCTCCTGTTTGCATCTGGCCAGTTAACAGTTTGTCAGGAAAGGAGAGGTCAGGTTCTGGACTTCAGTATTTCCATTTCTGTGTTTACTCAGCATAGTTAGTTATACCTTAAATAACTATTTTAGGATTAAAGTAAAAAATGCTTAATTACCTAAGACTGTATTAAGTCTAAACCTAAACTTTCAGGGAACAACCAAAGAATGTACTTCAAAGGCATAAAATACACAAAATATACCCAGGCCTAACTTAAAACTGTAGCTTTCCTGATTCTGGTATCATTTTAGCAGAGATTAATTTTAGGGTTTGTGACCTAAGGGATCAGGTGTTGTCCTTACTAACAGTGCACTAGGACTCTGGCCAGCTCACGCCCCCAGGAAAGACTCTTTTGCATCAACACACATGCAAGGAGTGAGAAACTTCAGCTGTCAAGAAGTGAAGCCATTACTGGAGTGAGACAGCAGAGTCAAGGGCCGAAATGAATTAAAACAGCATAATACTAGACAGCGTGTGCTTTTTGCAAGTGTGACCATCCTCTTCAAGAAACAAACAAATTTGCATTAATTAAATATGTTTAAAATGAAAACAACTTCACATCTAAATAAATCAACCAATAGCTATTTTAATTCCGGTGATTTCTTATTTCTAGAAGCATAATACAAAGTTTCATGCAGTTATTTAAAAAGAGCAAACTGAAAGCACGGCATCTTGTTTTCCCATTCTCCAGATATAGGTTATAGAAGTAATACACATCACACCTACCTTTAATCTGACAAAGTTTATTAATTTAACGTATCCATAAAAATCAAGTCCTAAAAAGAAAGGAGGAAAAAAAAAAAAAAGAGAAAACTTGCATTACAGAAAGCCCGTGTATATTTTACAATTATATGAATACTAATTACTTATTCAATTGGCCAGCTTCCCCTTGGAGTGTACATCATTATCTAGTGCAGTCTCTTAGGTTAGCTATTTACATTTTTCTTCTCTTCAGGACCAAACCAGGAAATTCTTACCCACAGGACAAATGCATTTACAACAAATTAAGAATGGAACATATTATAATGTGGATTATGAACAAGGGTTTCATTCATTTGGCAAGCAACTACAAGGGAACAGGGACATTTATCTCCTATTAGCTACCCTGCTGATATTTTAGGCTGTTGTACTCTTTTGCTCGTATTTTTAGTCTTCTGCTTAAAAAAATGCAAATTTATCTTACTCATCAAGAATACACACCAATACTGATTTAAAACTGCCACCTTGCTCAGAAGTAAGAGTAATTTAAAAACAATTATGTGCTTTCTGCACAGCAAGGATACTGCATAAACTCAAAATACTTTCCACTAGCTTTTAGACAGAAAACAGACCGGATCGTAGAACTTTACATGCAGATTTCTTAACGCATGTGGTTCCTATCTCTTTATCTCTCCTTTTTAGTACACACTCTTAAAATTGCATTTCTCCAACAGTGTTCCCTTTCCCTTGCTTTCCAGTTTTGCTCTATATATAGAAAGATATGGATTTCAGGCCCAGTAGTTCAGCACTTACCTAATGCTTTCCAGGACACCACCCCCACTTCACATATACCCTTCTATATGTACCTGACTAAAGTCATCACTTCAGCCTAAATACGAGAGCTCTGAGCAAAAGCCAACCCTACACTTCACTTGGCAAAAACAAAACAGACATTGGAGGCTACGCCTACCTGCAATCACCCGAGGGAACATATAGATGTTTTACACATAACATACAGGCATTTTTCTACAATAGCTTTTTTTGTTCAAACTTGGAATCTTCAGCTACAAGCAGGAAATCCGTTACAAACAAGCTAATCTTTGCAATTTAATTTAAACAAGATGTTGACACACAGAAGGAAACGACAAGTCATGAAAACAAACTTACCATGCTTTCTGATCACATCACAAACGTTAAACTGATGCTCTGTTTTGCAGTGGGAGAAAACATCTTCAGCAGAACTAAACAACCTGTAAACAACAAACCATTAAATATGCATTAAGATATTTAAAAGACATGATAAAAAAAAAAAAAAAAGATAAAACACTACTATGACCTTCATATGAGTTTTTACTCTGACCTGCTAAGCAACGTGTCCAGAACACATCTTTTTTGCCTTAGAGAAAGAACAGGTGCCTGCTTCCTTGCACACCTCACAAAGCAGCTTTACCTTATTTGCAAAACATTTTACAACAAAAGGTAGGGAACACAAAAACTTTGTCTGACAAAACCATGCACCCTGTTAACTCGCAAAAATTCCTTGAAAGCAAAGACAACGTTAAACCCAAAACATAAGAATAACATATATTTACGGTGAGTTGGCCAGCGGGATCTGCTGCAATAAAATAAAAATTCTCATCTACCTACTAACGAAGAGAAAACGGAGAGAATTCAAGAGATAAACTTCCATACTGCTTCAGGGTGAGGAGAGGGGGAATTACCTGCTTCCCACATTACTTCTCCCTCTTTTAACCTGGCTTTACCAGACCTCTGCCTGTAGAAAGGCTGTATACAAGACCAACCAGCTCCAGCACACTGCTGCAAACTACATATTGTTTATTTTCCCGAGGTGGCCGCCTGTCACAGGCCGGGTCTGGACGCTGGCCACACACCCCTCCTTCCCCCTCAAGGAGTTCCAAGGGGCTTCAGGCGGCCCCTCGGCCCACGGAGGGAGCCCGGGGACAGTACAGTGTCCCCCACCACCACCCCACGTTGCCGGCAGACCTGTCACAGAAGAGGCAGCGGGTCAGCAGGCCCTCGGCGGCGCCTTCCTCCTCCTCCTCCTCCTCCTCCTCCTCCTCCCAGGCCTCCTCACCGTCGGAGAGCTCGGGCATCTCCTCCTCAGCGGGCGGCCCGCCGGGCCCTGTGGAGCCCACAGCAAGGAACCGTTACACACCGGCGGGGGGGGGGGGGGGGGGGGGGAATAAGATGGGGAATAAGAAGAGGAATAAGAGGAGGAAGAGGAAGGAGAGTGGGTGGCGTACACCCAGATACCGACCTGCCGCTGCCACCCGAGAACCCATGGCCGCCACCCCTCCCCGCCCGCCCTCCGCCACCGCTCCACGTGCGCCGCTTCCGGGTGGACGTCAGCGCGGAGGGGCGGGGCCCAAGGAGGCGAGCGCGCCCCCTGGCGGGGCCCTCCGCTGGCGGGGAAAGGGCCGCCGGCCGTTATTTTTCAAACGCCCGCGCTCGAGCGGCGCGGGGAGAGGGCGGCAGCCGCCATCTTGTGTGTGTGTGGGGAGGGGTGGGTGAGTCCCCGTCAGCTCCGCTTCACCCCGCACCGAGGCGGCCCCCGCCATTAACGCCTGGTCGCCTCAGGGAAAAGAAAACCAGGCAGGCGGATAAAGGGTCGTGGCCCTCAGCCAGCCTAAAATATAAGAGATTATTTCGGCTTGGAGGCGGAATCGTGCTTTGGGCGCTTGACAGGTGGCTGGCAGGCAGGTGTCTGTTTCTCACAGATAGCGTGGCTGCAATGGGAGACTTAAAGGCAATAACATATGTGTAACAGCTTTTAAACAAAGTTTAGCAGCAGACTTTTATAACTGAGGGCCTCATTGAAATGCAGAAGTTAAAAGTGGCTTAAAAAAAAAAAAAAGGATAGAAAACAGAGCTTGAGGCTCATCATCTGAGGAAGATAGTATTTGACAATCTATGTAGGTTACCAGATCTCCTGTTTTCTCTCTTCATTTTGCGCCTGACAGAAACACACATCTCTTCAGAACCAAACAGTGCCTTTCCATGAGTTCCTGTGGTGGCTCCTCAGGAGCACGTGGTTGAGGAAATGTCAAAGCTAGAACTTTTCCAATTTGTACCCTCAAAGTGTGTAAATTCGCATTGTGCCACTACAAATATTTCCCAAAATAATGCATATACCTCATATGACATACAGGAATCTCCTGTAGCTCATCACTGCTGTTAGACAACTGCACATCCTTAGGCATCATACATGGATTTATGTACGTCTAGCCTTGAAAAGAGTTAAATAACTCTTTTTTAAATAACACCTTGTAATTTTTTATAAAACCAGATATTTGTGAGAAGGTTAAAAATAATCCTTTTTCTTCACCCATTCAGTTAGCAAAGTTAGGGTACCACTTCAGGAGATCCAACGTGTCCTTCAAAAGCTGACGTGCCAAACTCTCCAACTTTCCATCCTTTGGTCCACACCACAGTGTGATCCCACAACGCATCAAAGGGGCTCCTTTTTCAAATGAAACTGCTCCAGGGCTGCAGGTCGCAGGACCAGACTGCAACTGCTAACCCAAAATTAAAAATCCTGAAGCATCCAGGTACTGTGGTTTTCAGCACCAAATGTTTTGCTGCACTTGCTGTACCACAGTGCTTGCCAGGGCAGACATGACAATAGTCTCCTCCCCTTTCATCGCCAATCTCATTTTTCACCAGAAGCTATTCTGTATTATTTTACAAAAACTTCATCTGCAGTAGCACTCAGTAGATAGCACTCGGCATAAGTGGAAGTAACAACTGCTGGTTAGTACATGTTAGTTACTTGTTGCTCAGCAGAGGGAACACCAGCAGTCATCATCATCATTGCAGGTTTTGGTCATTTCTAGAAAGGTGGAACCTAGAGTCAGATTAGAGTGCAAATTCAGTCATTTTTTGCTGAATATAAAAGTATAGAGATTTGAATTGATCGGTAAGCAAAAAAAAAACAACTTAGGAGCATGCGGGATGCAAGAGTGGTTTCCCTGAAAGTCTGAATTTACTTGTCTGGGTCACAATCTCTGATTTCTAATCTGTACTTGTAAATCTCTCCCATATAGCTTAATTCTCTTTTTCACTTACTCCCTTATCTCTCAAAGCTAACAAAGAAGGGTTTTGAGTATGGTACTAATTAAACAGATTAGGCTTGCCTAGTTATAGGCAAATCCAACGGGACATGTAAAATCTAAATATGGAAAACTGGTTTTAGATAAGACCAGAATGACAGGTTTGAAAAAGGATCTAAGAGCCACTAACTCAGACTCCTTCACAAATTCTGTTTTGTGTTTTTAAATTACATACCCATTCAGAATTACTTCTGTAGGTATGACAAGATAACACCAATTCTCCCAATGCCACTTAGTGGTGTAAGCCCATGCTTCTCATGGAATTATTTTTTTTTTTTTCTTACATAGCGACTTAGTACTATTCATCAAATTAGAATTAGCACAAAATGCTGGCAAAATACTGCATACCCTTAATGTACAGAGAAATCTAGGCAAGTCAGATGCTTCTACCTTTTCCTCCCAAAGTAGGGTCTGATTCCCGTGAAAGAAACAGAAGTGATGCGGAATGAGAAAACATACTTTTCCTCTAACTCTTGCTCAAGCAGCTAATCGCAGAAATAGACTGAACAGCCACCGCTCTGGAAGTAGCACCCGGGCTGATAGCAGCAAAAGCAGAAACAGCAGCTTCTTTGTGTTTTACTGAAATTCTCCCCCACCGAAGGGGCAAGGGGTCACTGATTGCATAGTCTTTGCTCCATTGCACACCCCCGGCTATTGTTGAGTCCACTCGGAGAGCAACAGACTGAATGTGCCGCGCAGCCTTGTAACTGAATCTTCTTTTCTTATTATTGCTTGAACTAAGATTCTGAATAAATGTAAAGCACCTGTTCATTCGGGTCAGTGTATATAACATGTTGGGCGACGGCTATGAAATCCTGCAGCACCAGTATCTAACACCGGCACCTCTTGAAATATGATCATCTTTGTTACAATCTCCTAATCCTTGTAAAGGGATTTGCATGGTACAGGAAGATTTACAATGTAATGGATTGCTATTTCATAATCCGGGCCAAGGGGAAGAAACTTCAAATATTTACAATTTTTTTACTGCATTTCAAACTTTTTTCCGGATCTGGAAATACAACACTGGGGAGGCTGTTAGAGAGTGTTCACATACAAAATATGGTAGCAACATGTTGCTCGTGGGCTTTGTTTCATCTGGATTTCCAAGCCTGTGTAACTTTATTCTCTACCTGCATCACTCTCTTGTGACCACAGTGCTTGTCATTATTCAAAGGCAAAGAGAGTATGTTAATAGAAAGTGTGTAGGAAATGAAACATTTTTGAGCAAACTACTGTTAAATGGCTATGACCTTATCGTGTGTAAAGTATATTTGAAATAAAGAGAAAGAAAATGTTTTAAAAAAAATTATTATAGGAAAGCAAATTACTTCTTAGTCATCCATGTAGTCAGATTTTTTTTCAGTTTTAACCACTCAAGATCTCCGACAGAACAGACAACTGCACAGAACCATGAAGTTCAAGACTGAAAATGATTTTTCAAAAGCATTTTCTATCTAGAAAGTCCAAACAGTCTGAAATTTTTGCTCTTACGCTCCCTGGATGCTGAGCCCAGCCTGCTACATGCAAGTGCCAAGAATGACACTCCCAGAAGCACAGAGTATGATCACAAATACTCTCAGTCCTCCCACCCCAGTTCGTTGCATTTTTTGTTAAATTAATGATGCAAACTCCTTGTAGCAAGCAGTCTAAAAGCAGATAGCGGCTTTTTCAGTAAGTCTTTAAGACGTGTAACGACGGGGAGGTTCTCACAAAGCTGTCGCTTCCCAACACCACAAAGCAGCAAAGAGCGTCGCTGCAGCAGCAAAAGGTGCGACAGAAAGAGGTACAAGTAAAAACTTCGTTAATACCAGAGACCTCCTTACACCTTTATTACCATCTCAACCTAAAGGTGAATGGAGACTCAGTTAAAATAATTAAGAGCTTGGAAAGATTTAAATGAAATATAAATCAAACAATCTGGGTGCCAGTTTAGCGTACAGAGGGAACAAGCTGTAGTCAAAAAATATTTTTTTTATTCCTATCATCAGGAAAAACGAGTGATATTGAAAGCAGAATTGCTGAGCCAGATTTACATGCTCAGTCAGTTTAAAAGTTTCATTAAATGATGGCCATATTCCCCTTAATATAATTCTGAACTGAGATAACCGACTGGGATATTTTTCATCTGGGCAAAGCCCAGGGGACCCCATGTCGGGCTCGCCCTGAAGGCAGGGTTAGGTTTAAGCTTGAGAGAGAAAGCAAGCCTGGATCTGCTGCGGAGTTGGGGCTGGAAGGGGCTGCCAAAGGGAAGCGTGGGCTGCAAAACAGAATTTTTTCATCTGGGCAGGGGCAGGTTTTGGTTTGTTGGGATTTTTTTTTTTTTTTGGTATTTTGTTTTGTTTGAGATTTAGATTTTTTTGTTTGTTTTGTTGCTAACAAAAGCTCACCCTGGAACTAGGGATAGGGTTACGTTACGATGTACGGGGCTCAGTATGTTACACAAATAATTTTCAGTCTCCTCCATTCTTTCTCTATTGGGGGAACAGCAGGTAGCAGGAATGTACAGCAGAATGTACAGGCTTAGAAAATCACTGATCTTCAGAGTTACTTTCGGTGTGACTGTCCAAAAGGTAGATACAGATAAAAGTACTTCTCAGCATCTTAAGGGTGAAACAGCGTTCACACAGAAAGCATTGATAAATAATTCAGACTCTTCTATCTGTTAATATCGACAAGGAAGTAATATCTGAACTCAGAATAAATGACTGCTCAGATGAACTACCAAAGAAATCCTATGCTCATCTGAAGTAAAACTAAGTGTTTACCTTAGACCATGTCTTTACCGTGAAAATACGTGATCTCTGTTCATTCACAGGAAGAAAACAAGTGAGAACAGGCATTCGGTGGCATTCAGATCAGCTAACAGGTCACACAAGTAGAACTAGGAGGGCTGTGCATTAAAAATAAAGCCTCAAAAGCAAAGATTTGGGACAGAATGTGGTGGGGTTTTTTATATCTACAAGATATTTAGTGTCACAACAGTGGATGTTCAGTGTTTAGCAAACTTTGATTGTCAATACTTACATGAGTTACTTCAAAACTGAAGTCCTTCTTGTGAGGGGCTGAGCATCTGAGAACGTCACGTCCACCAGAACCAGCTCTGGTCTATGTTCACGAGGAGTAACAGACTGAAGACAGTGGAAACTCGATCTCTGCCAAAAGAAAGAAAGGATCAAATTGTTTAAGACCTAAATAGCAATATCATAGCTGAAGAAAAAGTTAGAAATCATAAATGAAAAGACAACTAGTGCATATTTTCAAAGCTATTTAAGGAATCTGGTGCCTAGATTTCCAGGGCTTGATAAGGATGTCTTCAAAAGCAGAACTGAAATGCAGGAAGAGCAAGAGTGTGTGATTTTGTAGATTACAGGGTAATAGGGACCAGCGTATGACCGTTGTACTTCTCATGTCTTTACAGTGTAAATTATTTCTCTTAGTGTGCATGACATCACAGCCCAGACCAGTCTCTCCATTTTGATGGATGTACAAAAATACAATATTTCTTGGTTCAGCTCTGCTTTCCCAATGTTGTGGCTGCCCCAGCAGACTGAGGAACAATACTGATCATCATGAGCAAACAAAAACAAATTAGAAGTCAAAGAAAGAGATAAAAATCAAAAGTAGAATCAGGCATAAGACCATGTCCCCTGACACTGCTTTTCTTGCAAAATAATTTTTTCTTTTCCAACAAAGGTGGAAGGAAGTATCTATCGCGTTGCATTTTTCAAAAATAAATGTCATAGCTAATAGGATGAATTCAGTTAGTTGTTTCCAGCAAGGATGTACTATTTTACTTTCATTTCTATATCTAGAAAACTGAAGAGACTTAACACAATGATTTGACAACACACAGATTGGGAATATTTCAGGAGTTCAAAGGTTTTGAAAGATTTATTGCAATGGTTCGGCTAAATCGTTGTAGAGGTTCTATAAACACAGGAGTTGTTCATATTGTTAGTATTGAAATGACAGTAACTGTCTCCTGCTGTAAACTTGGAATGAAAACGCTTTGCAGGAGAAGATAGCGGACAGCTTGGGAAAGTTATTTTCTCAGAGGCCGTCTAGCTACCCCAAAAGGCTTCTCCCAGAGGTCTGAAGAATGGAGGAAGCAGGAAAAAGAATTACATACCCTGCACAAATAATGTAAGTGAACAGTAGCAAAATGTGAACATGCAATCAAACTATATTTAAAGCAGTTAAACTAAGCTATCTATCATGAATCAAACAAGAGGTCGTTAAGTAGCATTAGGCTAGTGTTTTAATTTTTGTGCCAGCCTTTTTCAAGTTTTAGCTTTTCTGTTGACAGATTTTTGCCTCATTTTCAGTTCATTTCGCTGAACAAAACTAATGTAAAAATGGAAATATCCTTCAGTAAAACTGCAAATTCTCCTGATAAATATTAATTCCTGCTTTTTTTAAGAGGTGCTTGTTTGAGGTATTATGAGTAGTAGCTATGTGTGTTAAATCTCCCATTCTTTGTACCGGCTTCTTTAAAAAAAAAAAAAAAATAAATCAGCCAATGAAAAGTGCCTAGACCGACGCTGTCTCCCTCGGTTAATCCAAGGCCAGTAGAGGGATAATTTGATTAAACTGAGACCCTAATTTATTTAGCTTTAGTTCTGGATCAACCTCTTCTTAATAGAGTGCTGTCGTCTCCAATTGTTTGATGAAAATTAAAGTGACATAAATACCATGGGACTTTTTCAATCTGATTAGTCAGCTAAGTTGCATCAATACTACCCCAGCCATCAGGCGCTGGCGTCCTTCCTTTCACCAGCCTTACTAACAACTGACAAGTTCTCCTTGAAGACCGGGCACCCACGCTGCCACTCAGACCCCCACACTTAACCCATCATCCCTCCTCAATGGGTCTTGTTTGACAAGGTGCCCACACCTTTTTCCATTGCTGTTCATCAGACAAAGCTAAATATTGTTTTATTAGCAATCAATAGCCTGTTAATCCCAAACGATTTCACAAATCCACTGAGCTCCCAAGCTGATTATAAACGTTTGGGGTTTGGTGGTGTGGTGGTTTTTTTTTGTTTTTTTTTTAAGCTGCTAAATTTCAGATGGATTTTCTCCTCTCCTCCCAACCCTCCAGCTCTGATATGGGACGTTGTAGCTGGTAAGCAAAGCCACAAAAGCAAAAGATCTCTGTTGTCTTTAATGTTGCCTTTAACTGGATGTTTTAAAATGTCAGAGTTTTGCAGTTTAAACGTGATCAAACCTACACCACCAAACCCTCAGATTTCCAAGCTCCTGCGCTTTCTATCCGTCAGTTTGAAACTTAAGATTCTTAAGAGAGCTTCTGAGCCTTCCCTTTTCTTTTACAGCAACGGGGTAAATTCTTGCTTAGCCTATGGGCTGGGGGGCTAAGAGTGAGAGAAAGAGAGAAATAAGCTTCTTTGAGTTACAGTATATAAAATGCTAACAAAGCTCGCCGTTGCACTATTGAACGATGTACCATTCACGTCCCAGTCACAGACAAAATGCTTGGGCATGCCTGGTACACTCTGATGATCCCTTTGTTTGCGTGTTGGGTCATGGATATATGTTCCGTGAGGCACAAGGGGAACGGCCTTAAAAATACACTTCCTCTTGGATTTACTGATCCTTCCCTGCACCTGCT
Organism: Calidris pygmaea; assembly: GCA_003697955.1. Lineage (NCBI taxonomy): Eukaryota > Metazoa > Chordata > Aves > Charadriiformes > Scolopacidae > Calidris > Calidris pygmaea. The sequence continues at coordinate 132,718 of QJSC01002699.1, read as the reverse complement.
GTCTGCCTTTGCCCTGGAGATGTTGATCATGGTAGCTGATAATATAACTATAGTTCACTTATGTGACATCATATAAATCATAGGATCATAGAATGGTTCGGATTGGAAGGGACCTTAAAGATCATCGAGTTCCAACCCCCCTGCCCTGGGCAGGGACACCTCCCACCAGACCAGGTTGCTCCAAGCCCCATCCAGCCTGGCCTTGAACCCCTCCAGGGATGGGGCAGCCACAGCTTCTCTGGGCAACCTGTTCCAGTGCCTCACCACCCTCACAGCAAAGAATTGCTTCCTAAGATCTAATCTAAATCTCCCCTCTTCCAGTTTAAAACCATTACCCCTCGTCTATCGCTCCATTCCCTGATACAGAGTCCCTCCCCTGCTTTCCTGTAGGCCCCTTTTAATAAGGTGTCCCTGGAGCCTTTTCTTCCCCAGGCTGAACAACCCCAACTTTCTCAGCCTGTCCTTACCAGAAGTGCTGCAGCCTTCTGATCATCTTTGTGGCCTTCCTCTAGACTCGCTCCAACAGGTCCATCACCATCTCAAGGCAGACAGGCACTATTGGTAGGCGTGTGCTGAGTGTATGAAGCTCCCAGAAACAAGATGCTGACTTTCAAAGCCTTGACGAGCTGCCTTTGCAAGTCTAGGTTATTTTCTGCATGTCCACACTGAATCCTTGTTCTTGTAGAATGTGCTTCCTCTACAACAGGGAGAGAAGGGTTGTTGGTGAGGTGATGCCTCAGCAATGTTGCACATACCCCACCTGAAACACAAATCTTGAAGTGGATGGTCTTTGCTTTTCAGTACAAGAAAGTTAACTCTAGTAATAGTTCTTGTAGAACTAAGTTACCTAAAAACCAAAATGGACTAAACACGTCTATATTACTGACTAATGTAAACATAACATTTTTGCTGTCATGCCAAGAACACTATTATTCCAGAGTTCTTCCCCAGAGGAATAATCCCTGTGAATCACTACAAATTGTCACAGTTTAGAGTCATTCCTCTGATGTTTCACCTGCTGTTAGAGGTCGCCTGCCTCTGCAAACCAAGGGTAAATGTTCATTGATGATGCTCATGCACTGGCACAGAATTTAGATCACCCAGCTTGTTTACTGGAACTCTTTGACTGGTAGCCAGATCATCCAGCTGGAAGACAAGGCAGATGCTCAGCAGCTGTTGTCCAAGTTACATGAGCGGGAAGGAGATTTACTGCTTTGCTCAAGTTCTCCAAGCCACTGGTTCATTTTTTGGCAACACTCAGAGCACGCTGGAGACAGCAGTTATGCAGTTTAGCTATTAATTGATCAGGCATTTTTGTTTCTTAGCCACAGTTTTGGGTAGGTACGACTTGGTTTTTTTAATGGCCATATAATTTGTATGCTGAAGTGCTGTTTCCCGAACTTTAAAACTCCAAAACTGAACAACATGACATTCAGAGAAGCTTGAGACCAAATCTAAACCCAGATCCAGGGTATAATTTCAGTCAACAGGGAATGTAATTCCCAAGCAGACGCATCTGGATATACAGTAATTCAGTAAAATTAAATTGACTCTCAGTGGCTTTAAAAGTAGTACCTTACTTTGACTTTCAGCTTCCATGCTTAGAAATATCTGGCAATAAATAGTTCTTCTGTTAACATTATTTTCACTGTTGTTCCCTAGAAGAAATCTGTGATTGCAAAACCATGAAAAATTCTGCCTTGAAAAGCGTGGGATGAGATATTACCACTCCTGTGTTGCCATTACAGTAAAACTGGTGCAGCTCTATTGAACTAATACTCTGCTGTTTTATCCCAAATCTGTCCTCCCCAGCAGCTGTCCCGTTTATCCCTTCTCAGCAACACTGATACAGAGTTCTGCGTTCGGTCTCCTGTCTCCTGCTCCCACTGCCTGCCTGCTTTATTTCTGTTCTGTTAGGTGCTTGCCTTCTGGGAACCGACTCACTTTGAAGACACGTTACCCAAATATACTGGCATAATAGAGGGAGGAAAGCCCTACTCAATATGTGGCTTCAGCTACTTAAATGCAAAAGTGCGTGACCCTCCAGTGAACCCCTGATTTGTGTACAGCACCAGAGGGCACTCCACAGCAAGCAACAACTTTCTATATATTCACACAGATTTTTCCCATCCTACTTACTTATTCTTGCAAGCCGCTGGGTTTCCTTTTAAGCGCACCACCTCTCGTTATCAAACGAGCTGCTCTTCTTATTCCTTTCACGAAAAGATTGTTCTAGACTTCATTTTTTCCAATGCTTGGGAACGTTTTTATTTCTAAACTAGCAAACGGATGGAGCTGCTGTGCAGGTCGGAGGGGTAGGACGATTCACAGCTCTTGCTGCTCCAGGAGCCTGTGAGCCGGCTCTGCTGCAAAAGCAGGATGAGGGGAAGGGGCTGCTGGCACAGCCAGCCAGCTGTGACCTGGGGACACACTCTGCTACACAGCATTGCCTGTCCCCGGCCACATCTGCCAAGCCCTCCAGATTAGCCTCCGGGCCGTTTAATGTAGCCGTACCTGGCACAGCTGATGGCACTGGAGTGCATTGGCAAAACCCTGCGGGCTGTCCTTGCCCACTCTGGCAGTGGTCACATGAAGGCTGCAAGGACATCGCTGGGTTGTATATTCTGGTTTTCAGGGGTTTCAGCCTGAGCCCGCCCTTTCTGCTTCTCAGAATTTGCTGCATTTGCTGAACCCAGCATTTGGAGTGGTGAGAATAACTGGGCAGCCTCCCATCTGCATCAGAAGCTTTCCACAAAACACTGTGTGGTAGATGTATTTTCAGTGATGGCTTTGGAATCCAGACAGCTATAAAATGGTCAAGATCCCGAAAGTCCTTACAAAAAGGCTTCGCTGGAGCCTGAACTGGCTGCCTGTAAAAGTAGAGCATCTTGAGAAACTTCCAAACTGTTTCGGCAATGAATGCACAGCTGGAATAAACACTCCAAACAGATTGGGCTACCCACTTTTTCTATATGTTGTAGGTGGAACTGAGAGCAGAATCTGCCCTAACCAGGCTAAATTAATGTAGTTGTACGCTCTTCTAAGTAGCTGGGCACAGCAATCCTTTTGTTCTTTTTGTTAACATTCATGGTACAAAACCAGACGCTTCCTCTGTACCAGGGATGTGTTTCCCAAAACCTTTTCCTTTTCACACATGATTTTTCTGCTGTGGACACAGGAGGGCAGTGCAGTTCTAATTTGGATGCAAACATCTATGAAGCAGATGGACATAAAGTGGGGAGAAGAAAAAAAGGGGGAAAAGGAGGGAAAAGAAGGGGGAATGGAGGAGAAAGGGGAAAAAAACAGGGGAATAAAGGAGGAGGAAAGGAGGGAAAAATAGGCAGCAAATATTCCCTAAGTGTAAGGAAGTGGCTTTATCACTGCCAACATCCTGGAAGGTGTTGATCACCTACAATCGCTCAATCACTGGGGTCCTGTGCCATTTTTAAATGCTCGGGGCTCCCTGGGCTGCCCTCAAATGCAGACCAGGCATGTCTGATATTGATCTTTCCAGAGGCACCGAGTAACAGCTCAGTGAGATAGAGCTCTTCAAACTTCTTCCAGACTGCATCTGTATTAACCAATATGCTGAATACTGAATTCAACAAGGCAGAGGTTAGTGCGGTAGCCTTTCATCCCTAGCAAAGGGGATTGAGATTAAAATAAAACAAATGGGGTTGCTTTCTTACATGTCTCAGCCTTCTTCAGCATCTTAAAAACAACTGTATAACCCATGATAGGCAGAGCGTATCAAGAGACTTAAGTGTAATTAGAAGGCAGTGCTAGAGGATGCCAGTGTACTGAAGTTTTTTGGGGGGCAAAACCTCATTGTGAAAGGAATTAATTGCTTACTGAAAATGAAGACTAAAAGTTCTGCCCACAATGTCATCTTCAACAGGGAATTAAAAGGTCCTGTTGTGGGTGAAAAAGCCAAAACTACAACTTGTAAGCTAAAGTGAAAAAGGGTAAATTTCCATAGGAGAACTCTGATTTCACTGATTTTGTTTCTCCCATCTCTAATGGCTTTTGGTTTCTCCCCCTAACACTCCTCCAGCTTCGCTGGTCCGGCTCGCTCTGGCAGTGCTGCCGTACCCGTTGGGCACTGCGTTTATCTGTAGTGCACATAAACAAGACTAAAGGCATTAAAAAAAAAGTCAAGTCAGGATGCCAACTCACGTACACCTCTAAATCTATTTTAGAAATTTTACTGCAGGTAGAAACAGTAGGTGCATGGTTTTAAAATGTGTGAAATAGGTAAAGGAAATAGCCGCTTAATAAAATTTTAGAAAAGGTTAGAGATTATTTTTTCCAGGTAATCCTTTTGGCAGATTTGTTCGGATCCCTTCTGCTGGGTCAGCCTCCTTGTTCAAATTCTCTCTGTAAAATGTATTTCTACCTTAAAGTCTGTTTATTTTAGTGTCTTCATTTCACAGCGGTTCTTCTACCCAGATACCCTGGTGAAAAGGCATTCTGCAAAGCAAATGACTAATTCCACCCAAGCAAATAGTCACTGAAGTAAATTAGTAGTTTGGGGCAATAAATTTATAGCCACAAAGATTTTGTGCTGAAATAATCTTAATTGGGGAGACATTTTCCTTAAATTCTGTAAGTCATCCATTTGTGGCACATCCTAGAGTTTTTCTGTTTGAGCCTTTTCATGAGTAATTTTGTTCCTTAGGAATATATATACTTACAGTGAGATATACAGAAATTTCACAAATCATTGTTGATATCTGTGGCCATTATATTATATTGTTATTTTACAAGCATTTCTAGCTAATATTTTAGTGAGCTGCATTGTATCTTGATATATTATCTGGTACATCTGATAATTCTGCATTTACTTTTTCTGTACTTTAAATTTCATATACTTACTTAGTATTAAGACTGAAGGGTTGTCAAAAAATCACAGAGTCACATAGTACATTTCATTTTTGCTCCTTGGTTCATCTCCAGTGTGAAACAACATTATGATTTGATAACATAATAAATTGAGTAGCTGCAAGTAGTTATGCAAACTAGGTAAAAAAAAAAATAAAATAGAAGGCATACTAGTAGAATAGTCACCTTTACAAACACCTTCTGAGTTATAATGATAAATGATAATATAGTAGTAGTAGTAGTAGTGATAATAATAATGTTTCTGACAAAAGAGGAGGTACCTTGCTTCGGTTTCTGGTTTCACGTTCCTACCACACCCTAAGATACTCCCATATAAATGAAAACCTAATTTGTCTGAAAACTAAACCTACCAAAAATGGATCAGCCAGGTTGGTCTCTGCGCTGCCTTAACATGTGATGAAGGAGGGCTTAGTTTGGACTGGTGTAAACCTGAGGCTATAACCTTGAGACCAATTTCCACTGAATTCAAGGGAGTCACAGTGCTCCGATGCCTTTCACTGGGGCCACTTTCTTATAACGTCCTTCAAAAAAACTCTAGATCCACTAAAAAAAAAATTTAATTTGAAAATATCAAGGTAATAACACAGCGTATATACACCTTCATTGGAAAAGTATGCCTTCAGAAGAAGGTCTGTGACATAAAAAAGGGATGAAATGGCTAGAAGTCAAGTGGTAAAAGAAAAATCACAGCAAAATCAAGAAAAAAGAAGATGACTGAAATTAAGAAGAACAACTTAAAAAAGAAATACTAAGGAGCCAGTACTATGGAACTCAGTCGCACTGGTACAAAAACGTGAAGCAGGTCCCTCTGCCTTTCCTTTGGTAACAGGTTTGTCATGTACAAAGCTAACAAAGTAATCAAAGCGGTTACTGGAAAATTATAAATAAATTTTAAAAAGGAAGGAACCACAGAATATTAGTTTTTAGCATTCTCAGTGGGATGATAGAATTTTTTATGTGCATTCATATCAATATACGTGTTACTCACCACTGCTATATGCTGCTGATTCATGTAACGTGTAGCTATTTATCGTAGCCAATACCATTGCAATTAATAAGTAGTAAACTATAAAAGCTGTAATTCCTTTTGAATTTTGACTAAAGCCATCTAGTCAAAGAGGAAAATGATACAAGGACTTACACACAGCAAAAAGCATACAGCAAAGTATTTGAAATTTGCTTAACTTAGTATTGTATTTTTTCGGCAAATTAAGTTTTCATATTTTCTCAAAAAGGAAAATAGTGATGCCTCTGAACTTTTTTTTCTTCCACATAAAAGTAAAGGAAATTTGAACAGGTTCGCACAAAATCTTTGTTAACATTGGTTTCAGCTGCAATTATCTAATAACAGGTTTTCTTCCTTATTAATGCAGCTGACTGTGAAAAAGTAATGTTTTCACTGTGATTGGGTTGGTTTTGGAAAACTTTAAAAATGGCAGCATGGCAGGGCTAGATTTTGGACTCGATCGTCATTATGAAGTAGCTACTTTTCTTGTGACAATTCTTGTTTGTAGAAAAACCTACTTATTTGTGGAATTAAATAGTAGAAATCTTCCTGAGTATGCAATGAGCAACTAGTAACTGCAAATAATCGCCTCCAAGTGAGCTTCTGAACTGTATAAAACAGTCAAAACCTAAAGTAATACTAAACCATAGAAAAATATTTCAGCTTTTACAGAGAGGCTATGTTAATTCATGCCCTTTTGGGGTATTTTTTGGGGTCATTTTGTTACAGTAATCATAAATACATTTTTAGTTGTTAATCTAATTTAGAGAGAGAGCTGTTCTTTTTTTGTAAAATGGAAAACGAATTTTTCACTCCCCCGTTTCACTGGTATAATTCTCCTTTCGTTTGCAATCTCTGTGAAACCCCGCATGACACATAGGAACATATCAGAAAAAAAGCACACTCACGGAGCTTTTTTTTTTAAAAAGCACTTTTCTAAGAGATTATTCAAAATGACAGGATTGTATTTTTCTTTTGGTATTTCAGGCAGAGCATTCCTGAAACATCCGTGCCCTCCCACCATCTTCAGGAAGCTGCTTGGACAAGTGTGAAGGTTAGCAAATAATAAATGTCAAGAATATTAAAATAATGAGATCATTGCCTGGCAGACAAACTGTTTTGAAAACTAAGATCCGAGATACATCTCCTGTGCAGCCAGAGGACGTGACTGAGATAAAGGGATGACCGTATAGAAATATACCCCAAAATCCTATAAGCCGTTTGTCCGTAACTGTTTCCAGCCACCAGAATCGAGAACAAACAAACAAAGCAATCTGACCTCAGTAGAAAAGATAAAGTGAACTGCAAACAAATCTCAAATTCCATCTCCCTCATCAACATGCTCAAAATGCCCTCTGCAGCCCGCGCCGGAGAGGAGCAGGAGAGCCCAGCCAGCGCTAACTCCGCAAAAACACCCTGGGGACCACAGAAAGAAAAAAAAAATAAATCTCAGCAGCGGGATGAAAGAAAGTGCCATATCAATTTCATTTCCATTCATCATTGTTAAGCTTCAAGTTTAAGGAAGTTTCATTGCCCGTAAATACTCAGATCATAAGCAGCTGCGCATGATATCATTTAGAGCCCGGTTGCCTAACACGTATTTCCCCCGAGCTTTGTCCCCAGGCCGTAGCCTGACAGGCATCAGCGAGACCCAGCTTGCTTCTTCAAAACAGCCTGCGCAGCGTTTTTACGTTTAGCAGCTGAACCAAACTTGACAAAAGCAGCCCAAAAAGAATTGGTAAAAGGTTAGGATAGATTGACTGTTTCCAAATTGGAATACTAATGATGATCTTTAATGAAGCCTGACAGTACAATCTGTTTCTTATTGTTCCCTAAGTGCTGGCTACTGATCATATTCACTGGCTTTAGGTGAGGGGGACAGACAGGGACAAATGGGCCCCACTGGTGAGCAGGACTGTGCACAGCTGATCTTTCAACAAGGATTAAATTAATTAAAATTATTCTCCCGTCAGAAGAAGCAATCTTTTGATTTGTTATCATCATAGCGGTTATTAATTTTGAATGATGTCTAATTGGTGCCACTGCTGTTTGGGTCAGCTTAGTAATCTTCTTAGAAGCAGTAAAGAATACATAATTTTAGTAGCTCTGGTAGGGAGCAGAGGAGCTGAAGGAGGATAAAAAAACCACGGATTTGATTTAATACCTCTCATAATGTGGAAGAACAACGAAGAAGGTAGGCAAAATACCTGCAAGACCCAACTGGTAAAAACTGACCTTGCTTTATTCCTGCTTTTAGTACAAAATGAGGGCACTTGCTCATGACGATAGTCTTAAATAAGTGTCTTATTATACTGTTGATAATAAGAAAATTGGAAATATTTCATTTTCTGGGCAAAGACAATACGCTCAGGACCGGGCAGGACTCAGAGAGAAGCCCAGGCTGATCAAGGAGGTCGCCGCTAGACTTCAGAGACAGAACTTGCACGGGCTGCATGGTATCTGGCCTGGTCAGTTCAGGATTTGGCCCTAGCTCCACAAACAACATCTTCCCTTTATTCACATAACTGGTCTTTTGAAACCAGTGTCAATGACCACAAGATTAGGACCGGGAGGATCTGGTCTCCCACTCAAATTTTTAAGGGATTTAAGCACGTTAAAACATCAACAGGAGTTTAGGAGAGATCACAAAAGCACCTGCATGTCAAGCAAGGTTGCCCATCTGCGTGGTTTTGAAATGTTATCTCCACAGCGATATGCTCCAATAGCGCCTAAACCATCCCTGCAAGTGGCTTGTGGAGCTTCTTGTTTGTTGTTTAGATTAAAGCGACAGAGTATGAGAAAGGCCATGCTCTGTGCCAACAGATATCTTAATGAGGCGAGGACACAACTGCTCCTGACGGAGCTGGTATAATGCCAAGTTTTTCCTCCTATTCACTTTTGAAAGCTGAATGTATGACTGCTGTGGGTGATCTGAAGGAGAGCTAAATCCTGAATCTTGGATGATATTCACACAAATTGAAGCCCTGGAGATTTCTATTGAAGTAAGCAATATCTGAATCTCACTCAGATGAGAGCAGGGATGTAGTTCTTACTTTTTGTTAGTTTGTCTTCTATACATAGGCAATTGTTTCTACCTTACCTGTCTGTGATCATAAATATACAACAGCAATGGCATTACTTTGTGAAGGGAGCAGTTCATCTGGGAAGGAATCTATCAGTGGAATAGGTGCTTAGATGATACATACCCATATAATCTAACACGTTTGAGGGCTGAATGTGTTACATCCCTCTTCCCTGCAGCTGGCAACAGGAGGCATCGCTCTCTCCACAGTTTTGCCTTCCCTTTCTCCAACCAGGCTCTCAGGCTGGACAACCAGACTGTCTCATGGAAAAAGGAAATACATTGCAAGATAAATATGAGTGGTGCAATCCTGATTTCTCTTGGAGTCATCTCTTCTCCTCTAGGAGGATGGCACAATTGTAATTCCCATGTTTTATCTAAAACCTGAGTTAGGCTGGAATAATAACACTTTTTTAAAAAGTAACAATAAAAATTAATAAGAATTTAAAAAAAAAATAGTTCATGCATATTAGCTCTTTGAAGTCAACAGCAAAACCATCAACCCAGGAGCATCTGTCCTCTACATAGATGAAAAACAGACCTTTTACAATCTTAGCTACATTCTGTAAGAAATTCTGCTTAACCTGGTCTTGTCAGGCTTCACTACAGGCCACAGTTCCCACCAAACCACCTTCATAACTCAAGTAGTAAAAAGGGATTTAAAAACCCTGTTCCTAATTCTTCATCCTCCAGATGGTCATTCTTCAGCTATAAGAAAGCAAGATAAACCTCAACCAAATTTCAGGTCATTATAACTCAATAAGTAAAATGCTTTTTTATGGTAGAGCCCAAATCTTCATCCAGGTTTGGGAAGCTGGAATATCCAAGACCTAGGTCCTATTTCATAGGTTAAAGGCATTTATACTTGTTAGATGAAGTTTCTTTTTATCTTTCCTCCACACACATTTCCCCTACTTGTTCTGCTGTGTTTGGCTAGACCGGGTGCATTGATCTTATTCAATACCGTTAATAACTGTTTAGACAAGGAGTAAGTTACAGATTGTAAAACCCAACTACTGTTGCTGGCCCCAGAAGTAGTTTGTACCCAGTGCTAGTTTGAGAGATATATATATGTATGTGAGACTGAGTAAATTGCACCTTTACCATTTCCTTTGGTTCTTTGTTTGAATGTCCTGTTCTGCAAAATGATTTTAAGCAAATGAAGCTAAGTATCATTACTACACAAATCCTTTTTTTTTTTTAAAGAAAACAATCACTCCAGCTTTTTTTGTATAATTCTTTTTAAAATGGGTAGCACGCATTTCAAAATTGGACGGAACCACAGGCTACTGAGTAACGTTCAGTGGGACAACACTAGCTCCCAACTGTCATATCCAAGACATTCTATCAATTTTATCACATTTGCAGTCAGAAGAGATAAGCAGGTTAAAAGAATGCCATTGAAATGCATATTGAGAATTTTATTTCCACAATGAGAAGAGTGAGACACACACAAAAAAAAAAGAGATTAAAATATTTTGAAAGCTACACAAAGCTATCATTATTTAGTTAGTCTTTGAATCATGCTTGAGCTCAAATCTTCTTACTATATTCTGTTTAGAGACGCAGCTGTTTTGACTGGAGTTTCAAAATTCCTCTGAGTACGAAAGGATTCGTTAAAGCAGGCACATTAAAGAATCCACTTAATTCTAAATTCAGTTCTCCAAAGTGTATGTGTCGCTATCTAGTCTTGATTTTTGTCCAAATATATCTAAATATAACACTTCCTGTTCTTCCTTAGAAACATGATGCCTTTAATTTAAGAGTTATAATTGCCTTGTAGCTCAAAGCTATTTTGCACACTGGGAAGCTGTGGTGTAGATCTGCCGCAGAAAATCCAAAATGCAACCGGTAGGACACTAGCTGTTTATCTCCCTGAATCAAACCAGTGATGTAGCTGGAAGTGGAATGAACATCTTCTCCCTCATGACAGCAGTGGAATCCAAGATTTGTATTTTGTAAACGTATTACTGGAATCCAGTATGCTCACATACACGCATACAAAGCTTTAGTCCCGAGAACCGTATTAGTCCTTTAAGGCTGTATAAATGCCTATCTTTTCTTCTCCAAATCTTGCTCAAAACCACTGTGGACAGTTTCATATCCAACGAAGAAGACAGCCATGTTGTCCCTAACAGCCAATCACACCAAAAACCAGAAGATCCAACAGACAATAGGAATATTTCTGGCCGCCTACATTATAAACTCCTCTTCAAACTAGGACAAATAGCCTGAGGAGTTTTAGTTATTTCAGGACTGCCCCAAGTAAACACCAAACCCTGATGAGATCCTGCTTTGAAAGGTGTAAGCCTCCAACAACTTTTTCCTTTGATTCAGATCTGACTGTAAAATTACCACTTACTTTACAAGCTCTAAAAAGAAGTCAGATCTTGAGAGGCATAACTACATCAAAGGAAAGCAACATGGGAAGAGAAAAGTTGTGTGTACATTGAAAACAGAGCTTAAATAGAGCCAAGCTAAAGTATTTGCAGAGAATGCTCTCATCTCTTTCTAGCCACCATGATTTCCACACCACCTATTTGGATACTGACAGATTTTTGTAAAGAAAACTCAGCTTCTAATGATGGTTTTTAGTTTATATGGTGACAGGCTTTCTGGAATTCCACGTCTCTGCACTGTTTTTGTTCCCCTAAATACTTTCCCTGCTGGAAAATGCACTGATTCCAAACAGCTATAATGGCTAAGTCCTCTAGCAAATGTCTTAAGTACCTGATTTTGAATAACACCTTGTCCAAGGAATTGGTCAGTTGTTAACCTTTAACCCTATGTACTGCCATGCAGGAGGAATCCGCTTAAAATTCTCATTGTAAAGATACACAAGGAGTAGCATTAAGGCTATTTGACCTCAGGATTTTCTGAAGGTAACTTTTGGATGTAATTTTCTCACATCTCCTTGCATTTGCAAATAATTCCTTAAACAACAACCCAAACAAACTTACTTTTCATGGGGCATTTTGTTTTCATTTTTGGGATCCCATTTAGCAGTGAGGGAACTGCAAATTCTTTCCAGAAAAAAAAAAGTTGGAAACAATTTAGGATTCAGAAGTGCCTAAGAGTGAATCTGTATTTACTTTCCCTGGGACAGGGAACATAAGCTGTCTTTGACCACTGATCTTTCTGATAGTAGAGTTATCCTGAGGGACCAGGAATGGTTCACCGGGAAAGGTGAAAACCTAGGTATAGACCTGCCTTATGCCTGTAATTAAAAAGAAACCCATGTAATGCAGATAGATGCCCAAACATTTTTATGTAATAGAAAATGACCACCTAGAGCTAATGGTGCAGAATATAACTGTTGCAAACAGATAAGGAAACTTGCTTGAAAAAGCAGCAATTATAATTCTACCGTACCACATGAGCGTCTCTTTCAGTAAGAAAAGAAATCAGACGTAGCAGTTATCTTGCATCTAAGTTGCAAAAGTGCTGAAAAGGAGCTGTGAGATTAATATGATGCAGAGTTAAAACTTCCCTCTGGTATTCCTTATTAGAAAATGCGATCAACACTACAATATATTTTGGTCTCACTTTCTCTTTCACTGTATTTCCAACCAATCCATTGAAGCTATAAGTGAAATCCTGCCCCCACTGAACTTACTGGAAATTAAACTCCTGATTTCAGTGGATCTAGGAAGTTGTCAAGTCACAGGGAGAATTCCCTTTGCACATAGAAATGCCTCAGTGATAAATAGACACCAACCTGAACCCAGGCCTCCTTGCTGACTTGAAATATATAGAGAACACAGGACAGGGTGGGGAACAGTCAAAGCAGGACAGCATTAAGAGTCTGGGCAGCTCCGGGTAATGTATGTGCACGTACGAAGGTCTAAGGGACTAGATCATACGTGAAGTTTCGCATGCCAGCTCTAAGGGATTGTGCCTGAACATGGCAGTCTGGAGAAAAAGGAGGTGGAGGGGAGACCTTATCGTTCTCTACAACCACCTGAAAGGTATGTATATTAGGAGAAATGTCTTCACAGAAAGGGTTATTAAATATTGGAACAAGGTTCCCAGGAAAGTGGTTGAATCACCATCCCTGGAGGTATTTAAAAGATGGGTAGACGTGGTGCTTAGGGACATGGTTTAGTGGTGGTTTTGGCAGTGTTAGGTTAATGGTTGGACTCGATGATGTTAAAGATCCCTTCCAACCTAGGTGATTCTATGGGATGAGGGCAAAGCACAGTGGTGTAGCTGGAAGTATAGAAGATCCCAGAAAAGGTAGGTACACTCCTCTACCATCTGCTTACAGCCACATCATGAAAAACAGTTCAGGACAAAACTCAGTTGGCTCAGGCTAGATTTATAACGTGGATATTGATTGTTACCTTAACCCCATTTCTTGACTGGGCATCTCTTCTTGTCAGAAATATTTGACTGTTAGTGAGCAGAACACAGGATTTCTTTAAGCAACGTACAATTGCTTGCTGATGGTCCTACAAAGTACAGGAGATGTTAAAGATATTCTGGTAGCCTGGGAATAACATATTTAGCACTGTAGGGGACTATTTTTGAAGTTAAGGGAGTAAAAAATGGATTATGGATTATCTTTTCTACAAATATGTCTATTTCTATGGTATTAAAATGACTCATAGAAAAGCCAACACCTATAGCCAGATCCCAGCATCTGAAACCCAAACTGAAACTCTCAGGAAGTCTAATTCATAAAAAGCTGTGTCCTGGTTATAAGGGTGAGGGGTTTTATTATTTACACTGCGGATAGGGGAAAGAAAATTTTAACAGTCAGCTCCTGAAAACAGATGCATGATTCATCTAACCCCACGCTTCTATTGGCAAAAAAATATTACTTTGAGGGTGAGCAAGGAGAGAGCTGTTACCTAAAGCATAAGTAAGAGATCAGGCTGAAAAACGTATTTTTCTGAAATCTAGGAGAGGCTGCTGTTTAAACTAAAACTGCTATGAACCCTGGCAAAATCATTGTGCCATTTCTGGTTTAGAACTGAAGTGGCAGATTTCAAAGAGCATTTGCAATAAAGCAGGATAAAATGGAATTCTTGAAAGTGCAATATCACCAGTCCCTTGATTATGATGTATGTGGAAGTCGAGGATGCTTAGCATTTAAAGGGCTTACTTCCAAAAGACAAATGAACATTAGCTGGGAAATTAAACTGCAGCTAGTCTGCTGAGAGTCCACGGACAGATGAGGCACATACTCCTTTCTCTTCCAACCCCTAAGGCTTCTCTGGCATGCAAGACTGGCAGCTGCCTAAGTCCCTAGTACCACTACTGGATTTGTTTGCAAAGTACAATTGCTAATTAAAAAACTTACTTACTTACTATAAGTGATCGCTATGCGTTGAATCATGAAGATGATCTGAGGAGACTGACTGTGGGGAAAGCCTGAAGGGCTGAATCTCAATGGAAACCAGACTCTGCTGAGGAACACATACAGCAGCAAGCTGGAGTTCAGTTGCATCTTGTATAACAAAGGGTCTCAGTCTCACATTTGAATAGACATATACATGTTCAGTAAACAAGAAACACTGCATGGCAGTAGTTGTTTTGCCTTTTAATGGCTTTAAGGGCAATTCTGATCCCAGAAAAATCTAAAGGATTTTTTTGCCGAAGACTTCCACAGAGGCCAGCCCTCATCTTTCACGCCTGTTGGTCCTTTGGCTTGTGCCAGCCTCAGAACTTCACAAAGTCCAATCGTCAGTCTTTGCTAGCAGTGCACTGCTCACAGCATGTTACCTGGCAGCTGGTTTTGTCATCCAGTGGAAACCACCATGGATTGGTTCTTCATTTCATTTAATTAAATTTTAATTTAATATTTACTGTCACAGTTTCATCCTTCAACATGTATTCATTCTTACAGCCCTTGTGTTTCTCCATACTGGAACCTGGACACATTTTCAAAGATGCATTTGCTTTTGAACACTATATTGGTATACTTTCTTCAGCAAATCAAGGAGTATCCCTTTTTTTGGATGCAGCATGCACTCTCCTCAAACTGCCAGAAGTAATCATACTTGCGTTACAAAAGAAACCAAACAACACAACCAAACAAAAAAATTCCCACAGAACAAATTTTTTGTGTAACTGCGCTCTTAGACACAATTCTTCTGCTCCCACTTATGGTAACTATCACCAATGCTACTATCAAATCAGATATTTTTCTTTAAATTTTCCACAATGTTTCTGATCTGCTCTGTCCAAGTACACTTTTTTTCTACCACATCTTTTGCATTGACTTCAGACTGTTGCATTTCATAAATTCAATTCCTTCACCATCTCAGCTCTCAAGTAAAACAGAGTCATCGGTAACATGTTGTTACTTCACTGAAATACCTATTAAAAGAAAAATATTTTTTCATTGTTTTAGAGAATTCCTTAATCTTTCTGAAGATTTATGTTCTTTGTAAACATTCAGAGATTCTGGCTCCTGGGATTTTTAATAGGTACAACCTCAATGAACTTTCCTCACCTTCTCAATATTCAGAGCTACAGCACGCAGATATAAAGCGTATGGAAAAATAGACAGTGGTCCCTTGGTTATCTACTAGTAGCACAAAACATTCTGCCAGCAGGACTCCACTGGACTGTAATCAATATGATTCAAATTCTCCTTATCATTTCCTCCAGGTTATTTTAGATGGGAACAAAGAGCAGGAGAATGATGGAATGATAAAGAAACGAAAAATGCACGCTCTATTGAAACCATTTCACTATGTCTGGCTTTTGCCTGTCCATTAGTCAGTGTCTTTTATCTTATCCAGGGTCCAGTGCATCATTTGCAAATGCAATACATGTAGCAAAAGGTTATCCAAAAACCAGCCTGAACAATACAGTGTCCACAGGCCACCTCATGTTCCAGTTTATGGACCAGGAGAGTGAGGCAACCTTAATATAAATGCCGTATAAGCAGATGAGCCACCCTCATTTATCCAGAATCCTTAGGTTCAAGAGATTGATCACTGATCTGAATTTGCAAGTTTTGGACTCATGTTTGATTTTCAAATGCTTTAAAGTGGAAAGGCACAAGAAAAGTTCAGACGCAGAACCTTCCTCTAAATATATATGTTTAGTTAGGGTTGGTCAGAGCAAACAGATGAACAATAGATACGTATGCATTAAATCTAAGAGGCTTTGCGCCTTTACGTTTGTGGACCCAGTTTCAAACACTTTACCCTTTAAATCTTTGTCTCGGTCTCCCCATGTATAATGATGACAATTCCAACTCAGTCATTTTGAAGATGAAATCAAAGCTTTGGACTCATTAAAGGCTACCTGGGCCCCCGAATTTCTGGCTTCTCCTTGGACAGCTCAAAAATCTAGTGAGGTCCTCGACTTTTAAATAACATTTACATGAAGGAAAGAGTAATTGGAGCTATTACTAGTGTAATAAAAACAAAACCCCACAACATCACATCTTTTTTGGCAAAATCTTCAAACGGGCCTTTAACTAAAATTTACTTCAAAATACCTCCTTTCCTCTGCTGACTGGAGAGGATAAAAGCTGCCATTCATTGGGCATCTTCTATTTAATTTTGATACTTTTCAGATGATGCACTTGTGGATTTCTACTATATTCAGGATCACCTGTACATGGAAACAACTATGCCTCTGTACCTCATTGTTCATAAAGCAGAGATCTTTAAAATGATTTGCTAATCTTATCTTAATTTCTGCTGCAGGCTTGGATAAGATGGCACTGAAGTTCTTCAGGGAAATAATGAAAACTGCTATAGATTTCGCATCATATATTTATGCGTATGGAATATTTGCTGTTTATGAAATGAGTACACTTAAGGAAGTCTTAGACAACCAAATAACAGAGGTATCAGCTAACAAATCATTTACATGACATGCCCTGGTCTATGAATACCTTACTCATGTCATGCCACTTTTCTCCGCTGACACAATAAGTAAATGCACTGAAATGTAGAATTCCTTGCACGGTGAAGGAACTTTTTAAAGAAAGGTCACCAAATAAGAAAAATTAAAAAGCAGAAAGCTGTGCTGAACCACTGAAACAACCAAAGCCCCAGAGAGATGGCTCATCCTCAGAAGCGGTGTGTTTTGTTTTCGCTGTATGCTCTTAGGCTGCAAGTTCTTGCATGGAAGAAAGAGTTGGCTAGTTGTGACCGGGAGAAAAGACAGGTTAATCATCTTGCCGTGCTTTACATTTTAGTCAAAAGTATGTGAAAAGTTCATATAAATGTTAAGTAACTGTTAATGAAACTCCCCCTTTGCCCTCCCATGGCAATTTCCCAGGCCACTGGGGTGGAGGTGGAAATCTCCATTTCTGTCATGGGGAGTTGTGTACGGCTAAAGACCAAACCAACCGGATTTATTAACTTCATATCTAGTGGCGAGGAGCTTGTGTCAGACCCACCACAGCCCTAATAGATCTCCTACTGGGCCACAAACACCAGTACAAATGGCAGGGCTGCCAGCACAATCCCAGCGTGAATGGGCCTAAATTAGCCAGTGCCTAATAACCAGTTTACTAACACCTGTATTAGTACTGTATCACTGTGGGGAGGACTGCTGTTAGACAAGGCATAATCCCATAAGCTTGTCATTTGCATATCCCTCATTAGCTGATTAAAACCTGAAGGAGGCAGGTTTTTGCAGCCGGTGGGTCCATTCCGACGCTCCGGCTGCCTGGGTGGCTCGATAATGAAGTAAGGGTGGTGAATGTGAGGTTTATATGTATGGAAGGGATTAAGAGGCGTTCGAGTTTGTGTGAACCGATGTTGCCATATTCTCTCTACTGGATCACAGTAATTGGATGGGAGGAGCAAGAGGGGATCCATTAGTTTTGTCTGTTTGCCCAGGAGCTGGGTGCTAGAGATTCAATTTTGCTTCCTTTTGCTCCTTTGCTTTTGTGAAGCATGGCTGCTTTGTCTCGGCGAGCCCTTAGCACCTCTGTACACTCCCCGCGCTAAGGCGATTCAGCCACAAAGAAGAAACCTCGGAGACAGCCAACATAAAATGCAGCCTAGACTCAAGTACTACTTGAGGGCAGCACAATCCTGCCCAGCCCAATCCTGGGAGAGAAAGCAAGAGATAATTGAAATCTATAAACACCTCTGGAGCCTTTTTATTATTTTATTAGTTCTCCACATTTGGGCTTAACAAGCCTCATCATCAAAGAAGCCGTGAGCTCCTTACAAGAAAACTGAATGGCTTGAAATTTCACTGACTTAAGGAGCAATTGTTGAGAGTATTTGCTGGACCCGCATAATTCTAATGCAAAAAAAAAATCCATTTCCTACATTATTTGTACAGCTGGAGTAATCACTCCGTGTGACTGATGATGTAGAAGAAAAAATAAATTTGCAAGATTGTCTCTCCCATAGTGCCAACAATGCACCTTCAGCGCCGGCAAGAAGAAAACGTGCTAAACAGTTCAGGAAAGCCTGATGCCAAAGACAGGCTTGGCAGGATGCGAAGGCACAAGCTATGCACAACAGACATTGATTAGAGACACAATGGCCTTTGGGGGAAATATTTTAGGCATTCTAACATGGCCACACCATTTCAGCAACAATTTGGAGAATGCTTTCTTCTACTCAGGATAGCTTAACATTTGAAAAATCACTACATAAATGAAGCTGTGAGGCACAAAGAAGACGGGACTATTCAAATATAATAATAACAATAGAAGCAATACCCACAGGCAGCATACGTTTTCCAGTTTTTTTAATATATTGTTTTGTCCCCAAAGCTTAACACCAGCATTCTGTTAATTGCACTTCCCTGAATTTTTGGTAGTAAAATCTCTATTTGTTTTTTGTCGCCTCCTTATTTTGTGGTTTTCTCCTAAACAATGGCAGTTGTTTGTGAAATAAGGGAAACTAGAAGTTCCTTTAGCTAGAGAGATGAGGAAACTGAAAATATTCTGGTCTTTATGAATAAATAAATTTTAGAACAACCAAACGCACAGTGGCAGTGCAACATTAAGAAATAATGTGTGATTTGCCCTTGTGTCACCCCAGATTTTCTTCATTGGAACAGCTTTATCAGCATGAAGCTGTAATGACACAGACCTTATTTATTAAGAATATGTAAATCTGTATTACTGAATCCATGTATGGTCAATATAGTTACATGCTAATGATGCTATGATCATCTATTGCTTTCCACTTGAATTTTACAAAGGAAGAAGACTATGCTGTGTTTCTAATTGGATGAAAAGGGGAATGTTTAAATTAGAGACACCCCGACATTTACTCCATAATTCTATACCTGAATTATATAGACTTGATTAATGCCTGCAGCAGGCTGTGAGCTGATCTGATGAGGCAGCTCAGGAAGATATCCATCCAAAATAGCTTTGCATCTTCTTTCTCTGAGGCTGGTAGGGGAAAAAACAGGCACAACCAACCTGCCTGGCTGCTGGAGGCCCTGAAATCCAGACAGGACTGCAGCTTTCCAACTACAGCTTTTGTCCCTGGCCCTAAGCACTGGAAAGGTTCTCTGGAAGATGACATAAACTGTGGGTGCATTGGCACCTTTGGGTGACAGCAGGACACAGAGACCATGGAGCCTCATATTCCTACAGCTGAGTCCTGGATTCACTCTTAAACTGGATGCTGTGAGATACAGTGCTGACAGATGAAGATTCACAGAGTCCAAGGAGCACCCACTGACCTCCACTGCCTCCAGTGTGTGACAACCGCATCATGGACAATATTCTTTCTCTATAGCTCAAGCCCACAGCACATATAAACAAGGACTCCTGCTCTTCCCATTTCCCATTTAAAACAGCGTTGATAGCAGCCAAGAGACCAAATTAAAATCTACATCCAAATTATTTTCCTATTTTTCCCACAAAAAAAAAAATTAATTTTGGAATTACACAACTTAAGAAGTGTCTGCTCCTAGCTATCTCTAGAAGGTATCACAGCAGTGCCCTGTCTACTCCCTATTTTAAGTAAACTCTGTCTGTCATTAGAAACAAGCAATTCCCCGTGTCTTTACCTACTTCTCATTTATGGCAGCCACACACCTCTGCCGAGATTGGAGAATTCAGGCAGACTACATTTGGCCTTGGGGGAATTTCAGAAAGCTACACAAGATACCACCAGCTTGTGCAAGCAACCGCTTTCCTGTCTTGATGACAAAGCCTTTCATTTCCTTTCTTCTTTCTCTCCTTGTTGCAGGAGCTGAGCCCTTTGCAGCAGCTCTGACAACACCAGTTTTGTCTGCAGGGTAGTGCTACCTATAACACCCAACGCAACCTCACCACTACGAGAAATCAGGTCACTGCCATGCTGTATAGATGATTAATGAAACAGCACTGGTTGCCAAACTGCTGCTGAAAGTACAAGACACATTTACCTAAATAGTATGCTTCCAGAAACTCCAGTTCAGCCAGGACTAGTGACAAAGAGGAACTTTGAAGGGTCTGTCCTGGAGTGAGCTGTAGATGTTTCAACAGCTTCTTACATGCTCTGCTCAATGCCTCTGCTGGTGAAATCCTGTAGGGTCTCAGCTTCAAAAGGGAAGGGGGCATCAGAAGTTCCCATGCTGCCTCTCCATTTCCCAAGGAAGGTGTATTTTTAATTCAGATTCTTTTCATATTTGGTTTTATAACATAGACCCCACAAACAGATCTGCTGTCAGATTAAGCTGTGGTCTCACTGGCTTAAACCAACTCACCGCGGTACACTTCAGCTCTCATGCCAACTCACTCCTTGAACAGCATCCCTCCAGCTTCTAGCACTTACATGTCCAGCCGGATTGAGGAACCAACCCAGCCCTATGAAAATCTGGGGATTTTGAGGGCTGGGCGTTGTTTAGATTTCCTTGGATCAGTTCCTTGATCCAAGTCACTGAGCACAGGAGCACTCATGCTGTCTTCACAAGGAGCCACATGGAGAAGACAAGGGGCAACAGGTACAAGTTACACCAGGAGAGGTTTCATGTCAACATAACAAAGAAATTTTTTACAGTAAGAACAATAATTCGCTGGAACAACCTCCCCAGGGATGTGGTAGAGTCCCCATCTATGGAGGTTTTCAAGACGCATTTGGAGAGGGTGCTGGATAATCTCATCTAGACTCCCTTTCCCATGAAAGGTTGCAACACAGGATTTTTTGAGGTCCCTTTCAATCTGGGCTGAGGTAGTAGAAAGTAGAATTAAATCAACAGGCTGTGAAAGACAGAGAGGCATAGCAAGAGAGATTAGTACAAAAGTACTTGATCGCTTCAGAAATAGCCAAAGGGACTGGACAGAGTCTGCAGAGGACAGACAGCAAGGGGTCCTGTAGTCTTCTCGCTGGAGGAAGGCCCTCAGGCCCCCTTAGGGCTGTGCCTTTTCAAAAGAATATAAACTGAAATCCAGAATGCACACTTCATGGAGTTAGGAAAACAAACTGTTTAAATTAATGAAATTACTTTGGGGAAAACAAGGGACACTTCATGTCCCAAAGTAAAGAAAGTTCAGGCCTTCTTCAACCTAACATTTTTTGTTAAGAACTCACAATGACTTTGGAGTAGCTTATTATTAATAATCACACACTGGATCTGTGGGATGTATCTTTTTATCAAGCTGACTTTATGTGGAAAAAGACCATGGTCTTCTACAATGACTGCAATAAGCTGTAGGAGAAGGCTGCCAAATGAATCATGCTGTGGCTGCACTGTGGCAAATTCCAGAGCACGTAATAACGCTCCCAGTTGTTTGTTTGAATCATCTTATGATGCTGCACGCAAATTTAGCTGATGTACCAACACTAATGTACCGTGCCATTCTTGGAGTTGGAATTATAGAACATCTCATAAAAATAAACAGCTTTATTGCCAGGCTCATGAATGATAATCCCACAGATGCAAATCATTAATCACAGAATGTATCAAGGTAATTACCAAACCAGGGATCTGTTTTGTGGAGTCTGTGGGTATGTGGTTGGATTATGTTCTTTTTGCACAAAGCAGGCAGCAGTTGCCTGCTGCTGAAGTCAATCTCTACCCACAAGAATCAGGTCCTAATAAAACAGTGGTGTTCAGCCAACCCATGTCCATTACAGCACTGCCAACGTACCGCCTGCACAGAACATTTTCCCGACATTTTTATTTAGCATAGATGCATACATCTCAACACTGCTGCTGATTTGAAAGAGAACAAAAAAAAAGAAAAAAAATCCTCATTGCATGCTTATACTTAATAGGGCGCAATTCTGAAATCAGGAAAAGATCCTTACACAGAGCTGGTGTCTATTTTTCTATTTAATTCCTCTCCACAGTGAGAAAGGAACCTTGTCTTAGAAATTTCTGATTCTGGGTTTTGTCACAGTTTATGTTCCTTGCAAATAATGAGAGAATAAAGTAAAGAATGAGGGCAGCGGTTTGTATTTGTCCTCACTTCAAACCTTTGTGTTATGAAGACTGAAATAACTTTTAAAGCATTTTGCATTAAGTTATTTGCTAGTATTATTGATTTCTGCCATCTTAGACAATTTATTTTGTTTCTAGTCAGCATTACCATCCCATTTTCAAGCACTACTGTGACATGGCACCGGGATTTAACAACACTGAAAGCAGCCCTTATTCCCCACCCTCCTTATTTCATACCTTCTCCTTTACCACCATTGCCACCCCCCCCAAAAAAAAACCATTAAAAACACAAATGGGGAAAGACTGTTACAAACTCCAACCTAGACAAGTCTCTGAAGCACATCTGAGCTTTGGGAAAGTCAAGAAACACACATTGGAAGAAAGCTGCATTCTCTCATTGATAGGGAAATAAAACATTTAGCTGCATAAGGACAAAGGACTACCATCACAGACATTGGTTCAGAACCATCACCTCCCACAGGTGCTGGAGTAATTCCAACCATTGATCCAGCTTCCCATCAAGATGGCATCAAGATTGCAAGCAGCCTGTGTCTCACATCTAAAATGGGCAGAAGGCTCACTCTCCAGGTTATTCTCACTTTCCATCCCTATCTTGGAATTTTCATAATCATTGAAACCCATGTACAGCAAAACTAAAGGGATCCTGCACCATGCAGAGCTTTTAAACAACAAGCTCACCTTGAAGCCTGGACTGCCTGATGCGGCCAGCAGAAAAGGCTGCAGTAGCCCTGTCTGGAGTGTAGGAAGCTTCCCCATCTGAGGTAGCCAGTATTGCCACAACCTTGTGGAAGTGGTTTTCATGAATGGTTTGCTGTGGAACAGGGCAGAGTGACTGGAGCCATATTGTTGTGACATGAAAAGCTGGGATGGTTTGTGGAGAGCGCCTCTGTCTTCACAGTGATAAGAACCACCCTACCCTAACAACTGTCTCCATGCAGCTGTGCTGGCCCCATTCCCCTCAGGAAATGGGTTCCCACTGCCCAAGTTCCCACAGCTGTGCAGGATCAGCTGTGGAGGACACTCAGTGAGAATCATTTCAGCTCTAAAAGGAAAATCAAAGTGTCAGTTCAGGATGACACTACAGAGAACAGCTGAGGCTCAGTTGTACTTGTAAGCCATCACCAAGGGTGATTAAATTCTGCTGTTTGGGCTGGCTGTTTCTCCCTGTCCTTTAAGTCTACCTATCAGTGATTTCTACGGCTTCTGCAGTTTCTTCTGCCTAATGAAAAGGAATAGACTTTTATTTACCTTTATGACATGGAAACAGATTTTGTGCCCCATTGCACCACTACAATTCAGTTTTCACACCCTGGGATATTTTGGTGAATGACACCTTAAAAACTCACAGCACTTTACTACTTATTGTCCAGCATCATTGTTTTTAGCATTACACAAGCACACAAAAAATAGAAAGGATGAGAGCCGAGGCCATGGCACGTATATGATCTACTATATGAAGTGCAATCAGGAGAGCCTATTTAATGTGGTCTAGCAATTAAATGCCTTTAATCATAGTGGGGCAACAACAAATAGAAAAGTTTAATCAACTTAATAGACTGGAATAAGTAAGTAATTTTAGCCTTTGGTTTTTGAACCAAAGAGCATGAGAGTTGAGAACACCACAAGGTCCTAGTTCGCTGAACCTATTGCTTCCTGACAGGCGGTTGGACTACATGATAGTTGTAGATCCCTTCCAACTGAATTGGTCTATTCTAAGGTTACTAGTACTTTAAGTGCAGTTTCCTGAATGAGCGGGGAGCGATATTAGTGACCTAAATGCAAGAATAGAGTGTCTTGGCAAAGTTATAAACTTACGGTGCATCGTATCACCTTTCTCTGTGTCTACACTTACTCCAGCGCTGCCCCTTGCTAAACACCCAGTAGCTTCTCTCTTGTATGCTGCTACCACAGAGTAGTTGAGGCACAGTCAGACACACCATCAGTTATATCACACAATCATAGAACAGTTAGAGTTGGAAAGAACCTTAATGATCATCTAGTTCCAACCCCCCTGCCATGGGCAGGGACACCTCCCACCAGACCAGGTTGCTCAAAGCCCCATCCAGCCTGGC
Organism: Calidris pygmaea; assembly: GCA_003697955.1. Lineage (NCBI taxonomy): Eukaryota > Metazoa > Chordata > Aves > Charadriiformes > Scolopacidae > Calidris > Calidris pygmaea. Next base: position 108,312 of record QJSC01002699.1, on the reverse strand, counting down.
CTTGAACCCCTCCAGGGATGGGGCAGCCACAGCTTCTCTGGGCAACCTGTTCCAGTGTCTCACCACCCTCAGAGTGAAAAATTTCTTCCAGGTATCTAATCTAAATCTACCCTCTTTCAGTTTGAATCCACTACCCCTCCTCTTACCACTATATGCCCCTGCAAAAAGTCCCTCTCCAGCTTCCTTGTGGGCCCCCTTCAGATACTGGAAGGCCACTTCTTTTCTAACCATCAACAGGTGGAAGAACCTTCTTCGTGATGCAGACTACTGGTATATAAAACTACACAATTTTTCTGCAGCTACTCAGCTGCAAGCTTTTTTACACTGAAGGTGAAGCAAGACTGTAGGTTGATTTTTATATCTTCTTATTTAATGACGGGAGAGTTAGAAGCCTAAGCCTGAAGTCAAGACCTATGCTAGGCAGAAGGACAGAACAAGAAGAGTGCCCTTGAGATGAAGAGTGTGATTGTCAGTTAAAATAGTCCCACAGTTTTGGATCACTTAACTGTCAATTAGCTGTCAAAGCACTGTTACTTATTCTCTATCAGAACTTCGTTGCTCCTTACTATACTTTCCCTTATATTGCAAAGGTGGGAGGTGCAAATAGGTCATTGACTCAACCCAGACAGAGACCCCTTTCTCATCCCCTTCCTCACACTCCAGCCAAGTACCAAACAGCACAGCTGACTGAAGAGACTAACACTGGGGAGCCTGTATGCGCCTACAGACACTTTACATCTACCTAAAACACAATTAACCAGCGCTGGGGAAAAAAAGGCTTTTTGGGGAACAATACTTGGATTTGAAAAGTTTGAGTTTAGCTGAACACACACTTGCATTATTTAACACACGTTCACCCCTTGTTCTGTCGGCTCGGTCCCCACCATTTACTGCTAAACAGGTCCCTTATCTTTATTGATCACTTAATTTATCTTTTCTTAACTCCCCTTGCTCCGTCTGGTGCCGTGTGTCCAAGGTATTGAGGCTAAACATCCGTCTGTTCATACTGTCATGACTGGTTTGCCTTTGAAAGAATAGGGGGAGCAGGTGGTGTGACTAAGTAGACCCTCGACAGAATAGGGGCACCATTGCTGCGTCCTGTCCCAACCTGCCAGCGATTCCCCACCCTCCCAACTGTTCCACATTAAAGCAGTCAACTGTGGCTTTACAGTCCAAGTTTTACACAACTGTTTTACAAACCAGGAAGAATTTCTTTTGTTGAAAATCTTTTGTTAGGCAGCGCAGAATTGGGGGGGGGAGAAGGGGTAGAGGGAGTGGAGAAAGCCCGTTCTGAGACCGAGTGCATTTTAATGCGTATGTAGATATACACTACGCGATGTGCCAAGCCGCTGAGCTCGCTCCCTGTGTATTTCTGTGCCGCTTTTAAGCTCTCTTTGAAAGCACAACGTTTAAAATACATCCATCTTTTTCATTTTTTGGGGGTCTTCTAGTCATTTTCCTTAACCACTGTTTACTAAAGCATGTAAGACTGAAAACAACCAAATAAAATCAACTTTATAACATTTTTTTCCTCTCAATAAGAATAAAATATCTATTTTCAGTGTTGCCAAATTATTATAAATCCGTCTAACTAGATAGACATCCCCAAAGAAAAAAATCCAAATTTGTGTTTCAATCACATTCCAGCATGCGATGAGTCCTACTACAGGCACCACGCTGCTTCTCATCTCTCTCACGCACTGTATTTCCTCACAGGGTTCGGTGGTGGGTATTTCAACACAGATGTAGTGTTTGTACACTTGCACACATGGGTTATTTCAGAGATAACATACCCTGAAACAATCTGGTCCATGGGAGACAGAATATTTGGGAACTCTCAAAACAGAACCCAGAAAGAGCAAATATTTGTTACAGCTGGGAAACTAATCTGGTATCACCAGAGTGATGCCAATACTTGCACACAAAACCTGAACCTACCAAATTCTTCTCGTTTGCTTTTTTCCTTCCTCTCTGTGAGAATTCACAAACTAGATCATCGTAAATTTTTCGAAGCCAAACACAAGATTTGGGTATTTTCCACATTTTCAAAGGAAAAGTACAAGTTTATGCGTAGTCACATATTGCCCCATAAGTTTTTTTCCACAGGCAAAAATATATGGAAAGTCCTATTGCAAGCTGAGAGACAGAGATCCTTTCCCTTTTTTAAGGATATTGCAATCAGATGCTCAAATTTGATAACTGGACAGGAAAAAAAGTTGGTTTCTCCTTTCTCTCCCTTCGGAGACTTGTCTGTCTTCCTTTCCACCCTCCCACCCCTCCCTCCATCAGGCTGCAGCGGAAAGATAAAAGCTGAGACCCTGCTCCTGTAGCAGTCAATGACAAAATTTCTCTGAGGCTGGAATTTCACCCAAGCTGCCAAGTCCTGCAGCAACTGCAGAAATTAGTGACTGTTGCCTAAAGAAAGGATCCACATTTGTTGCTACATCATTGTGACAGTACTGAGAATTAATCCTACTAAAAGCAATGTTTTCTGCTAAGAGCCTGATCCTCTCAAATATTCAAGTAATTGACTTTTCAGTTCAACTGATATAAAGAATACAGTTTAGATCTGTGGGGTTTTAAAGCTTCCTAAAAAAGCATAAAAATACCAAAAAACATTCAGAGCTAAAATGAACTGCTTTGGAATGTAGCATATATTTAAAAAAAAAAAAAAGAAAAGAAAAGAAAAGAGAAAAAGTGTATGTTCAGCAAAATCCAGACTGACATCTGCCTGCAGCCCCTTCAGGAGCCTTGTCATTAGGTCACTCAGAAGACTTGGTTTCAATCCTTTCCTTTCTTGAAAGTACCTGAAGGGCTCCCACAGAAAGCCTGAGACCCACCAGGATATATGATGACATGGGTGCTATATGATTGCCAGTCTCTCATACTACTGCAGTTCCATTGTGCATAAAGGTGATCTTTGAAGGCAGCATCTGAAGTATCTTTTCTGCAAGACCAGTGTCCTAATCATGACGTTTCTTGAGTCTTATTTTACATTTCTTATCTCACTGAATATTTATGTAATACACAGTGAAGCACTACCTGCAAGACAGAGGGGAAGCTTACCTCACCCTTCCCATTGTTTTAGAATCATAGAATCATTCAGGTTGGAAAAGACCCTTGGGATCATCGAGTCCAACCATCAAACCTACTCTACAAAGTTCTCCCCTACACCGTATCCCCCAACACCACATCTAAACGACTCTTAAACACATTCAGAGATGGTGACTCAACCACCTCCCTGGGCAGCCTATTCCAGTGTCTGACAACTTTTTCTGTGAAGAATTTTTTCCTAACGTCCAGTCTAAACCTACCCTGTTGCAGCTTGAAGCCATAAAGTGCTTGTTCTTTATGCCATGGTGCTTAGGGCAGTCACCCTGCAGAAAGGAGATGAAGATTTCATTTTTCCTGGAGTGAGGCGAAAACTGAAACTAACGCTCCAAAAATAAGAACAAATATGTTATTACTACAGCGCTGGATAAAAAGGGATCACTGTGGCTTATTTTCAGTCCAAACTTTTCCTCAAAAGCAGCAAGCACTTAAAATACTTTCTTGACAACCAAGACAGCAAAATTATAGATAGTAGTACATCCCCAAAAGTTTATCCAGACCTAGAAATGATAACCAAGGAAATGAGGCTCAGCATCACCAAGAATGAAACATACTCAGTGCTTTCCCCCAAAATTAATGTAATACTTTCACAGCAAAAACCAGAGATCAATATTTTAGTATTGTAGGTAAGCAGAGAAAGAAGATATCTACAGATACCTATACAGAGGATATCTACAGAGATCTATAGATCTTGAGTCTCTGTGATTTAAAAGTGTACCTAGCCATTTTCTCAATAACAGATGGAAATCTGTGTTAGTAAATCTTGAGGGGAAGAAAACCATCTTACATCTCTGTTCATTTCGAAAGTATTACAATTATATACTTACTTCAGAAAAACTCTGCCACAAATACTGCATTACCTGTAAATTACCAAGTTGCCTTCCAATTTTAAAATCACAAAATCTACTCATAGATTAGAAAACCCTTCCGAATTGTTCATTTTGAATATTGTATATGATGTCTCTATTACCACATTTAACAATTATCATTTTGTTCATGCTAACTTCTTAAATGCTAACTTTTCCCAGATTTGTATGTGAAACATCAATACATTTGAACATGTGACATTCGAAAGATATGTATAAAAAACAGGTGGAAAGTTCACAATTACTCTATTTTATCTGCTTGTGTAGGTTAGTTTCTGTGTCTAAAATCTCTTTGTCTACAGAAATACTTGGAGAATTACCGAATCAGTTATAAATTTATCCTTAAATTATACTTAGGATAGACAGAGAACTAAATAGATAGGTTGAAAAAATGTGAAACTAGACAGGAGATGACAAGGTGCTCCTAGCAATCTGCAATGCAAATCTGAATTGGATCACAAACAATCTAATTAGATCTGAAATGAGTCTTGTGGTCTTTCTGATCCTCGATGGACATATGTCTACATCACAAAAGCCACCATACAATTTGGCACAATTTGACAGACTGGCATTTTCAGAGAGGCTTATTGCTGGCAAGGCACAGATACTGTAGGTCGGAAAAGTTGTGTTGGCTGATCTGCTGTAGACAAGGTTACATGGCAACTGCCAAAAGCTGCCTAGAATCAACAGTGCTTCCTCTTCAAGAATAATTGAATTAAATTTATGAAACGTTTCAGCATACGGATACAAGAAACATAGCTTTGCAGGAGAGTCAGCTACATGAACCTGTTTGGTCAGAGGCAAGAACAAGCTTTCTGCACTAGTACATACAAACTTCAAAATCACAGAATCATATGGGGTTGGGAGGGACCTCTGGAGATCATCTAGTCCACCCCCCGATTTTATTTTTATGTGGATTTTGCTGCTTTTCTAAAACATCGCTGTCACTTGCTGCGCACATCAAACTTGATTTAACTTGCTCAGAAGTCACATACTTGTATCCGTAATATATATAACACCTTCATTTTACTTTTCAAATGGATGAACAAAATTAAAAGAGGAGAGTGGGGAAAATCATATTAGCTTCAACTTATCCATTGCAAACGCAATATTTGTGTAATCGTGTATAATCGTTTAAAGTATAATTTAATACATCCCTTTAACAACCCACAAATTATCACTTGACAACTAGAAATAATAGGTCTTTTTGTTAAAAACAGAAAGCATGTGAAGACTAAAGGTTAAACAGGTCTTTTCATCATGATAAATCACTGGTTAATGAGCCTGGTATTGTTGGGTATTATACTTGCTCACTTTAATGCCATTACCTTCTGGTTGTAAAGCTGACACTACTAATGATCTTCATTCTTTGAACTTTTCCACAATATTGACTGGTTGCATAGAGCAGATGTTACTTGGATTTGACTGCAAAAGTGGCAATTCTTCTAAGGCTTGGAGCAGCCCTGAAAAGAATGATACTGAAACACAATGTATTTTGATGTTTCTAAGTCAAAGGAGATTCTTCTCTCTGCGTCAACTATTGCTCTTGCAGTTCTTGGTATCACACAAAAATCAGCCACAGATAAGAGGTAAATATTGTTCATCCATTTTCTGCAGTTGCTAGTTTTAAAAATAGCTTTAATAACATAATGAACCAACACAAGGAATTTTGTATCTAGTCTCTGTTGTTGTACCCGTAATTTCTGCTGTATTACAGCATGTACAAGTTAAAAAAAAAACAACATTCAGCTCTGCATTTCACAGCTGTCCTTGCTCTTGACTGAAGGACACTGAGGCCACCAAAAGCTGTATTAGTGACCCAAGTGCTGAGAAAGCAGGACGCAGAAGGCCTGCGTGCATATGTTTGTGTACCCACCTCCATCACTTCTTACTCCGGAGGGAAGGAGTCCGGTTCTCCGTGGGCTTGGAGAAGCAAGTAGTCACTTGACACCTCTACCATATGAGGGCTGTCTCTATTTGTGCGAGGGACAAGGTTCAAATAAACTTGTAGGGCCTTGGGACCGAGGTGGAAGACTTAAGGGTAAGAAAGCAGGGTTTGCTGAGTTTAATTTAAAACCGAAGCAACGTGGAAGCTTCATTATTTATCCTCATTCCTTTCTCTTCCTGACCTTGGCCCTTTTCTTGCACCTCTTCTTGCTCTGTCCCTGTCACGACTGGATTCTGTATTTTTAACTGTGGGCCATGGGGCAAAATTCAAACCTCAGGAAGGCAGAGGTAGTTTTATCTCAATTTACATCAAGTTCTGGGCGAGAAAGATTTTGCTACATACAGAACCTAAATAGGGGCAACTGAGCTCACCATCCCAGACATCAGACCTCAAACCATTACACCCTTCACATGCACATTCATTGTACACTTCTGTGTAACAGCAAGCACAAAAGCTGCATAGTTTAGCTTATATAAAGGCCATATTCTGCCCTCTTTGCAACAGTGTTATGCCTAGTGGACTTCAAGGACTTCCAGATTCTTTTCTGCTTTTACTCAAGTTTGGTTTTCTTTTCTTTCAGTGAGTTTGGAAAGAATGGAGAAGGAGAATGTGATTGATTTTATAAATATCATTCCAGTTAAGGAGTGAAGTTTCATGTGAGGTGAATGGAAAAAAAAAACAAAACCAAAACGATTTCTCTAAAGAAATACAATAAACACTAAAATGCCCATACTGAAAAAAATTCAATCTCCAGAAGGCATTTTGCTATCAACTCACTGGTGCATAAAAAATTATTAATTTTTTTTCTTAAGTGATTCATGAAGGTTTCATCCTGAAGGTTTAATCCTTAACCTGCCTGGGAAGCTTGAGAAACTTTGCAATAATATTAATCTCACAATATAAAAACGTGAGCATGAATGTATTTCCTGCCTGTCCCATCTGATCCTACTAAACTCAGTTGGGTTGACAGAAGCACTTTTCATATAATATGCCTATCACACCAGCACCTGAGGCTATCTGAGCTGCAAAGAGGGTCTCTCACTGAGAGAACTTAGAGCTACTCACATACAGGAGAAAATCCTGAACAAGTCAACCAAAGCATCAACAAAATTAAGATCTCACTTGAAAAGTAATTAGATAGAAACAATTCATTTATTTAATGGGGGGTGAGGGGTGTGACACGGCTTTAATAACCCCACAGGATGCAACCTAAGTATTTTTCATTTGACAGGTGTCATCTCCAATGGTATATAATACACCTGAGCCTAGTACTGCCCATGTCCTAGTGTCAGAGGAAAACTGTCACTTGTCCCAGCTTGCAGTTAGCTGGAACATTTTTAAAACCATTTCCAAAATTGCTGTTAGATATATCTAAATGTGTATTTATCTATCTGTATATCATCCCACAATCAGAACTGCAGTCTTGCAAAACCCGGGTTGGCTTAAACTATATAGACATAAATCCTCCTCTACTCAGAGTTTATCAAACACATGGAACAAGAATTTTCATTTAAAGAATATTTACTTGTTACAGCAGCCAATTTCTTTCTATTTCAGTGTCTACAAAGCATGTTTTTCATCAGGTACAAATTAGTCAAAAGTACTTTGAAAGTCGTGTTTTCGATAAAGTGGCCTTTTAAAATATCATTTTTGCTGTGGATAATATCAACAATTTTTTCTTTTTGCCTATCAATTTGTTTCCCATTTCACTGATAAAGCAATAAAAAGAGTAGTGACTACTGCCATGAAAAAAGTCCTTTGAATATTATGGCCCCCACACAAGCGTCCATGTATTTTAAGATTCTTTTGCAACTAATTCCACTCATATTCTTTGGTGCTAAGTAATGCAAACTGCATGTTCACTCTGCATTGTGTTCTCAGACAGTCTTTATTTTTGCCATAAAAAGCTTTACTTTTTAAGAGCTATTGATTTTTTTTTCTTGGATGAGATGCAAGACTAGAGGCTGAACATCTGTATTCATTTGGACATTCTGATATAGTTTATTACCATGTAATCAGAGCACTTCTACAGTATTTGGACCATTAAAAATCACTAGTGGTAAACACTTCAGCAGAAGCTAATGCAAATTATCCAAGAAAGGCTTTGTTAGACAAACCATATTTACCACAGAGACAGGCCCATTGGGAGTATCGGTTTCTCAGAAGGTGGGTAACTTCTTTAATCAAAGATATTAGCTCGTTCCGTATTTCTGCCTCTACATCCTAAGTAACTCCATGGTTCAAATTACAGGTCTTGATATTGAAAAGCAGAACTGTGCATCAGGTAATTTCTGAAGCTATTTATCTTGGCTTCAGGGTCTGTTCTCTCTTGACAAAAACCCTCTTGCACAGAATCTTCATTCTCTACCAGCAGATTTGTGATTTAAACAGCAGTATTTGGCTTCCTATTCCCTTTCCCTATTCCTATTCCTATTCCCTTTCCTTGGTTCCCTTTCCTATGCATCGAGCCCATGGTTCCTGCTTACCTTGCCTCCCAAAATCATAAATCCTAATTAAAGTAGCATGCTTATAAAAATTGTAATGAGTAATATCTTAGTTTACTTATTTCACTATTTATTTAAGCAGAAGTTTCATTGCAAGGAAAAAAGTCTATACAATTTTGTGTGTATATCTCTACAATGTTCAAGGCTGCAACACAGCATGATGGCACATAATATTCATTTAACATACTTTCACATGTGCTCCCCAGGGTTTATCTATAAAGATCCAGGAAAAGCTCTGGCCCAGCAGCAAAACCGGCTGAAAAGAGTTATGGGCGATGCAACAGAAAGTTTTCCCCACACGTACATTCCTGCAGCTTCCTCTGCCTATCACCCCCTATTGCTTGACCACATTCACCCCCACCGGCCCTTTGCCTTTGACCTCTCTCTGCCACTGCCTCGGATTTTGTATTTGTTTTCTGAGGACCTATTATCAATCACTTTTAAGTACCCTTAAGCAGGACATTTAACCTAGGCATGTGAAAGTAGTAGATCGTTCCATCCAAAGATGAAGTTATTGTAAGAAAGACAGTTCATATCCCTTAAGATGCTAAAGCCAGAATCAAANTACTTATTTCACTATTTATTTAAGCAGAAGTTTCATTGCAAGGAAAAAAGTCTATACAATTTTGTGTGTATATCTCTACAATGTTCAAGGCTGCAACACAGCATGATGGCACATAATATTCATTTAACATACTTTCACATGTGCTCCCCAGGGTTTATCTATAAAGATCCAGGAAAAGCTCTGGCCCAGCAGCAAAACCAGCTGAAAAGAGTTATGGGCGATGCAACAGAAAGTTTTCCCCACACGTACATTCCTGCAGCTTCCTCTGCCTATCACCCCCTATTGCTTGACCACATTCACCCCCACCGGCCCTTTGCCTTTGACCTCTCTCTGCCACTGCCTCGGATTTTGTATTTGTTTTCTGAGGACCTATTATCAATCACTTTTAAGTACCCTTAAGCAGGACATTTAACCTAGGCATGTGAAAGTAGTAGATCGTTCCATCCAAAGATGAAGTAAGTTATTGTAAGAAAGACAGTTCATATCCCTTAAGATGCTAAAGCCAGAATCAAACAACAAAATAAATAGAGTAAATAAAGAAGTTGTGCGTGTTCTAGTTGCCCCAAAAAAGAAACAAATAATAGGGAAAATAAAGAAATTGCACATGTTCCAATTGCCAGAACTTACATAAGGTTTTGAAGTGCCTCACAGCATTATCCACTTTGATAACCCACAAACCAAGACTTCTGCTTAGAAAAGTTCAAGTGCTGGTGTCAGCTAATTTCTCTTGTACCAAAATGTTGCATTTTATTTCCGCTGATTAGCATAAAATTGTTCCCATTGTCTCAGCCACAGAGGCACACAATGGTGCCAGAGATCCCTGCGGTGGGGAGTTTCTGCGTATTTCCAGCTCCTGGCTTTGCTTTAGAATTCATTAGCCACAGGAACA